>CM076569.1:755691583-755854003 GCA_034641835.2 Pinus albicaulis
TAAAAATAAGGCTTTCCAAACCACCAAAGCCCTCCGATGTGAAATCACGGCCGCGCATTCGAATTGGGGTGGGCATGGCGATGTATGGTGAAAGGGCCTCCATAGGGTCATTAAATGCCCAATAGCAGGCTGGATATTGCTTGTCGTTACCCTAACACCTTTGCCGATCAATTTAAGACATATTTTTCCAAAACACAATCCAGAGCGATGGATTTGTCAACATGTGCCAGTGCCACATAGGAGATGGGACTGCTCCACAACGTGTCAATTACCAAGTGAAATGTGTCGAGTTGTTGGACAGTTGGTCTAAGGTGCAAATTCAAATCACTATAAACTTTGATAATGTGAAGAGAAAGGAACAAGTAACAAAACCATTTACATAAAACATATGCGTCCTATATGAATAGATACAAATAATTGTGGAAGCTTGATAATAAACCATATACATTCACCATACATTGTGAAGTGTTGAGTGAAGGGTCAATACCATACATATGATGTTTGTATTCACTCATGTGTTGTGATGTGTCCAAAAGGAAACATATAATCATACGTTAGCTAGAATTTGTATGGTTAGTTGTTTAACCATGAATATATTATACAGGGAAAAGTAGGCTTATATAAGTAATTAGATATCATTGCAAAGATAATAAAAGAAAAACAAGTTGATTTCCAATTGGTGTGTCTGGATCTTAATGAAGTTATAAGGGAATAAATTTTGGAGCAACATGTATAGGTAATACATAGAAAAATTGAAAACTAATAATTTTGTTTCTAGGTGTTATCACTCCATGAATCCTACTAAGCTGAGGATAGGGTCACAGAGGTAACCAAAAATCACTTGTAGTTAGAATTTGGTCTTTCTAGCTGGAGGGGGCTCCCTCACTAAAAAAAATGAAGATTTTGAGGTTATAAGGCACACATAGACCATATCTGAGAAGAATTTAAATTGTTTGTTTGGAAAACTGAAGGTTTTAGGAGAATGAACACTCGTGATTAGGAAAGTTTCTTACCTAACATACTTATGCATATAACATCCAATAAAACTCACAAAGGCTAATCAAGCAGGCACTTTGGATAAAAGAAACAAATTTGTAGTATAATGGAAGATAACATAACAAATGCTTATTTAGATGTAACAGGATAGATGGAATTCTAATATTGCATATTCATGAGTAAGTATTTACAAGACATAATAGTGGACAAAGGTATAATTACTTCATTTGCAACTGAAGTAATTCGACACAGCTTGACTTAGACCAATACTAGATTGAATTCTAACTCAACTAAATCATCATACCCATAAACAAAAAATATTGTAGAGAAGAATAAATAAAATAACTAATAGACAAGGAATAACAATTCCGAAGCATCATACCATAAGTATCCTTGCAAATGATGACTCGAACAAATCAATCATAAGCATTTTTATTCATAAAAATTAAATCACAGTACACCCAACTCTAAAACCGGTTCGTTATAGTTTCCAACCATTCTTTCTTCCAACCTCTAGAATTAAATAGCCATATAACATTACAAAACATTGTGTCTAGATGCAATGCATCTATGATCCATGAAGTGGATCGAATCAAACAAAAAAAGGAAACTTAATCATGTTTTACAGTCTTTTCCTTTAATATATAAACAAAAAAACAAAAAACACTATGATCATAACATCTTATCTTAATTAAAAAAGTGTCCAAATCCATACGAAAACATCCATAACAACGAACCATACTTTTTTGATATAAAAGAAGAAAAAGAAGTGAGTCCCTAGGTTTGTGTTGCGCAATAGCTGTGTAGCACGCCCTGCTATCATGATATTGCATGCAATAAGTGACACTTGGTTTATTACTTAATGATGAATCATCTCCCAGCTCAGCAACACATTCATCCATCCACCTACTGACAAGTGGCAGCCTCGAAACGCTCCATTGCAGCAATTGCGCAACACTTGCGCAACGGCCCTGTGTTTTGGGTATATCTCCCAAAAAGTAACACCTATGTAAAAACTGAAGGAGGTTATTGTATATGAGCTTATTTTGAAGAAAAAACTCTCTCAGTTTCCCCAAATTCCGCCCCAGCTTCTCATAAAATTCTCTGCAAAACAATGAATTAAAACAAGAAATTTACAAATTGCAAAAAATAACCTTTAAAGATGCATTCAGAACTCCCTATCCATGACACCTATGAAAAAGCGGGAAGAGGTTATTGTTATTTGTCCCATGCATGATAACAACCTCTTTATGTTTTCCATAATTTTCCTCCATGTGATCTTAAAAATTGTTTCAAAAGGATGTAAAAAACAAAGTACGTTGCGCAACAATTGCTACAACAGGCACGCTGGGTAGCACTCCTTTTTTTTTTTTTTTTTCAATAAAAACAATATGCGTATGCATTTACAACTCTTCCTGCTTTTCTTTGCACACCATTCTTCCTTCTTTTATACTCTTTCATCATGCTTTTCCAATCATGCTTTCTTCCTTTAAACTCTTCGTGATGCTTTTTTCTTTACAAGATAGGATAGGACGATGTTGAATCAATCCTAGTCATGAGTGTCATTTCTAGATGGGTAGGGATAAAATCATAGCTTTTGGGGTGTATGAGATAAAATCAATATGAAACAAGGGGGAATGGAGGTATGACATAAATTAACCCTTGTGAAATGATAGATGACTATACATAGGACATATTGTAATATAATGAAGGATGAACATAGTCATGACCGTTATGAGGTGATGACATTAATAAAATATTTTCCACACACACTAACCTCTAATTACCATTCCCTTTGTAATGACATGAGTTTTTATACCCAACCATTGACCTTTGGAATGACCTCATGGCTCAAACATAGAAAGTTTTACATAACTTTGAGGACTCTAACAGCAGATAGTCATAGACTTGAATGTTGCTTCGACTAAGACCACATGGATGATAAAATAAGTAAATGATTTAAAGATCACATGATGCTAACATTGTCTCCAGTGGGGATGACAACCTCCCAGCGAGGAGCCAAGAAAAAAACCATAGATTAGTAGCCTATCTATACCATTGGGCAATGGAGTCAAATATAAAAACTCAAACTAACAAACTGAAAAATATGAATAATAACCGACTAACTGACTAAATAACTTACTTTTGACATCAGATCATTGATGCCTTATGGCCTTCACCTTGGGCTTCAAATCTCAGTACCAACCGCCCACACTTGCAACATTGAAAGAACACTGTATGTACAATGGAATCTTGCATCTACTGAAAGTATGTACACTATGTAATCACCTCTTTCCAATGTAGCCAGTCAAGCATATGGCTACTTGACTGAATTCTCCTCATAGCTCCCTTAAGCAGGAAAAAAAATAAAGAGAGTGGCAACTCAAAATTCCACTGATGCTGAAAACCAACCTCTGTAAATAGCAGAAGCTTCCATAGATCCTGCAACAAACTGGCCATGGGAAGACAAACCTTTTCCTTTATTGATTTCAGGAAGTCAACAAAAGGGTCTTCAAACACAAAATTGGTTACCTTCACTTGATGATCAACAAGAAGACTCTATTCATTGATTTCTTCCTCTTCAACTAAGGCAACCACTGTAATCATGTGCACATCCATGGGATCTAAAATGACCTTCTTTTCTTCAACAAACTTTTCATCTTGTTGGATATATTGATCAGGTTCATGAAGGTAAACTTTCTATATTATTTCATCAATTTCAAGAGAATGAACAGGACTATTTTCATAACACTCCAACTCTTTATCATCCTAAACCAAGGGAATCCGTACTTGTTGGAATTTTTCTTGGATTTCATGGCAACTAACTTCGATGTTCTATTCTTAGCATTGGGATGAAAATTCATCATAAGGGCTTCCTTAATATCATCATCCACACACTCTTCATCACCATAAATATCCTCTAGATATTGAATAAAATATTCAAAACACGGTCAATAGTTTTCAACTAGAGGGATGGGAGAAAAAAATTCCTTAAAATGTTCATAAAAAATTGAGTGAAAATCTGTAATAGAGCATAAACTGGCAGATGGAAAACCTTCGTACCAGGATCTAGCTTTGTCTTCTAAGGTTTGCATGAACATTTTCATCAAACAATCCCTAGGAAACTTCAGCCCAAGCTTATGTACATGCAAATGGAATTTGAACAAATGTAAAGCAGCATCATCTCCTTTTTTCTCTTTGAATTTTGGAAAATAAGTTTGCCAATCTACATGAGGCATCTGGTTTGGAAAACCAGTAATATGATCTTGATTTAAAGGAGCATACCTTGAAGATAAAGAACTCATCTCAAACCAACAGAGTTTCTTTGAAAGTCATATCTTCTGGATCCTTTGAATTCAAAGTTTCCAGGTGAATGATCCAACCTTTTTTATGTTAGATTGTTGTCCACCAACAATAACAAAATCTGAAACTTTGAATATATTTCTTGGGGAAGATGAAACCTTTTGCTCCCCGGCAACGACCCCACTATGTTAGCACTCCGTAAATCCCTTTAGACTAAAAAAAGTGTCACAGAGGTAACCATAAACCACTTGTAGCTAGAATCTAGTCTTTCTAGCTAGAGGGGGCTCCCTCACTTAAAAAAAAAATGAAAATTTTGAGGTTATAGCACAAAAAGACCAAATCTGAGGAGAAATTAAATTGTTTGTTTCGAAACTTGAAGGTGTGAGGAGAATGAACACTTGTGATGAAGAAATTACTAACCTGACATACTTATGCATATAACATCCAATAACGCTCACAAAGGCTTATCAAGCCTGCACTTTGGATAAAAGAAACAAATTTGTAGTATAGTGGAAGATAACATAACAAATACTTATTCATGTAATAGGATAGATTTATTCTAATACTACATATTCATGAGTAAGTATTTAGAAGATAGTGACAATGGTCAAAGGTATAATTACTTCATTTGCAACTAAAATAATTCGACACAACTTGACTCAGAGAAATACTAGATTGAATTCTAACTCAACTGAATCATCATACCCATAAAACAGAAAGATTGCATAGAGGAACAAATAAATAGTTGATACACAAGGAATAACAACTCCAAAGCATCACACCATAAGTATCCTTGCAAATGATGACTGTAACACCTCAACCATAAGCATTTTTATTCATAAAAATAAAATCACAATACACCAAAATCTAAAACCATTTTTTGATAGTTTCCAGCCATTATTTCTTCCAACTTCTGGCACTAAAAAGACATACAGCATTACAAAACACTGTGTCTAGACGCAATGCATCTCTGATCCATGAAGTGGATCGAATCAAACAGAAAAAAGGAAACTTAATCATGTTTTACAGTCTTTTTCCTTTAATATATATATATATATATATATATATATATATATATATATATATATATATAAAACATTATGATCATATCATCTTATATTAATTACAAAAGTTTGCAAATCCATAATAAAACATTTATAACAATGAACCATACTTTTCTGATATAAAAGAAGAAAAAATAGTGAGTCCCTAGGTTTGTGTTGCGCAACGACTGGGTAGCATGCCCTGTTGTCATGATCTTGCATGCAATAAGTGACATGTAGAAATTATATAACTAATATGTTATACATCCGAGATTCTCTTGATCATACACTATTTGACTTCATGCACAATACAAAATATCTTCTACTATTGATCATTAATTGCGGAAATAAAATCAATTGCATGCACACATTAAAACCATAAAAATTCACACATATGAACACATTGTTTTATGGGAAAGATTAAAGCTGAAAACCCCCAACTATCTGTATATTATATGTCATAGAGATCATGTAACAATCATCATACAAAGCTCCTCACAAGCTCTCAGTACAATCTCCAATTTCTCACACTAATCAGGTCCAATCTAGCAAATCTCATGCTCCAATCTCTGCCACCTGCTAGCCTGCCTCTACTGCGCAATCCCTGCTGAATATGGGCTCTGAATGAGTTCGAATCCACCTGGCTTGCACTGTGCAATCCTCATTGGCATCTCCATCAATGTGTGGTGCAAACTCATGCACCAGTATAGTCACAACTGATAGTCACACTGCTCTTTCACCTACCTCTCCACTGGTCTCCACTGAAACTGTCCATGCACTGTAGTTAACTGATGTATTCTTCAGTTGATTAATGAGTTATTAATTCACACCACTCTCACTAGTGTATCAATCAGTTAGACTAGATACAACTAGCTCAACTGTGTCTAACTGAGTTAAACTTAACACAACTCCACCAACTACCTCAATAAAGTTCTAACTGAAGTATCCATGAAATAGCTCCACTTAACCCTCAGGAATAGCGTAATTCCTTTTGTCAGCTCCTGTGCCACATCTGTGCACTTAACTGAAGTGCTCTAAGAGAATAAGATAATGTTTATAGTCCAAATATTATTAAGAGCTAATAATATTCGACATATCTATTTTTAGAATGGAAATCTAAAAATAGATTCCGCCCAATATGTCTAAAAATAGAAGTCCATCTATTTTTCCAACTTGACCAACCATCCACAAATAGCATCCTGCAACTCATAGAATATGATCGACATGTCTAAAAAATAGACATAGTCTAAAAATAGACTTGCGCCAAAAATAGCCTGCGGGCCCACTTAGTGAAGGCGACTTCTTTCCACTAAGCTCATCATCTTGTTGCAATCTCAACACTCCCTCTCAACAAGATAGGGATTATCTGCCACCCCGAACTTGCCCCTGTGGTATTCGAATTTGCTCCTGGTGAGCACCTTCGTCAAGATATCAACATCCTGATCCTCCGTGGGAATGTATGAAAGTAACACGATCTTCCACTACACACAATCTCTGATATGATGGTACTAGATGTCAATGTGTTTAGATCTATCATGAAATATTGGATTAACCGAGATTTTGATGCAACTCTTATTATCACATTATATCACAGTAGGATCTAAGTGTGAACCGAACAACCCGACCAAGATCTTCCTCATCCATATAGCCTCGCATGCAGCCAAACTCGCTGCCATATACTCGGCCTCCGCTGAACTGAGTGCCACAGATCTCTGCTTCCTGCTGTACCAAGAAACTGCTATCAACCCGATATTGAAAATCCCTCTAGATGTGCTCTTTTTGTCCGTTGGGCTCCCTGCCCAATCTGCATCCGTGAAGCCACACAACTTCACCTCATCTGACTGTCTGTGCCAAAGTCCATAACCCGATTTGCCTCTGAGACATCTCAATACATGCTTCCCCGCCTTCCAAAAGAGCTTGGTAGGCTTAACCATAACTTGTGAAAGCTGGTTAACTGCTTAGCATATGTCGGGTTGTGTATTGACCAGATACATGATCGACCCCACCAACTGTCGGTAAAAAGTGGCATCCACTACCTCTGCCAATGTAGCATCCTCTTTCCTCCAACCACCAGGAAGAGGAGTGTCGATAGGCTTGCAGCCATGCATGTTGAACTTCTCTAGTATCTCCCGGGCATACTTTCCTTGAGACACAAACAGTCCATCACTGTGCTGCCAAATTTCCAATCTCAGGAAATAATGAAGGAGACCCAAGTCCTTCATCTCAAACTCTTTTGCAAGATCAACCTTGCATGAGAGTATCAACTATTCATCACCGGTCAAAATCAAATCATCTACATAAAGTACAATGATCAACAACTTACCCTCGACCACTATCTCGTACAGGTTGGGATCTGCCTCACTCTTGGTAAAACCAAGTTCGGTGAAATAACTGTCGATCCGTGTGTACCAAGCACGAGGTGCTTGTTTCAACCCATACAACGCTCTTTTGAGCCTGCACACAAGCGACTCGCTACTAAAGATATCGAAACCTTCGGGTTGCTCTATGTACACCTCCTCCTCAATCACTCCGTTGAGGAACGCAGTCTTCACATCCATCTGATGAATGTGCCACCCCATCTGCGCTGAGAGAGCTAGGATGCTCTGTATGGAAGAATACTTTGCGACAGGTGCAAAGGTTTCCTCATAGTCGATCCCCTCAATCTGTGAGAAGCCCCGAGCAACAAATCTTGCCTTGTACTTCTCCACACTCCCATCAGCTGCTTGCTTCACTTTGTAGATCCATCTCGAACCTACCACTGATTTCCCTTCCGGCCTTGGGACAATCTCCCATGCACTGTTTCTGACAATCGAATCATACTCTTCCACCATGGCATCTACCCATGTGAGATCCTCCACATCTTCCTCGAAAGAGGATGGCTCTGTCACGATACACTTGCTCATAAGAGCCATGTATCCAAAAGATACCAATGTACACCGTCATGTCAGGATGTAGATGCTCCTACATTCTTCTCTGCATCTTGAATCAGTCACTCAGCTTCTGTAGTGCACTTCCGCCCTCTGATGGTTAGCGCTGCATGAGTGGTTTCTTCCACTCCATGAACGTTCTCATGTGGTTGATACACATCCTGAGGCTCATCCTTAGGAACTAATAGCTCCTCATCTGCATGCAAGTGTGGCTCCCTCTCAAGCAAACACTTCATGGTTTTCTCCTCATGAAATTTGATATCTCGTCGCACAACATTCTTCCGATTGTTTGGAAAATACACACGATAGTTGTGGGATGTATCAGTGTACCCCACAAATATCCCAACCTCTGCAGTCGGCTCCAGCTTCTTCCTGGCATCCTTCGTCACATGAATTAAACAGGTGAACCAAAAATCCTCAAATGGGAAATATCAAGCCTCTTACCAGAAAACGCCTCCTCGGGTGTACTCTTTCCAAGTATCCTGTGAGGACAACGGTTTTGCACATAAACCACAGTATTGCATGCCTCAGCCCACAAGTGTATGGGAAGGCCCTGATCATGCAACATTGCCCGTGCAACACCCATGATCGTTCTGTTCTTCCGCTCTGCGACCCCATTCTGTTGTGGGTTATGAGGCGCTATGAGCTCTCTGCGAATTCCTTCTACGTTGCAAAAATCCTTGAATTCGCCAGAGATGAATTCACCACTATTGTCGCTCCTAAGAGCCTTCACTTGCTTCTCCGACTCTTTCTCCACCAGTGTCTTGAACTCACAGAACTTTGAGTATGTCTCGCTCTTCTTCTGCATGAAGAAGATCCAGCACTTCCGAGAAAAGTCATCAACAAATATCACATAGTACCTGTGCTTTGCTGTTGAAGCTACTGAGAAAGGTCCACACACGTCTGTGTGAATTCTCTCAAGGATCGTCGTGGTGTGACTATCCTTCTCGTGAAAGGTGGATTTCACAAATTTTGCCAAAGTACATCCCTTGCACTGATATGATTGCGCAAGTGTACCTTTGGGAAGCCCGGTAGAAATCTGCTGCAAAATTTTCAAAGCACCATGGTGAATATGGCCCAATCTCTTGTGCCATAGCTCGCCCTCATCCCGACTCACCACTCCTTCTGCCTTGCCCGCCATTGCTGCGCAGCCATCTACCTGCAACTGATAAAGGTTCTTAACTCGAACTCCTATCCTTCAGGTTTCACCAGTTGCCTTACTGTGCAGGAAAGCCTTTCCCTCGCTAAAGACAACATCATATCCCTTGTCTTCTAACATGGCCACCGAGATCAGATTCTTCTTCAATCCTGGAACATGCATGACATCCTTCAATATGAAAGGTTTACCGTACTCCTCCTCAAAGGAAATGGTACCGATACCGCCGCATCAGATCTACCATCATCACCCATCTCGATGTGCACTCCAAGATCCCGCTTCATCCAGATCAGTAAACAAATATTTGTCTTCGATCATATGGAAAGACGCACCAGTGTCAAGAAACCACACTAAACCCATCATACTTGAGACCAAGCATGCGATCAATGAAAAATCCAGCTCAAACTGCGAGGCTAAGGCCTCTCCAGCTGCAGATCCAGCAGCCTGCTTATTTTTCTTCTTCTGTGGACAATTAGTGGTGTAATGTCCGTGTTGGTGACATTGAAAGCACTTCACCTTGGACATGTCCTGCTTCTTGCCTTTCGCGTCGAATTGAGAAGGATTCTTCTTTGTTTCTTCTCTCTTTCCTCGCTTTTATGTACCAAAGCACAATTTTCCTCATCTTCATTCTTCAATGAAGATCCATTCCTGGTACTCCACCTTATCTCCTCCTGCACAAGATCCGACCAAAGTCGCTCCCATCTTGGAAGTTTCTCCCGACCATTGACAGAGTCCTCATAGGAATGCCAACTCTTTGGAAGCCCAAGGAGAGCCAAGCTCACCAAGTCCTCTTCATCTATAGTAACCCCCACACTTCCCAGCTCATCTCTGCACTGGACGAACTTCGTGAGGTACTTGGGTATACTTTTGCCCTTCTCCATTTTTATTTTCCTGAGCTTATCCTTGAGCGCCAACTTCCTCTGGTCACTCTTGCTTTGGAACAAGTCTGTCAAAGCTTTCCACATCAAGAATGGAGAAGCTTTACCACGAAGGCTGGACAATATGTGATCCTTCACACCTTCCAACGGAATCCTTCGACATTTTGCTATCTTCTTTTTCCATGCGACAAGTGCGGCAGCATCGCTAGAAGCAGGTTTTGGAATTTCTGCATCTATGAACTCCTTCAACCCATTGTCCTCCAGCACCACCTCCATCCTGTCCTTCCATGCAATATAATTCGAGTTTCCCTCAAGGGCATACTCCAAATGCAATCCGTTGAAAGACATCTCAACTTCGACACTAAGAAAACACTGCTGCAAATTCAAATTCCACCAACACAAAATCCAACAGCTTCAATGCTTTTGCAATTTCTCCAATGATCAATCTCGCTCTGATACCATGTAGAAATTATATAACTGATATGTTATACATCCGAGATTCTCCTGATCACACACTATTTGACTTCATGCACAATACAGAATCTCTTCTACCATTGATCATTAATTTTGGAAATAAAATCAATTGCATGCACACATTAAAACCATAAAAATTCACACATATGAACACAATATTTTATGGGAAAGCTTAAGGCTGAAAACCCCCAACTATCTGTATATTATATGTCATAGAGATCATGTAACAATCATCATACAAAGCTCCTCACAAGCTCTCAATACAATCTCCAATTGCTACACACTAATCAAGTCCGATCTAGCAAATCTCATGCTCCAATCTCTGCCACCTGCTAGCCTGCCTCTACTGCGCAATCCTTGCTGAATATGGGCTCTGAATGAGTTCGAATCCACCTGGCTTGCACTGCGAAATCCTCATTGGCATCTCCATCAATGTGTGGTGCAAACTCATGCACCAGTATAGTCACAACTGATAGTCACACTGCTCTTTCACCTACCTCTCCACTGGTCTCCACTGAAACTGTCCATGCACTGTAGTTAACTGATGTATTCTTCAATTGATTAATGAGTTAATAATTAGTGAATTAATTAATAATTAATTCACACCACTCTCACTAGTGTATCAATCAGTTAGACTAGATACAACTAGCTCAACTATGTTTAACTCAATTAAACTGAACACAACTCCACCAACTACCTCAATAAATCCACCAAACTCTGTCACGTGAGTTCTAACTGAAGTATCCATGCAATAGCTCCACTTAACCCTCAGGAATAGCGTAATTCCTTCTGTCAGCTCCTGTGCCACATCCGTGCACTTAACTGAAGTGCTCCAAGAGAATAAGATAATGTTTATAGTCCAAATATTATTAAGAGCTAATAATATTCGACATATCTATTTTTAGACTAGCAATCTAAAGATAGATTCCGCCCAATATGTCTAAAAATAGAAGTCCATCTATTTTTCCAACTTGACCAACCATCCACAAATAACATCCTGCAACTCATAGAATATGATCGACATGTCTAAAAATAGACTTGTGCCAAAAATAGCCTGCGGGCCCACTTAGTGAAGGCGACTTCTTTCCACTAAGAACATCATCTTGTTGCAATCTCAACATGACACCTGGTTGATGAATCAATGATGACTCAACTCCCAACTCAGCAACACACTCATCCATCCACCTAGTGACAAGTGGCATCCTTGAAACGCTCCATTCCACCTGTGTGCAGCAGTTGCACAATTCCTGTGCAGTAGGCATGTGTTTTGGGTATATCTCCCAAAAAATAACACCTGTGTAAAACCTAAAGGACGTTATTGTAGATGTTACTTTTGTGAAGCAAAACCTCTCTCGGTTTCTCCAAATTCTTCCCCGGCTTTTCATAAAATGCTTTGCAAAACAATGTCTTAAAACAGTAAATTTACAAATTGTGAAAAATGAGCTTTAAAGATGCATTGAGAACTCTCGATCTGACACCTGTGAAAAAGACTGGAAAATTTTATTGTTATTTGTCCCATTCTTGAAAAAAACCTCTTTTCGTTTTTCATAATTTCCTCCATGTGATCATAATCATAGTTTCAAAAGGATGTCAATAACAGAGTATGTTGCACAACGGGCAGGTTGGGTAGCACTCTTTTTTTTTTTTTATCTTGCTTTGATTTGAGAATCTTCATATGCCTTTACACCTTTTCTTACTTTGCTTTGCACACCATGCTTTCTTATTTTTGATTCTTTCATCATGATTTTCCAATCATGCTTTCTGCCTTTAAACTCTTTATGATGTTTTTCCAATCATGCTTTCTGCCTTTGAACTCTTCATGATTTTTTTTTTCTTGACAAGATAGGATACGACGATGCTGAATCAGTCTTAGTCATGAGTGTCATATCTATATGGGTAAGTATAAGAGCATAGGTTTTGGGGTGTATGAGATAAAATCAATATGAAACAAGGGGGTATGGAGGTATGACATAAATGAACCCTTGTGAAATGATACATGACTAAACATAGGACATATTTTAGTATAATGAAGGATGAACATAGTCATGGATGTTATGAGGTGATGACATCTTTTCCACATACACTAACCTCTAATGGCCATTCCCTTTGTAATGAAATGAATTTTTATCCAAACCATTGACCTTTGGACTGACCTCATGACTCAATTATAACAAATTTCACATTACTTTAAGGAATCTGACAGCAGATAGTCACAGAATGGAATGTTGTTTCGACTGAGAATACATGGATGACAGACTAAGTAAATTATTTCAAGATCACATGATTTTAACATTAGATCTAATGGGGATGACGTCCTCCTAGTGAGGCACTAAGAACAAAGCCGTAGACTAGTAGTCTATCTATACCATTTGGAAATGGAGTCAAATATCAAAACTAAAACTAACAAACTGAAAATATGACTACTAATTGACTAAATGACTAACTTACTTATGGCATCATATCACTGAGACTTTATGGCCTTTACCTCGGGCTTCAAATCTCAGTGCCAACGACCCACACATACAACATTGAAAGTAACACGGTATGTGTTGGTTTCACAGAGGTGGCTTATTATAGGCAACCTTAGTGCTTCTCATTTAAATTTCAAGCCGAGGTAAGTCTTCTTATTTCAAGAGTGTCAGCACAATATATGCAAGTGAGATCAACTAATAGTTACTCTATGTTGTTTATGAGAAAGGACTATCTAATCTTTTGAACTCAATCAACTTAAAGAGGAATGGTTTGATAGATTATGGCTAATTATTATGTCTAGCTTAGAAAAGAGAAATCTATGATTGAACAGCATAATGATAGTTTGAACAACAACCTTGATGAACTCAACAACAATCTAAATGAATTAAACATCATTCTTAATGAATTGAACAACAATCTAAATGAAAGGAACATTAATTACTTATATAATTTTGCAATGGAATTCTCTTTGTAAACTGACTAATTAAAATTAATCAACAATTGGACACCTCACTGTGTTGAAAGGACAATTTAATCCATAAAGACAAGTAATTATCCTACGATTTGTAAATCGATTACAAAGGTGTTGGAAGAAAATGGAAATGTCTAACAACTATGAAGCATTATTATGCAAACCAAAAGATACGAATGCGATTATTCTGAATCAAGAAGTACAAATGCTAAACTATTGTGAAGGAAGAAAAATTGTAACTTTATTGAGTAGAAAAGTATTTTACAACCGCATTAGATAACTGAACATGGATTCTGTAACTAACGCACACCACATAATTTGGCGAGGAAACTCCCAAAGGTTGGGCCCAGACCACTAAAATTTTTAACGCGATGAAAACCTCAAAATGTAATTGTTCAAAACATCAAAACTCAAAATATAATACAGGAATACAATCTGACAACTCTTCCTTGATGCGCTGATTACAGAGGGAAAGTTCTTATTCAACTCCCTTTCTAGTTCGTCCCTGGCCCTTTTAAAGGCATTTTCATGTAATGAGATAGTGTTCTCCAAACGACAGCCGTTGCGCATGGCTGTCGTTTGAGTCTTCGAGCTTGAATCCATCTCTTTTCATTCTGCCGGCTCATACATTCGTGTCTGTCAGGTGTCTTCCGTTTGCCGTTGGTCCAGCTGCTCTGCCTTCCTGCATACAGAGATACAATAAGTCAAATTTCTGTTATAGAAACGTTCCTTTTTGTCGTTAGCTCAATTGCTCTGGTTTTCATAAATCTTTTCTTTATTTATTATCAAAATAAGGAATAATTCCAAGGACTGTGCCATAATTCGAAGTAATTATAGGGTGAAAACATACCTTAATTCTAGCCCAACATATACTCCCCTGCTTGCCTAATTGCATGTCCTCATGCAAACAAATGGTTGAGATGCAACTGTGTTAGAGAGTAGGAGGGGTAGACCTCTTCCTTTTATGCTATGAAACCCTGTTTTTGTCTCATTATTGCGAAGGAAGCGCTTGCGTGCCCCTCTAGTAACTCATAATTATGATTATAGTGCTCAGGAGGATACCAGAGGAGAGGGCTTCTATACCTACATCCTAGCCATGCAGGTACCATGCTAAAGACCAAGTTACTGTATGAGAGGAATATGAAGCCAACAACCTTGAAATTCCTATAGCGAAATGGTTCCCTATTCTTTACGTTGTTCATGGAGGCCATCCATCTTTGTTTAGCTGCTGCCAAGGCTGCTTCTCAAATGTCTTCAAATTACTCCTGTCCATTTTCTATGATGTCCTTATGGATGGGCCCCAGCCTAGTCCTTACATCTTGCCTTCGCATGAAGTTCTTGTGCTGGATAAACAGTTGCAAGGGTTTTGTAGGTTCCCCTCTAACCCAAAGTCTAGGCCATGTTCTCTCTTTTGGAAGATATTATAGGCCTCGGTGCACTTAATCTGGTCCTTGGTGAATGAGAGGAAGGCTTGGAGCTAGACATCTCCTATAAAGGGACTAGGATTGTTGTCTATGTCCTCTTCTAGAAAGAAATTGTGCATGTAAAGTTCACATAGAAGGCACTGGACTTGTTCATCTTAATCATTACAACAGTGGAAAAACTCTTCTATTGTCCTTAAATTTGTAGACTTTCCTGCCCTAACGGCCTTGAATTTCAACAGTAAATATTGTTCTGTTAATAACAGGGCATAGTTGGTGGCCAGTGCCCTGCATGATAGTGCATCGTTACACAGAGAACAAATCATGGTGATTTGTTTCTTGGCTTGCTCCACCTGCTCTTGTGCCCTTTTTACCTTTGACTGTTCTTCTTTGAGCTGGGAAAATGTTTCGTATTTTGTAGAGGAGAGGTCTGTGAATTTCTTTAGTAGTGCTTGGGATTATTGAGCTGGCACCACCTCCTTCCTACATTGTGCTAGCTCATGCTATGTTTGCACCAGTTCATTGTGTAATTTCTGATTAACATCTTTCTATACCAGGGGGGCATAGGCAAGAGCTTCCGTTGTTTGGGTCTCCTTCTCTTCTGTAGTTTTCTGCTCAGTTTGTGTAGAAGCTTCAATGGTATTTTCTAGTTCTGTCTGAATTTCAGCCTCAGTAGTAGCTTCTTGGGCAGTTTGTATCCTAGTTTCAGCTGTATCGATTAAATTGGTCTGTACCTCAGCCTTTTTAATGGCTACCAAGTCAGTTTGTACCTCAGCCTCAACAATGTTAGCTAAGTCAGTCTGCATATGAAATTGGGAAGTTTACAGGCTCGTTCCGAAGGGAATTTCCTCCCATAGCTGGTGTGCTTTCCTGGGTCTCTTCTTTTGATTGTATTCTCTCTCAGCTCTATTTTTTCAACTGAATGTTGTATGCAGGCGAAAGGGAAATTGTGGTTCTGCGTAGGTAACTTCATTGTATTCTCTCTCGGCTCTGTCGTTTCGACTGAATGCTTATGCAGGGGAAAGAGAAATTGTGTTTCTATGTAGGTAACTTAATGCCTTAATTGCAGTATTCCTCTAGTCTTATCAATGTATCTAACGGGATTTATGTAGAAAGTTCACATGCTTTTCAATTTAAGACTAATTACACCCCCTCCATCGAAGAAAGGGCGCCCACGTCCTCAAGTACAAGAGGGATTTGGCCAATCATGATGCAAACAGGGGAATGTCAAGATTTGGTAATAATGACCTGTATGTGAAGGAGAAGGTCGTGGCTTTCAAGCTTCAGGGGGTTGAGTAATTACTAGCATACGCAGTGTAAAGGTCAGATTTGGAAGTTTTGCCATAATTGCATCTTGTGCGGAAGTGATCTAAAAGGGAGAGGGAATAGTATAACTATTATTATGATATGATGTATTTCTTCAATGAAAATTTATGACAGAAGCAAGAATGAGACAGGTAATGATTGGCGTTGTCATCTCGGGGTTCAAATATGTAGGCATATCTTTGTTAGTTATTCATGTGGTAGATTATAATTATCACTAATTCGAGTAATAGATTATGGAAGAAGAATGGAAGATAAAGTATATATAAGAGTAATTGGCTATTGCTGAAGCATACTTTCATACCATAAGCAGAGCCACTGCTGCTAGTAGGCGTTCATAGCCTCGACATGGTTGCTATTTTAACCCAAAAGAATGAGCTATAATCCTTATGTAAAAATAGTTATTTTGCCAATTTTGTGGAGAGATCACCATGCTGCTATGATAGCCAGATAACCATAGTGCCACTCACTAGAGTTGTAGCAAGGTGATCAGGCTGGCTCGTGATGAGACCTCCTATCCTTCAAACAAATAAGAAGGTCATTACCCTGGTGTGGTGGTCATTGTGGGCATGTCACTTGCTAAGCTCTTATGAACGTGGTAGGCTGGCTCGTGATGAGACCCCCAATCCTCTCTTGAAAATTTGCATGTAAGCACAGTACTTCTTTTTGAATCATAGCATTTTGATTTATAAGGAGGTCAATGTGCTGGTGTGATAGCTAGATAGTCATAGTGCCATTCACTAGGATTGTAACAGAGTGATCAGGCCGGCTCGTGATGAGACCTCCTGTCCTTCAGCAGATGAGAAGGTCATTACCCTGGTGTGGTGGCCATTATGGGCATGTCACTTGTTAAATCCTTATGATCATGGTAGGCGGGCTTGTGATGAGACCCCCTATCCTCTTTAAAAATTTACATGAATGCATATGGTTGCTTCTTTATACATGGAGGGAGGCTCATTAACTCCTTAAGATTTAGGGATGGTGACAAAAGTGAAAGAATTCCAATACAATTAATACCCCTTATTCCCATTTCTTCATATTGGAGGAAAATATTACTTGAATAGTGCAAAAAGATATACCATCATAAGGTCATGTATTGTATGATAACATATTTGAACTAGGAAGGACTTAGCCTTTCCTTTCATGTATGTACAATGTCAGCTTCCTGTTTAAGGATTATAGTGCCAAAGAATCATCATATTGGTAATTTTATTGTTTCCCTTTCTTTCTTCAACGACCATTCGCTGCTTAGAGATGCCTTTATATTTCGAGTGTATATTAGGGAAGGGGTGCTGGATAAAGGGAATAATAGGATGTAAAAACAAGGTTATTCAATTTGAACAACAACTGTTCAATTGGATTGAACAGGAGCTGCTTGGAAATTTTGAACTGCAGGGGGGAAAACGCAAAACTCGGTTGTTCAATCCGGTCGAACAACAACTGTTTGAGGATTGAACAGCAACTGTTCAATTGGGTTAAAAAGAAAAAAGAATGAAAACGCAAGAACAATGTTGTTCAATCTGGTTGAACAGTAATTGTTCGACGATTGAACAACAACCCTTCGATAATTGAATAGAGGGAAAAAATAAAAACGCAAAGACATAACTGTTCAATCCGGTTGAACAGCAGCCGTTCGACGATTGAACAACAATCGTTCAAGAATTGAACAACGGGGAAAAAATAAAAACAAAAAAACACGATTGTTCAATCCGGTTGAACAACAGTCATTCGAAAATTGAACAGTATCCGTTCGAGAATTGAACAATGAGAAAGAGAAAAATAAAAAATGCAAAGACACGACTTTTCAATCCGGTTGAACAACAGCCGTTCGAGGATTGAACAACGAAAAAACACAACTCACGGCTGTTTACCAAAAAAAAAAAAAAAACCGGAAGATGACAGGAGAAAAATTGTGAGTATGAAGAATGTACAACAAAGTAAAGAACTTATATACATTATTTTCAAATGATGGTAGCAAACTTCTCATGTACTTGAGTTTGTGGGGCTATCACCCCTTTGTGCCACAACTTGGATAGTGGGATCATTTCGTACTTGTTGGCAAAAAGATTCTTTCATGAGAGGTTTGCGATAGAGGCGTACTTTGTGCCCGTTGACTCTGAATGTTGAACCAGACTCTATGGTGGTCAAACTGAGTGTGCTATTGTTGTGTACTTCCTGAATCTCGTATGGACCGAGCCACCTTGTTTGTAATTTACCTGGAAAATCTTGGAATCTGGAGTCATAAAGGAGTGCCCAATCTCCTTTTTGAAATACCTTCTTCTTGATAAGGTTGTCATGCCATTTAGCTCACTGTTGTTGGATGATCGCTGTGCATTGCAGGGCTAGTAGTCGTATTTCGTCTAGTTCATTTATTTGTTGGAGTCTTCTAGCTTGGGCTTATGTTAAGTCCAACCCTACTTCCTGGGCTGTTCTCAGAGTTTTGATTTCAAATTCAATAGGGAAGATAGGTTCTCTCCCAAATACTAATTGATATGGTGAATATCTAGTGGTGTTTCGCCAGGTTGTACGATAAGCCCATAAGGCTTCTAGTAGTCTAGTGGCCCAGTCCCAACGATGTGCTGATACCGTTTTGGTAAGGATTGCCTCCAGGATTTTGTTGGTGCTTTCGACTTGCTGATTTTCCTACGGGTGGTAAGGAGACGTAACTCTATGGATGATATGGTGATTCCTTAGGGTGGCTGTAATTTTATTACCTATGAATTGCGCCCCTCCATTGGTTATCACTTCTCGTGGCAAACCGTATCGCATGAATAGCTTGAAAATAAAATTAGTCACCAATTCTTCCGTGGCTCTTGACAAGGCCACTGCTTCTACCCATTTGGTTACATAATCTATGGCAACCAACATGTAAACTTTCTGGTTTAATGGCGGGTTGAATGGTCCAACGAAGTCCAGCGCCCATCGTTTGAATGGTTTTACCACCAATTGTGGTTGTAGCGGAATTTCATCAGCTTAGCCTGGGCGGCCCATTCTCAGGCATCTATCATAGGCTTGGACATATTTTTTTGCGTCTTTGAAAATTGTAGGCCAATAATAGCCTAATTGTAACACTTTATGCCCTGTTCTGCATTATGCGAAATGGTCGCCATGAGGTTCATCATGATAGGCTCGTAAGATGTCATAGATTTCGTCTTCTCTTATGCATCTGCGTATGTGCATGTTGGCCCCTGTATGGAAGAGGTATCCACTGATCCAAGAGAATCTTGCGCTGAATTGTACAATCAGTTTTCATTTTCTTGATGTTAAATGTCTGGGCAGCTTCCCTACTGCTAGGTAATTTGCCACGTTTGCATACCATGGTGTTTTTACTACTAGAACAAACATATGTTCATCAGGGAACTGATCATCAACTGCTAGGGTGTCATCTGATTTTGGAACCTTGGACAGGAAGCCTGCGGCTACGTTTTCTTTTCCTGGACGATCTTTGATTGTTATATCGATTTCCTATAATAACATCAACCAACGAGTTACTCTCCCATTCATGATTGGTTTATTGGCTAAATATCTAATGGCAGAGTGATCAGTATACGTGAATACTTGATAACCAGTTATATAGTGCCTAAATTTATTAATAACGTAAATGACAGCTAGGAACTTCTTTTCGGTCACGGTATAATTTAATTCGGTAGGAGTGAGGTTTTTGCTGATATAATAAATGGCATAAGGTTTTATGTCTTCTTCTTTGCCAAGGACTGCTCCTATTGCTGTGTCAGATGCATCTGAAGAGATGTGAAAAGGTAGTTTCCAGTTAGGTCCTAGCAGAATCGGTGTTGTCGAGACCAATTTCTTCAAATCTGCAAAAGCAATGTCACATTTGTCAGTCCAATGGAATTCAACATTTCCATTTAATGCATACAAAGGTGCAGCTATTTGTGAGAAATTCTTTATAAATCTGCGATAATATCCTGCATATCCCAAAAAATTGTGTACCTCTGTCTGTACAAGGTGTGGCCAATAGAAGGATTACCTCTATCTTAGCCGGATCTACCTGTAAATGTAGTGAACTAGGACCACCCCCTCAGTCATCATCATGTGACATTTTTCATTGCTTAGACATAACCTAGTAGCAATACATTGCTCTAATACCTTTTCTAGCGTCTCTAAAGCTTGATCAAAGTCCTCCCCATATGGTTTGAAGTCATCCATATAGATTTAGAGCCCCTCATTTATTAAATCAAAGAAAATACTGATTATGGCCCTCTGAAATGTGGTTGGGGCATTGCATAACCCGAATGGTAAAACTCTGTAAGCAAAAGTACCCCATGGGTAGGTAAAGGTTGTCTTATCCTGATCTTTGGGAGCTATTTGGATTTGATTATAACCACTAAACTCGTTAAGGAAAGAAAAGAACCGTTTCCTTGCCAATGTGTCCAGGACCTGGTCAATGAAGGGGAGGGGGAAGTGGTCTTTCTGCGTTGCTTTATTCAATTCTTTGTAATCTACGCAAATTCTCCATTTCCCATTATTTTTAAGGATGACTACCAGAGGGAAGACCCATTTGCTGTCTGAAATAGGGTAAATGGAATTCACATCTAATAGCTTTTGTAGTTCCTCTTTTATAATCTCTTTTAAGTGCGGGTTTAGCGGTCACTGAGGTTTCCTAATGGGACGGATTTCCTTATCGGTATAAATGTGATGGGTGCATAGCTGAGGGTCTAAAACCTTCATGTTTGGGTAATCCCAAGCAAATTCCCCTTGATACTTCCGAAGTACTTTTATGATCTTTTGTTTTTGGTCATCATCCAAATTGCCATTAATATTCAAAATCTTCCCTGGCTCAATTTCAATAGGTATGCTGTTGCGTACAATGGTTGTGGGAATATGTTGATCCTCAAGGTCTGTCACGGGATCCTCTCGAGCTTCGTCTTCGAGGACTGTTTTCAACATTTTACATTTTAAATTTCCAGATGTGGGTGGATGACTCATAAAATTATTGATTATGTCGTCTTCAGTTTGATCCTTAAATTCAAGAGCTTCCACTAGTGTCAGGAGTGAACGAATGTTTTGTTCCCAGTATGTACATGGATTCTTGTGAATTTTTATCGTGGGTAAGATTGGTTTGGCAGGCAGATAAATAATGTTATTTTTTATAGAATCCCCTCTAGTGATAGTCATGCTGCCCGTTCGACAGCCTATGTAAGCATCGACTGTGGCCAACCAAGGTCGCCCAAGAATCAATGGGTGCCCATCCATCCTGTTCTTTGGATTAATGACTAAAAAATCAGCTGGATATTACCATGAGTCCACAGAGACCAAGATGTCATGCACTATTCCTTCTAGTCTGATAACAGACCTGTCAGCCAGTTCCAGCAGTGTAGCCATAGGTTCTAAAGCTGATATGCCCAGTCTTTCGCAGGCCCCCGTAGTTAGGATGTTAATGACTGCCCCTAAATCGACCAATGTGTTTGGAAATGAGTGGCCCAAGATTTTTATAGTCACAATGGGATTTCCTGGGTCTTCATATTTCACGGGTGGTTCCTTAACCAGTAAAAAATCAGATAGCGCCCCTACCACATGAATGGTGGGTGCAACCTTTGTTTTGTTTACGTGCTTTTTCCCACATAGTTCTTTAATTGTCTTTGCATAGATGAGAATGTCTTGGATGGCCTGGAGGAGAGGAATTTTGATACAGAGGTTTCTCAACTTCCCCAAGATGTTAAAGTCCAGAGAGATTATCAGTCTGGGCAGAGTTAGCCTTTCAAGGAATGGGGGCAGAGACATCCTAAGTTCTTCAGGTCCTTGTTGGTCAATCGTTTCTTTATCTTTGCCTACCTCTTTCCCTATTATATTTGCTTGGCTAGGTTCAATTGAAGTCTCAATTCGAGACTGAGGTGGATTCATGGCTTCTACAGGTAAGATAGTACATCCTCATCTCAGCCTTAGTTCGTTGCACTATATCTGTTCAATGCCAGAATTTGGATTTTCTATGATCTGAATTAGTTGAACTGGTCTGTTGTTGGGATTAGGATTGGGTTGGGCTGGTAATTGGGGGAGTATAACAAGCTGCGAGTTATGCTGAACTAGGTATGGAGCTGACAGCATGGGTTGATTTTGAGTTCTCGCCCCCATTGGTAGGTTGGTCATTCCCAGGGGTCGCTGCCAATTCTAATAGTGTTTTGAGGAGGAGGGTTTGGCCATTGGACTTGATATGGAGCATTTTTCCAATAAGGGGGAGAACAAGGAAAGCTTGGCCAATTGTTCCCTGATGACGGTTGTGTAGGACAGGGTGGTATAGGAAATGACTGGTTTGGCCAAGTAGAAAAAGGATTTTGATTCTTCCAAGCTGTTGCAGGGTTTTGCTGGTTAAACTAGGGAGACGAAAAGAACTGAGGTGGGTCTTGTGGCATACCTGGTCGTGCCTGCCATTGTCGACGTTGATTCATGAGGTAGACTGGTTATGTTTCTTCCATTGCTTCCTTGTAAGCTGCTTTCAGCCCGGGAAGTGAAGGACATTGGTCCGTGGTATGATTCTTAGTGTAGATGGCACAAGTCTGAACCATGTCTAAAGGGCATTCCCTTTGGCTGTGCTTCTTCCGACATCGTGGGCAAAAGATGGCCAAGTTTTGTTCTGCTATAGCTTATTTCTGATTGGCTTGTAAAATGTCAAGCTGTGTTGTCAAGGTACCCAAGATGTCAGTTTTGAAATTTTCTAACAGATTTCCAAACTCTGCTCTAGTTACGTTGCCATTAGACTGCTTAAGATCTTTTTTCATAGAATCACGCCCAATTGGCCTATTGTGCGCACTACCCCAAGAGCATCTAATACACAGGGAAATAATCTCATCACATTCTTCTTGGTAAATATCTCATTTCCCCATTATGTTAAGCGTTTCAGCCCATTCTTCCTTGATTCCTTTAATCATTGTTAGACTCGGTCCTGTCAGTCCCTTGTCAGAATCAAATTCTCCAAAGTTCATTTCTTGTCATTTGCAGTCATTGGTGTTACTGTGGTCCAGAAAAGAGTCATTTTAATTCTTGAGCCCAAGGTTTTGTCTTCAGAAGTGCTTCAATAACATGTGCAAGCCAGAGGAAGGTTCAATAAGTTATTATTTTAGGAGTTTCAATGATCAAAAGGATGATTCTTCTCCAAAACCCTGTTTTGGAGAAGAAATTGTCAAATTAGTTGTTTGTAATAAGTATATTTTTAAAGTCTGCCCTCATGAAGAATGTCAAATGCAGGCCCTGGTCACCTTTCCAGGACTCATCGGCTCCTATCCCTGCAAGCAAACAAAGAAAAGCCATCATTCAATTCAGAAAATCAAAAAGGAAATTTGAAAAGCAGAGATGGAGGAGTGTGTGGACCTGATTATGAAAGAGTTAAAAATAAGGGGTGTGTATAAAGATGCCCAACCTAATCTGGATGTACTTAAAAGTGTATTCCAAAAACTTGACGATGACAATGATGGATATTTGACAAAACATATATTACGTGGACTTTTATATGGGCTTGAATTGCAAGGTCTAGAGTCTTCAACAGCTGATGCTGTTAACAAAGTAATGGAAGAATTTGATTCCTCGAGAGATGACAAGCTTAGCCTAGATGAGTTCAATGATGGAATGAGTTCATGGCTTAATATTGCAACCTCCACTGTTGGTCATCCATGATCAAATAACTACTCACGGAAATTTATATCTGATTTACAATCGAAAACAAAGGAGGAACTCGAGGCTCTTCAGAATGACAATGAGGAGGAAGTTGCTAAAGTTGATAATCCATACAAAGTTTATCTGAAGGCAGTAATGCTGATGCTGGGAGGTGCCATTTTAGCGGGCATATTTGCAGATCCCCTTGTAGATGATGTTGACAAATTTTCTGATGCAACAAGCATCCCTTCATTCTTCATCTCATTCATAATAATGCCTTTCGCTATAAACTCCAGTGAGGGTGTTTCAGCACTTATTTTTGCAAGCCGGAAGAAAAAGTGCACTGCTTCTTTGAATTATTCTGAGATATATGGTGTAGTGACCATGAACAACATGTTATGTTTGGGAATCTTCTTGGCCATTATTTATATCCGTGGCTTGGATTGGGACTTCTCAGCTGAGGTGCTAGTAATTGTACTTGTTGTTTTAGTGATGGGCCTTTTAAGCAGCTTTCGTACCACTTTCCCTCTATAGATAGGTTCGATTGCCCTTTTCGGTTTTCAGTTGCAAGTTAGAAAGTCAAAATTTAATGATGAAAAGGAGAAGCTGTCATTTTGGAGCCGGACTGTTGGTGAGTTAGTCTGCGCGGCGCACTGGGCGTTGGGCACGACGCACACAGTGCGCACGACGCATAGAGAGCTTTTTCACAGTGTAACTTAACTCTGGCGTGGCGCACTCACCAGGCGCGGCGCACAAGAGTCCCCAGCCCAAAATCTTACCAGTGCTTTTCAATTTTTCAAACAACTTCATTTTTTTCACTCCAAGAAAATGTGTGAATGCGTTCGACACTGCTGTTAAACTCTGGTTTGCTGTTGTCTGGAAGGAGGCATTGAACTAATTACTTCAGATAATGGAGAAAAGTGCACGTAGATACCAGTTGCTTTGTGTTAAAGTCGATGGAGAGCGTTGCGATATCTGGTTGGGTATGTGTTCCCCGGTATTAGAAGAGAACGAGAAAACATACCGAAGTGCACTGCTGTCAGGGACCGAAAGAAATAATCATTTGACAAGCGAAGTTGTTAAATTTCTACCCTATAGTAATAAAAAGGGCGCTTAATCATATGCTTTGATGACACGAATTCTTCAGATTATTTTCCGCGGTAAATGAAGATGGCTGAAGCAGATGCAGAAAGATAGGAACGAAGTGCTTATTCTGTCTTCATTCATGATCAGCATTACGCCCTTTCATTGGTCATCAGAAGATTTAGGGGGACACTGTTCTATTTTTAGAATAGATGAGCCGCTCTTTTCTATCTTTGTAATTTCAGTTGAAACAACGCCCTTGTTTTTGGGTCGATCTGTTTTCTCCTAGCAGAGCTTATTTTATTATTGTAAATCATTTTGTAGAGAGTTCTGGGAAAACTGTGGGAGGAAAAAACCCAGCGCTATCATTGTACAGTTTGACAGAGAAGTAATTAAATGGTGCAACTCTGTTTCATCAGATTCTTGTGGCGTAAAGTTTAGCATATGTTTCTTCTTTGTCTCATTTGTATCTCGTTATGTTTTTTAGTTCATGAATAATCGTTTCAAGCTGAATGCTTTTGCAGTAAGAGAGGTAGAATCCAAACTGTTGCTCTGCCTTGGGAAGCGTTCAGGATTTGTGTATTTTCTTCTGTCTGAAAGGGATTCATTGTTTAATGCCCTTTTCAGCTATCTTAAACAGTCTTTTCACCCCATTTAATTTCAATTTAAATTGTTAAACTTCACTCCTATCTCGCCTTATGGAATAATCTGTGCCTTTGATTAAATCTCTGCTCATGCTGTTCCTTGGCCCCATACAGCCCAGAAAACCCAGTCATTTATTAAAAACCTCATTCACATCTATTTACTAGCCTAAAATCAGTTCCCATTTTAAGTCATCTCGCACCTTATTGCTCATTTATCGAGATTGACTGGAGAGAGCCCTCTCCTGTCCTCGTAGGGCTAGCTATGAGGCTGAGCTTGGTTTGATGTTGCCTCAATTTTTGCCTTTTTCAACCTGAGGCAGATTCGAGCACTAACAATCATCATGGCTTTTAAAATATCCTTGGATAGCGTGGTATATGGGGACCTTTGTAAATTGTATTGAAATATTTCTACGTACTCTTCTAATGTTTCATTGTCTTTTGCAGACATATTGAAGATTTCATCTTTTAGGTCTCGGGTTCGGCAATAGTCTTGATATTTGTTAAGGAAAACGTTCTTCATTTCGTCCCAATTATTGATGGTTCCCCCACCTAGTCCCATGAACCAGTGTAGTGTTGTTCCTTTTAATGTAGAGGGAAATAGTTTCACTTTTGAGGATCAGTGGTGTAGTCATACCCCCTACATAAGACATCAAATTCAAATAGGAATGCATCAGGATCTTCCGTAGTCAAACCATGGAAGGTGGGAATGTTGTGCAAGGGAATGGCTTTCATAGGGGCGTTTGTAGCATGATCAACAAATGGAGTATTCCAATGTTGATGTCTACCTCTGATTCTGATTTTGATTATTTTTCATTTGATCGAAGAGGTGCCATAAATATTCAGGGATTTCTTGTTTTGGAGGAGTGATCTGAGGGGGTTTGGGAGGCGAATGCGGTGGAGGCTTTACAACACTTCCCTAATCTGGGATCCTGAGTACCTCTGTCTTGACCACTCTTTCAGGTGATTTAGGTTCTGGAGCTTCGATTTGAATTATGTCGCTAGTTTCTCCTTCCCCTTCTTGTAAATTGCAAGAACCTCCCTCTCTCGAAGGGTCAGTTCCTATATGATTGACAGTTTGAAGGCTTCGCTCAGATCCTTCCATTTCACTGTGAATCTCGGCGTGGGCTACAGATGGTGAGGCTGCGACTTGACGGAGTGTGATATGACTTTGAATGGAAATAGTTCTAGGTCCTATGGATGCCTGAGATTGAACTTTCTTAATGATTTTGTCTATATATGTTGTTCTTCCAAGGATCATCGGTCCTTGGGATTGTGAGGATTTTTTAGAGTAATTTTGAATTGTTTCTATATTTTTCTTCCTAGTCATAAACAAGAGCACCTATTCTATTGGTCTTTGAGAAATTTTGCTGAGAAGCAGGCTAGAGAGCAAGCATTTTGCTTGCCGGCACGCAAGTTCTTGCCTCTCGTTTTTAATACCCAATTCTTCACAGCAATGGAGAAAGATGAATAAAGGATATCACTCTTAACACTCTCCTAGACAACGACGCCAAAATTTTGGTTTCATAGAGGTGGATTATTATAGGCAACCTTAGTGCTTCTCATTTAAATGTCAACCCGAGGTAAGTCTTCTTATTTCAAGAGTGTTAGCACAATATATGCAAGTGAGATCGATTGATAGTTAATCTATGCTGTTTATGAGAAATGACTATCTAATCTTCTGAAATCAGTCAACTTAAAGAGGAATGGTTTGATAGATTATGGCTAATTATTCTGTCTAGCTTAGAAAAGAGAAACCTATGATTGAACAACATAATGATAGTTTGAACAGCAACCTTGATGAACTGAACAACAATCTAAATGAATTGAACAACATTCTTAATGAATTGAACAACAATCGAAATGAAAGCAATATAAATGAAAGGAACAACAATTACTTATATAATATTGCAATGGAATTCTCTTTGTAAATTGACTAATTAACATTAATAAAAAATTGGACGCCTCATTGTGTTGAAAGGACGATTTAATCCACAAAGACAAGTAATCATTGAGCAGTAATTATCCTACGATTTGTAAATCGATTGCAAAGGTGTTGGAAGAAAATGGAAATGTCTAACAGCTATGAAGCATTATTATACAAACCAAAAGATACGGATGCGATTATTCTGAATCAAGAAGTACAAATGCTAAACTATTATAAAGGAAGAAAAACTGTAACTTTATTTAGTAGAAAAGCATTTTACAACTGCATCAAATAACTAAACATGCATTCTGTAACTAACGCACATCACAGAATTTGGCGAGGAAACTCCCAGGTGTTGGGCCCAGACCACTAGAAGTTTTAACGCGATGAAAACCTCAAAAGGTAATTGTTCAAAACATCAAAACTCAAAAGATAATACAAGAATACAATCTGACAGCTCTGTCTTGATGCGCTGATTACAGAGAGAAAATTCCTATTCGACTCCCTATCTAGTTCGTCCCTGGCCCTTCTAAAGGCATTTTCATGTAATGAGATAGTGTTCTCCAAACGACAGTCGCTGCGCATGGCTATCGTTTGAGTCTTTGAGCTTGAATCCGTCTCTTTGCCTTCTGTCGGCTCATAAATTCGTGTCCATCGGGTGTCTTCCGTTTGCCTTTGGTTTAGCTGCTCTGCCTTCCTGCATACAGAGATAAAATAAGTCAAATTTCTGTTATAGAAACGTTCCTTTTTTTCGTTAGCTCAATTTCTCTGGTTTTCATAAATCTTTTCTTTCTTTATTGTCAAAATAAGGAAGAATTCCTAAGACTGTGCCATAATTCAAAGTAATTATAGGGTGAAAACATACCTTAATTCCGGCTCAACAATATGTACATTGGAATCTTGCATCTGTTGAAAGTATGTACACTATGTAATCACCTCTTTCCAATGTAGCCAGTCAAGCAGATGGCTACTTGACTGAATGTTGCTCACAACCCCCTTGAGCAGGTAGAAAAAGAAAGAGAGTGGCAACTCAAAATTCCACTGATGCTGAAAACCAACCTCTGTAAATAGCAGAAACTTCCATAGATGCTGCAAAAAACTAGCCATGGGAAGACAAACCTCTTCCTTTATTGATTCCAGGAAGTCAACAAAAGGGACTTCAAACACACAACTGGTTACCTGCACTTGATGATCAACAAGAAGAAATTTTTTATTGATTACTTCCTCTTCAACTGAGGAAACCACTGCAATCATGTGCACATCCACAAGATCTAAAATGACTTGATCTTCTTCAACAAACTTTTCTTTTTCAGAACATGGAGGTAGATTTTTCTGAATGAAATATTCTTGTGTAAGAGGTTGTAAAATAACCCCTTCTCCTTCACTGCTCTCCTCTCCTTTATCAGGTTTAGCCTGATCGATAAATTGATTAGGTTCACGAAGGTAAACTTGTTGCATTATTTCATCAATTTCATAAGAATGAACATGACTGTTATCATAACACTCCAACTCTTTATCATCTTCAACCAAGGGAATTAGTACTTGCTAGAATTTTTCTTAGATTTCAGGGCAACTGACTTCCGATTTTTGTTCATGACATTGGGATGAAAATTCATAAATGGATTCCTTAATCTCATCATTCATACACTCTTCGTCACTATAAATATCCTCTAGATATTGAATAAAATTTTCTAAACATGTGCAACAATTTTCAGCCAGAGGGACGGGAGGACAAAATTCCTTAAAATGTTCATAAAAAACTGAGTGAAAATCTATAATAGAACATAAACTGGCAGATGGAACCTTTGTACCTAGATCTAGCTTTTTCTTCTAAGGTTTCCATGAAAATTTTCATCAAACAGTCTTGAGGAAACTTCACCCCAAGCTTATGTACATGCAAATTGAATTTGAACAGATGTAAAGCAACATCGTCTCCTTTTTTGTTTTTGAATTTTGGCAAATAAGTTTTCCAATCTACATGAGGCATGTGGTTTGGAAAAACAAGAATATGATCTCTTTTTAAAGGAGCATAGCTTGCAGATACATAACTCATCTGGAACCAACATAGTTGCTTTGAAAGTTAGATGTTTTGGATCCTTTGAATTCGGAATTTCCAGGTGAATGATTCAGCCTTTTTTATGTCTGATTGATGTCCACCATCAACAACTAAATCTGAAACTTTGAAGATATTTCCCAGGGAATATGAAACCTTTCACTCACCGGCAACGACGCCACTATGTTAGCATTTCGTAAATCCCTTTAGGCTGAAAAAAGGGTCACAGAGATAACGAGAAACCACTTGTAGCTAGAATCTGGTCTTTCTAGACGGAGGGGGGTCCCTCACTAAAACAAAATGAAGATTTTGAGGTTCTAAGGCACACAGAGACCAGATATGAGGTGAATTTAATTTGTTTGTGTGGAAATTGCAGGTTTGAAGAGAATGAACACCTGTGATCAAGAAAGTTACTGACCTAACATACTTATGCATATAACATCCAATAACACTCACAGAGGCTTATCAATCATGCACTTGGTATAAAATAAAAAAAAATTTAGTATAGTGGAAGATAACATAAAAATACTTATTCAGATGTAACAAGATAGATGGAATTCTAATACTACATATTCATGAGGAAGTATTTAGAAGACATAACAATGGACAAAGGTATAATTACTTCATTTGCAACTGAAATAATTCGACACAACTTGACTTAGAGGAATACTAGATTGAATTCTAACTCAACTGAATCATCATACCCATAAAATAGAAATATTGCAGAGAAGAGTAAATAAAATAGTTGATACACAAGGAATTTCAACTCCAAAGCATCATACCATAAGTATGCTTGCAAATGATGACTGGAACAACTCAACCATAAGCATTTTTATTCATAAAAATAAAATAACAGTACACCCAACTCTAAAACCAGTTAGTGATAGTTTCCAACCATCCTTTCTTCCAACTTATGGCATTAAATAACCATACAACATTATAGAACATTGTGTCTAGATTCAATGCATCTCTCATCCATGAAGTGGATCAAATCAAACAGAAAAACGGAAAGTTAATCATGTTTTTCAGTTTTTTTCCTTTAAAAAAAAAAAAAAAACGTTATGATCATATCACCTTATCTTAGATAAAAAAGTTTCCAAATCCATAAGGATCCATAACAATGAACCATACTTTTATGATATAAAAGAAGAAAAAGCAGCGAGTCCCTAGGTCTGTGTTGCGAAGCATCTGGGTAGCACACCCTGTTGTCATGATCTTGCATGCAATAAGTGGCACCTGGTTGATGACTTAATGATGACTCAGCTCCCAATTCAGCAGCACACTCATCAATCCACCTACTGACAAGTGGCATCCTTGAAACGCGACATTCCACCTGTGTGTAGCGTTTGTGCATCAGTTGCGCAATGCCTGTGCAATGGGCCTGTGTTTTGGGTATATCTCCCAAACAGTAACACCTGTGCAAAAAATAAAGGAGGTTAAAACCTCTCTCAGTTTCTCCAAATTCTTCCCATCCTCTTAGAAAATTCTCTTCAAAACAATGACTTAAAACAAGAAATTTACAAATTGTGAAAATTGAGATTTAAAGATGCATTCAAAACTCCCTATCTTTGACACATGTGGAAAAACTAGAAGAGGTTATTGTTATTTGTCTCGCGCTTGAGAAAAAATCTTTCTGTTTTCCATAATTTTCCTCCATGTGATCAGAATAATCGTTTCAAAAGGATGTAAAAAACAGAGTGTGATGCATAGTGGGCAGGCTAGATAGTGCTCTTTTTTTGTATTAATCTTGATTTTATTTGACAATTTGCGTATACATTTACACCTTTTCTTGCTTTGATTTTCACCCCATTCTTTATTCTCTTAGACTCTTTCATCATGATTTTAAAATCATGCTTTCTGCCTTTGAAATCTTCATGATGTTTTTCCAATCATCCTTTTTTCCTTTGAACTCTTCATGATGTTCTTTTTCTTGACATGATAAAATAGGATGATGTTGAATCAATCCTAGTCATGATTGTCATATCTATATGGGTAGGGATAAAATCACAGGTTTTGGGGTGTACGAGATAAAATCAATATGAAACAAGGGGGTATGGAGGTATGACATAAATGAACCCTTGTGAAATGATACATAACTATACATAGGACATATTGTAGTATAATGAATGATGAACATATTCATGGTTGTTATGAGGTGATGACATAAATAAACTCTTGTCCACACACACTAACCTCTAATGATCATTCCCTTTGCAATGACGTGAATGTTGATACCCAACTATTGATCTTTGGAATGACCTCATGACTCAAACATAGGAAATTTTACATAACTTTTAGGACTCTGACGGTAGATAGTCACAAACTTGAATGTTGTTTCGACTGAGACCACATGGATGATAGAATAAGTAAATGATTTCAATATCACATGATGTTAACACTAGGAATAGTTTCTTTTTCCATAAATAATTACATGCTAGTTACGATAAGAGGTGATAAGTTTCTTTAAAAAATAAAAATAAAAACCTCCCTTTTTATGATAGTACTATCATCTTTTACCTCTTACAAGTACGTTGAACACTAAATTTTTTACAGTACTTTACCATTACAACGGGTATGTTACATATATTCCCTGAGAGTAATTGTCTTCTTCATGTATGATTGTGGATGGTAACCACAATTGTCATAGTTGCATTTTTATTGCACCTTCTTGCCCTTATTTTCCTTTGAGTTTGGTGATTCATCGAGATATTTGGGATTGCCTCCCTTTGTTGTATCTAATTATTTTTCCTTTCCTTTGCCTTTGGATCGCTAATTGGATTTCATGTTGGCCTTCCCCCTTTCATGCACAATGAGTGCATGGCCTGTGGAATATTTCAATGTTCCCATCTTTATGTGCTTATATTGCTCATGTGTAGATGAATTAATAAAAGAATTGAGTGTGGCAATCCTCTAGGTTGCGCCTATTGCAATTTTTACTTTGTGAAAAGTGGAGACAAATATAACATACTCTTAACCCAATTTGACAACATGACACTAATTAATTGACTTTCTTGCTTGGATTCTTCAATTCTACATTCTTTCAATTGAAGTAAAAAGGTCTCGAACCTTGTGAATAAACAATGAATGTTTTTTAAACAACTTGGATCTAATGATTTAAGCTTATTTTCAAGGATGTGACCCCACATCTCATCCTGCTTCCCAAAGAGTGTCTCCAAAGTGGTCAAAACTTGATTTGGAGAGGTGCATGATTCAACATGAAACACTAATTCCAAAGAAATTGATAAGCATAGGATACATAAGGCCTCAACCAAGTCGTTGAAATATTTGAAATTTTCAATTGTATATTTTGGTTCAATCTCTGTTGCCATGGATATTTGGTATAAACCTCTACTTCTGAGTTGAAGTAGTACCTTTGGCATCCATCCAAAATAGTTGAATGGCTTAAGAATTTTGAAAGGTTGAAACTCCATTCTTTCATACACCTCCAATCTTCAATACCTCCAAATATATTTTTTATGCTCCTTCCATGTGAAATTGTAGTTGAACTTGCACACATTGGATCTCACTAGAAAACAATGAACAAAACTTGCAAGGAAAGAAGAAATAAAATTAATAGAGAAAATAATTAAAGAATTATATGTTCCTTCCATGTGAAATTGTAGTTGAACCTGTACGCATAAGATCTCACTAGAAAAAAATGAACAAAAATTGCAAGGAAAGAAGAAATAAAATTGATACAGAAAAGAAATAATGAATTATATTCATGTACAAAAAAGAGAAGCATGAAAGAATACAATTCAATAAGATATACTCTACATGGCTGAAATAATATAGTAGTGAGTCTAGTAGTGGATCTAGAGAGTTGTGAACATACACCAAAGAAAAATAGTACCTAGTCCTTGTTAATTGGCTATGAAATTATTAGTTAATGCTCTCATGCATGTGGAGATAATCATAATTAAGTGAAGTGCAATTAAGTGTATTTTATCTCCAATAATTTATATTAAAAAAAATGTGTTAGCAAACCAAAGAACTATTATTATTTATACTAGCATTCTTCAAAGAACTAAAAAAAACACATCTTATGGTTTAGCAAATTTATGTTTGTTGGGCTTTACATTAATTATGTTCATTCTGTGTTTCTCGGGTTTTATCTTCATTCATTACTTTTTTATTTTTTCAAACGAGAAAAACCTGTTGTATATTATGCACTAGTGCATATGTAGTATATTCAAAATGTGTAAACATACAAGTCAAGACATATGGTGTAACAAGACATTCAATAGAAAATGTAGACAATATGCTGCCCCAACGATCACAAATGTGCAAATTTCCAACAAACCGGAAATCCTAAAAAGACCATATAGGTAACCAAAATGAAATTCCAAAAAGGTGCATACAGTAGCAGATATATAGCATGAAATATGTAAGAAAAACATGCAGGAAGTATGCAGTGAAGTGATCATGGAGCAGTGATAGTGCCCTTGGCATGTATCTTCCCATTAGCCGTAAGAGAATAACAGATGTACCCATAAGAATATGAGATGCCAATCTTTGACAGAGATTCAACTTCCTTGTTCCTTTGCCGGTATATGTGAGAAAAGTTGATATATAGCAAAGAATTTATGAGTGATGTGATCCATGTCATCCAAGCTTGCAGATGTGTAGGTGAGAAGTCTAATCCCCTAGTGAGATGTTGTATGATGATATGTGAATCCTCGAAAACACGTAGAGTGTCCAAGGGCAGATGATGTGAAAACCAACATAAACTCCATAATGCAAGGAATTCCGCCTGCGTGTTAGTGCCCTCTCCACCATTCCAATGAATCTTGTACAGTGTGTTGTGATCCAAAAGTAGCCAAACACCGCATCCACAAGTTTGTCTCTGTGCTGCACCATTGAAGTAACCTACATGGAATTGTAAGGGGTGTGCAACGGATCTGAGAGATAGGTCTCGAGTATGTCTCTGAGGTGAAGCATATCCATCGAGTCATAGGATGATTTTTTGTACAATGCGATATGTGTTGATTTGAGAGCCCTCAAAGATTAATTCGTTGCGTGCCTTCCATATTTCCCATATAATGTAGTATGGGGTGATTTTTTTCTTGCCCCCCTACAACACCACCATGTATAACAATCCTGGATGTGGGAGAAATTTCTAAATGGTATCTTAAGATAATGGAAAATGACCTGCCATATCAAGAGAGTCGTTGGACATTCAATGAAGTAGTGGGAGTTGTGCTTAGTTGTTGCATAGTAAAGTGGACAACGTCCCGAACCTAGGAAATATTTCTTGTATAGATTTTCCCATGTGAGGTTTTGATTACGCCATACGAACTAATTAAATAGATTGATTTTGTGTGGAATGTGTAATTTCCATACCTTATGAAACCAAAATCAATGTAGTCCACGTGTAGAGCGAATGAGATGTTGATATATGTCCACAACCACGACACCTTTTGTGTTTAATGTGCCCACCCATGTGATGCGATCTTCTACCCCACCATAACATAATCCCACCTATCTGAGAGTGCTAATATATGTATCCCATTCCAGTGAATATTCCACATGAATGTTAAGGTCCACAACCCATTTCCAAATGTGGTAGTTGTCATTCTATTATGATATAATCTAGCATAGATAACAAATTCCATGAGTATGTAGACAATGCAGAAGGTGATCTGTAAGCTGTTGTGTGCTGGCGACACCCCTAATATGATGCGATCCAATGATGATCGTTGAACCATTTTCGAAGTCCCAGACTAGTATTTTAAGAAAATGTGATTTTACGATTTGGAAACTTCTCCAAATATGAGAACCACGTGTCCCCCCAAGGGAGCCCGATTTGTACCATGATGAAAGGTTCCGACAGTTCAAATATTTTGTATGTATGATGTCATGCCATAGACCATCTGTATGTAGACCATGCCACAGGGATTTTAAAAGGAGTTCCCATCCGAATATATTGATATCCAATATTCCTCACCCACCAACATCCTTCAGAATCGTTATGTTGTCCATCTTGGCGATGTGATATTTTCCATGAGATTTTTTTCCCGCTTAGATAAAGTGTGCAAGTGTAGCATTAATATTCTGGATAATGGCAGTAGGATGGTATAATAGATGTGCCCAGTATGTTCCCATTTGTTGTAATACAATTTGTGAAAGTATGAATCTACCCCCAAGTGACAGCTATCAGTGAGTCCAGGCATTAATCCACTTTCTAAGTTTATCTAGTAACCAGAGCCAATATTCATTCATGTAGTTAACATGCTTCATTTGCATCCCAGATACGTAACTCCGTTCATCAATGGTTTATAGTTAAAATTAAACATACTAGTAATGTCAATAATGTCCTCCATATCACCTCCCGAGTAAAGGATATATGACTTGTAGTCATTTTCCAACAATCTTGTGCCATTGTTGAAACGGGTCAAGATGTTATAAAAATTCTTGGACCAAAGTAACCGGGATAGCATACCGAATACCAATACATCATCTACGAATAATTTGTGAGATACCGATATGCCAACGCATATCCGAACTCCATAAAATTGACCTTCTACTATAGCCTCCCTGATCTTCTTACTGAAACTATCCATTACTAAAATTAATAATAGTGGTGATAAAGAGCATTATTGTCATAATCCCCGTCCGGCACCAAAAAATATGTGGGGTAGCCATTAATCAATACCTCAAACTAAGAACTTGTAACACAAGCCATTATCCATTCGATGATAGGATCTGTAATTCCAATATTTAGTAATGTATATCTCAGGAATGCCCAATCCAGGCAGTCGTATGCTTTACACAGGTCAATCTTCATCACTAGAGCCTAGATGTTCATGAAATGGATAGAATGTGTGATCTCTTGTGCAATGGTGCCCACATCATGAATCAATCTGTTATGTAGAAATTTTGAATGTTTATTACTGATATGTAAAGAGAGGGTGCCTTTTATGCAATCCACAATAATATTTGAGATGAGTTTATATAAAATGTTACATAGTGAAATGGGTCGATCATCCAATAATGATTGAGTCTCCTCCTTCTTCGGAATTAGAGCGACGAAAATCGAGTTAATGGATCTAGAAATAGTACCCCGTAGTCTAGACTCTTCCACCATGTCCCGAAGAGCCTGTGCAATATTCTCAAAGAAGAATAAGAAGAATTCGACATTCCAGTCATTCGAGCCAGGACTTTTGTCCTTAGCAAATGTTTTCAAGATCCGGTGTATTTCCTTCGAGTTGATCGGACTATATACCATTTTGTTTGTGTCCTCACTGAACATTTGCGAGTATTCCAAAATTCCCCAGACTTGATCCTCGATGTTTGTATCAAGTCATCTCTGAAAAAATGTCTTGAAATATCTACAACCACCCGTTATATGTCCATCGTCCAATGAGCCATCTCACCATTTTGGCCCTAGACCCCCGAGATGGTGCTCCCATACCTTCGCTGATTTGCAATATGAGGAAAATACTTGGTGTTCTGATCACCCTCCTTTAACCAAATGGTCTGGTTCTTTAGTTGCCATGTGGTTTCCTGTATTTATAATATCTGTCTTTTTCGGAGTTCCAGTGCTTTTAGTTTATCCCATGAATCGAGTGGAGGTGAATCACATTCCATAATCGCCATTAGATTTTCAATATCCCTTGCAATGGACTGTAGCTCCCATAAGTGTTCCGCCTTCTTTTTACGTTCCCATATATGAGCCCAATGCTTCAATTCCTATCGAAGTAAGGTGAGATGTGTACTTGCAGAGGTATCCATGTCATGTTGTTATGAATTTCAAGACTTTCTGACAAGTGAAACAAACCCCTAGTCCTCTAAACATAGGTGATTAAATTTGAAATGGATTCTGAAACACGGCGTGTCTAGGTGCCATTGTAGTAAAATGGGAAGGTGATCATAGATATGTACTTTGATAGTCTGCAACCTCATAACCCTGAATAGATCGGCAAGGTTTTCATGGACAAAAAATCCATCTAGATGCTTGCCAATGTGGTCCCCTACCAATCTACCATTGAATTAGGTCGGGGAAATTGTAGGAGGTTGAATAACCCTGAAGCTATTTGTGGTAAAAATGAGGGAAATGAGGTCAGCTAATGGATCTCGTCAGCACCGATTCCCCCAACATTCTTGCCGTGAAATGGTGGCATTGAAATCATCAACCACGATCAAAGATTCCAATGTTAGCAGCTTGCATGCTTCCATCCTGTCCCATAAATCTATTCTATCAACATATGGGGCATATAGATTTAAAATGTGAATCTTGGACGGGAAGCCTCTAATATACCCAGAAAATAAAATGTCAATGAAGAAGCGGTATGCCAAGAAAGTGGCCCATATGGGATCATAGAGAGCGACCAATCCACTTGATAGTCCATTTGAATATATAGCCACCATATGCTAATCCAGATAAATATTTCCAGAGTATGGAAATACGTGGTCAGAAACAATCATGGTTTCTTGAATCAAGATTAAAAAAAGGATGAATTGAATGGAAAAATATTCTTCAGGGAGAGTAATTTAGAGTGGTCTCCCAAACCACACATATTTAAGGATACACAGGTCATGAGGTAGTGGGTGAGGCGGGCTTCAGTGCTCTAAGGGTCTGATAGTAGGATGTAGCAATTAGGACACCATAGAGGGACGATGAATCAATGGATATAGTTGATTTAGGTTTAGTTGGCCTTTCCTTTTTTCTAGGTAGTGATATTGCACGTAGAATTAGGGATGATATTAATTGGGGGAACGTTGGGGGTCCCTTGTGTATAATGAGAGAAGCCAGGTCCATATTTGGGTTATGCACTAAGAATTCAATGTCGCTACCAATGGAGTTATGAGGAGACAATTTCGAATTTGGGCGGAAATATGATGAAGGAGATCTGGGGGGAGATGCCAGAGGTGAATGTCGAGGGGAGAGTGGGTCAGGAGGGAGGGTTTGAGAGGGAGAATATGAAGGATGTGGGCTAGAGGTGCAGATGCGATCCACATCTAGTCGAGGTGACCAGATGGAGTGGGGATGAGTAATATTAGAGGGAGGTGGCGGAGGAAGTGGAGGGGATGAGGCATATCGAAGTGGCTGATATTGGGAACTTGTGGAAGTGGTCCATCGAATCGAAGTGCCCGATGAATAATGGGGGAAGTAGTAAGAGAAGGAGATGATTCAATGAAATTAAAAGGTTCAGAACCTTATGGATAAGAAGTACCTAGCATGTGGTGAGTGTCCAAGGAATCCATCTTCAAATGTTGACTAGGTATCCCCATTCGATGGCCCATCCTGTGTGACACCAAATGATGCCAAGTGCAATGCTAAAGGAGGTGGCTTGTCCGATGGCATTGGAGGCAGCAAAATGAAACACACCAATAGTCCAAACACTGACGATGGGTCGCAAGTTCCCAAGCAATGTCGATATGGCCTAGTAGGCCTCCTGAGTAGTGCATCTCCACCAGAATACACGCAATATGCTTGTCCCTTACATCTAGGCATTTAGGGTTAATGTAGATGAACTTTTCAATTGAATTTCCAATTTTCGCAAGTATCCCGCGGGTCCAAAACTCCAGGGGAAGATTTGGGAGTTTTACCCAGATGTAGTGGTTCTTTTGTGTGTCCGGCAGTGGATTGAACCCGACATACTAGTTATGAAGTGAAATAAAACTCTGAACCCTAACCCAAGGTAGGGCCAAGATCTTCTGAAGGTCCTCCTGGTGAATAAAATGGAAATTGTACCATGTACCCATGAGCCTACTTACGTTAGGAGGATATTCCAGGATCGATGACATTTCTCCGTAACCCACGGCTGCATTTCCATTTTCGGCATGTCACCAAAATACCATTTTCCAACCAGTGCATGTCGAGGTAGGTTGGTAACGTGATCCCACATAACATCATAATCCAAGCTCATGAGCTTCGTAGTAGGAGCATGTGGTATGGGCCTCTTGCAAAATCGATGCTTTATATGATGTCATGGTCGAGAAGTAGTAGATAGTCCTCCGCATCGCGCATGTTGGACATATGGATGTGAGTGGGGAGTTGGTAGTTCAGCCGATGGATGTGTGGGATGTGCATGTTTGGCAGAGAGGGTGGCATGTATGAAGGCTTCATGGGATGCCACGTCCGCATCTAGTGAGGCGAGTATTTCCACCAAGTTGGCCATGAAATCAGATGGGGTCGGCCTCAAATGGAGATGCGATCAAGTAAGAGGTGGAAGGTAGGTGAGCTCCAAAGTATGAAGTGGATGTGGTAGCCCAGGTGGATTGAATGCCTACCATCCCAAGGTGGGATAAACATGTTCACCGCCAGAAGTAATGAAACAATCCCTGGAATCAATGTACACAAATCCAAATGAGAGAATCTAGCAAGAAATAATAAAGACGAAAATAAAATTAAATCCATCAAGGTCCCATATGCATCGGCTACACAGCCCAAAATAAACATAGTAAAGACGTGTAAATGTAGAAATTTGAATAATAGCTGAATTATTCACCGAGATTATCCTGATTACACACTATTTAAGCTTCATGCATAATACATAACCTCTTCTACAATTGATCATCAATTTGCAGAAATAGAAGCAGTAGCATGCGCACATTAAAACATAATCAAGCACACATATAACACAGTATGTAATGGGGAAAGATTACAGCTGAAAACCCCCAACTATCTGTATATTATAATGATAGAGAACATGTAATAATACATAGCACAAAGCTCCTCACAACTCTCAGCACTACTGTATAGACACAAAAATACACGGCTCTCGGCTATCTCAAAGCTACACAAAAAACTAGTACGGAAGATGAACTAGTCACAGGTTCAAATCTCCTCCACAAGTATGCCTGCCTCTATTGCGCAATCCAAGATGAGTAATGATGAGATCCAAGTTCGAATCCCACTAGCTCCAACTGCGCAATCCTCATTGGCAATCTCCATCAATGTGTGTGCAAATCTCATGCACAACCAATAGTCACAACTGATAGTAGACTCACCCTTTCACCCACCTCTAACACTGGTCTCCACTGAACTGTCCATGCATTGCAGTTAGCTGATGTGTTCTTTAGTTGATTTATGAGTTAATAATTAGTGAATTAATTAATAATTAATTCACACCACTCATCACTAGTGTATTTGTCAGTTAGACTAAATACAACTAGTTCAACTAAGTCAAACCAAACACAACTCCACCAAACTGCGCTTACATGAGTTCTAGTAAGATCAACCATGTAATGACGCTCAATAACCCTTAGGAAAAGCATGTTCCTTCGCCTGACTGCATGTGCCACATCCAAGCATCAAGCGAAGTGCTCCAAAGAGGATAAGATAATGTTTATAGTCTAAAAATATTATTAAGGGTTAATAATATTTGACTATTCTATTGCTAACTGGCGAGTCTAAAAAATGGATTAGCCCAATGTCTAAAAAAATAGAGGTCCATCTATTTTTACCAACTCGACCAATCATCCATAAATAACATCCTGCAACTCATAGACCATGATCCATATGTCTAAAAATAGACTTTGCGCCAAAAATAGCCCGCGGGCCCACTTAGTGAAGGCGACCTCTTTTCACTAAGCTCCATCATCTTGTTGCATTTTCAACAATAAATGTCCATTACTCAAATCAACATGAAATGTAGTAAATGCCTGATCTGTTGTGGCATGTCCTGGGCATCCATTGTGAGTTGTCCATCATGAGATGAGCCCAACACATGATATTTGAGGTACCAGAGATGTAGTAGGATGTAAAATAGAGCATGTGGGAATGCCAATAGAATTAAATGAGCATTACTCAAGATCCTGTTAGGGTCCTATAATAATAGGGTTCATAAAATTTTGAATGACTTTGATAAGTCTTGTAAATATGTACATACCTTGCTTTCTGAAAGTTGTTTTCCCATATTTTTTGAAAAAATGAAAAATAATAGAAAATAAAAAAGAGGGTAAAAAGTCCTAAAAGAAAGATCAAAGGACTTAGAAAAATATAAACCCCAAAATAAAAAGGAAATAAAACCTGAAAGTGAGTAAGTCCAAATGCCACTACTTTACTTTTACTGCAAAGAATAATGATTATCTGCAGAGTGTCAATAAATGCCATAATCCATGATTAGTTAAACAATTTAATCTTAACTTTTCATGTTTCAATTTCATGTTTTAGATAGTGAATAAAGATTTGTCAAACAGTTTAAACTTGACAAATCAGTAGATAGGTAGAGAATAATGAGGAGCTCAATAGTTTAATCTGAGCCCTTTGATAAAATAAGGTAGATTTATATTAGTTTTATGCTTTGAAAGAAAATGTTTTAAGGTTGCAAGCCTAAATGCACCTACAAAATGAAGAAAAAATGTTAGAAATAAGCTGGGTAGGTAGAAAGCAGTTGGGAAATCATGTAAATAATACATCATTGGGCAAAATCACTAATTTCCCATTTCCCATGAGTATTCAGTATTCTAAGCTATCAATCGAACAGGCTCAGAACATTTATCTGACTTTTGTTGGGACCGGACCCAAGGCTCTATGACTGGTTAGTTAAAAATATTGAGTTCTTATGTTAAATCTACATTTATCATCATTTACCCTTCATTCATACATTAAAACCCCTTTTTCCTAAGTAAGCACACATTCTTGCTTAGTAAAATTGTAACCCTAGAATAATTAACTTCATCCCTTCATAAGCATTCATAAAAACCCACAAAATTACATTTATCCTAAGTATTAGTGAAAAAAATATGAAAATGAGCAATGCTTTATTTTATACTATACTTAGAGATAATATGTATTTTGTTTTACATTTCACTACCATTTCATATTAACTTTTAACATATTTTATTAAATCCCTAAGAAATACCCTCCCTAGTTATTAATTCCCTTATATTTGAAATACCCCAAAAACCCACTATTATAATGTTTAAGACTAAAGTCTATTATCCATGTGCGCAAATATAAAAATCCCAAATTAAAAGCCCTTTGGTCTAAAACTATCGTTATTTCAAATATCTCGCCCTATAGTTTTTAAACTATTGAAAAAGATTGAAAACTATATAAATACAATATATAAACCCGCCCGCTTATGTTTTATTAAAGACATTTAACAAATGTTTTAAATAAAAAAACGATTAAATCCGCATATACCATCATTAAAACATATCACATATGTTTTATATCATTTACCCCTGGCCATATTATAAAGGTTTAAACCTATCATAAGCCCCCTCCACATATTAAACCATTGCGCTTATAAAACTAAAGCCCGGTCCCACCTTTTAATTCAAAGCAACTCCCGAAGCGATCTCAGTTGTTCACATTTAATCCTCAAATCCAACAGTCGATGTCTAAAATCGCATAGAAAACATGGCTGACTACCCGACAGCCAAAGCCACGCGAAATGGGTGGTTTCCCATCGACTCCTCCCCTCCACGTGGCCTCTCCTAATTGGATCGCGTGGGTTTTGTTTAAAACCATTTACCACTAAAACTCCGCGCGATAACCACTAACTTTCCATTCGTTGAATTTCCAAAACCACCTTCCCGCCTGATCGTGACTCACATTCAATGATGATTAATGCAACCAATATGTTTGTTAAACCTTTGAAAAACATACATTTTTCTATATTGCGCGTTTAACCTTCTGCAAAGCTTTTCCCACTGTTAAGAAAGCCTGTTCAAACCGTTTTCTGCCATCTTTACGCCTAAAGCTTGCAAACCTTTGCCCAGAAACCTATAAAAACTGTTGAGGAGCCGCACCTGCTCTAGTTCAACCACTGAAAGCCATCAATTCGACCAGAGATTGAAGAAATCCTTTTAAAAGCCGATACCTGCATTCAAATAGGTATTCTTCTGAGTTTTAAACCTACAACTAAATTGAAAAAGCCTTTTTTAAAAGAAAAGAATCAGTTCAAAATCAATAAATCAAGTAATTAAATTGCCCAAAAGTCCCAGAAACATGCCAAACTCTGGCAAAATTTTTCCAGAAACCCTAGTTGTCTGCTGCGCGGTATTTTCAAAGAAATTTATCAGTTTTTCACAATTTAATGATCAATTTCAAGCTCTAAAAGGCCAGGAATCCTCTATAGGTGCCCTAATCTTCTGTAAATCCTTTTTCAACATAGTTTTAGCCCATTTTTCAGTAAAAAAACTCAAAAAACCCCTGTTTTCTGTTTTATACCAGTTTTAAAGCTTAAGAACTTATTTGAGAAACCTAATTGAGCATACAATTCAAAAAGACATTTCATTTTGCTAAAATTACCCAATCAAGCCTCTGTTATAATAAAATTACCTCTACAAACAGTTTAAACTTGCAGAAGCCCATCAAAATGCCTTAATTACGTGACACCAAATAAATATATATATGAGACCTAATAATTTATGACATTTAACTACTAAAATTTAATAAAATATATATATTACTCTAACCTACACTCAATAATTTGTGACACATTTGACCACTGAAATTTAAAAAAAAATGTACATACTAAATTTAAATGTATGTGAAAAAGAGCACACGCTATCAACCATTCAGCGAGCTAAAGTGTGAAAACTTGTCAATTTATCTCAGATTTATTATATATAAAGAGGGATCAACTTTCAACGAGCCAAAAGTACGAAAACTTGTCCATTTATCTTAACTACTAATTTTTTATTTAATATAAAGAGGCATCAAAGCTTATATAAAATATCAATGCTAAAAATTTATCTTAACTACTATTAACTCATAATATAGATGTATAAAATGGGAAATCTTTCATTTTTTTTAATTAAATAAATTCAAATAAACATTTGCTGACTTCTAAAAATTGATTTAATTTACACTAATTAATCAGAATTATAATTGCATGGCCAGGTACGTATACGACGTGTTTCTTAGTTTCCGCGGACCTGATGTAAGAAAAGGTTTCGTGGATCATCTGTACCAGGCTCTCACGAGAGCAGGCTTACGCGTCTTCCTGGACACCCACAGTCTCAACAGGGGGCACGACATCTTTGCAAGCTTAGAAACAGCAATTGAAGCCAGTTGTGTCTTGATTCCCATTTTTTCTGAAAACTACGCACAATCTGAGTGGTGTCTCAGAGAAACCTTGCTTTTCCAAAGGCAAGTGCTACTGCAGAGGCAGGGGATTGGATCGGCCATCGCTATTCCTCTTTTCTATAAGATCACGCCTTCGCAGGTTCGGAGGCCGGAGCAACGTGTAAGCCCCTTTGCTGAAGCATTTGAAAAGCATGAGAGCAGTGGGAGATACACCGCCGAGGAAATCGGTGAGTGGAAGGCTTCACTTTTCGACCTCTGTCGGCTGTCTGGCTGGTCCCTTGAAGACGATTTCAATGGGTGGATCGCTACAGTCCTCTACTCAAATTAATGTTTTGGAAATCCAAATTAATGTTTTGTTCATTTTTTTTGGGATGAACTAACAAATTTTCTAAAATTAAGAAGTATAAATCATTCAATTACTTATTTACACTATTTATAGATATTTGGAGTAAATCAAATTGTTCTTGTTGTCCACTAGAAGTTGCAACATTCATTTCAAGTCTCTTTAATGTTGTATTAGTCCAATTTATTTGCTCACTTACCATCTGGATTCTTCCATCAATTCCTAGGGCCATTTGATCTTCTAGGACTAAAGGGACTGCTTTGGCAACTTTTCCCGATTCTTCGAGTGCGATTCTTTAAAGAGGAAAAGTAGTCTTTGTTTAAATTTCACTGCCATCATAGGCTGTCCAACTATGTTTTGCAGAAGAAGATGCTGCATTTGCCACTTGGATTTCTGTCATTTCCCCTTGCCTTTTCCATTCATAAAAGGAGATCCATAAACTTGTAATTTACATATATTCTTTCCACTGGGAAGCGAGAAAGAGTTTTTCTTCTGTAGAAGTTTCCAGACTGAATTTTTTGGAACCTGGATGAGTGAACCTGGAGCCTGCACTTCACCTCTTCCTGTGGTTTCTTGCAATTACGTACAAAATTAACGGCAAATTTGCTCCAAATTTTCGAAAACATGTGGAAATTTAACCGCTTTACGTCTCAGATACGGCAATTAAACTACATTGGAGCTCGAAATTTCGTAAAGATCACAGGTTTGCGAAAATTTGACAGCTGCATGACTCCTCGAAAATAGACTTCGCAAAAATTTAACCTTCTTTTGCCTGAAATTGCTCAAATACGGCAATCAAACTGCGTTGGAGCTTGAAATTTCGTAAAGAGAATAGATTTAGCAAAATTTTACAGAAGCTTCTACTCCTTAAAAACAGACTTTAAAGCTTCTTGACTTCATTTGAGAAACCTCCTCTAAATTTTGTCATTTGGATGACTTGCGACATGTTTTGGCCTAGCTTTACAACGTTTCCGGTGTTATCTCCTGGAGATCAGCATTATAGGCTTTAAATTTTTCCTTCCCTATTATATCTGCCGTCAATTAAAGTAACTTGCATGCCAGCGCTCCTAGGCGGACAGAGAATACTTTGTCAGAGCAGAAGCAACGATGAAAATGAACGCGGTATGCCTGATTCCTTCGGTTTCAACGGGAGAAGCAACGATGAAAATGAACGCGGTATGCCTGATTCCTTCGGTTTCTATGAATCAAAAGCACGATCCAGGTTCAGTTTTATATGCTCTAGGAAAACAGAATAATTCCTGAAAGTAGGTCGAACTTGGCGATTTGGTTGTTAATTCTTTGGAAGCTCCCACCATTTTATTTGAGAATTGAAGATGGTAATATGGTTCTTAAAGGGTATTGACCCTTTTAGAATTCTTTCGGGTTTTCTAGGGTAGACACTAGGTTTAAAAAGGGCACAGGGAACCTATAATCACTGGGCCATCTCTCATACGCCAAATCCATTCAGTTAAGAAATTTTGACAAATATTTGACTGTAAACGGATCCATTCAGAGAGAAATTCGTAATATCAAGGTTCTACAATTGAAAACAATATCGTGACTTAAAGGCTGCATTTCGCCCTACACAACTAATTTGTCCGTGTAAGGATGGAACTATGGTGGTCATTAGTACGAAACATTTACAATTGAGGATTAAACTGTGGTGGTGATTAGTGTGAAACAATTACCATTTAGTATATCTGTTGCAACAAAAGACCAATTAAAGGAGGTTGATTGTCCAAAAGTTCTACAGTTGAAAACAGTAAGATGACTTAAAGGTTGCATTTCACCCCCATACAATTAATTTTTGCCGCATAAGGATGAATTGTCATGGTGATGAGACGAAACATTTACCATGTAGTATATCTGTAGCAATCAAATACCGTTTACTCAAAGGAAGTTGATTGTCCAAAGTTCCTAAGTTCTACAGTTGAAAACAATAAGATGACTCGAAGGTTGCATTTCACCCTATACAATTAATTATTGCTGCATAAGGATATAACTGTGGTGGCAATTAGTTCGAAACATCTATCATTTAGTATTTTGGTAGCAATCAAAAACCAGTTACTTAAAGGAGGTTGATTGTCAAAGGTTCCACAGTTCATAGTAGAAAACTCGCAGTCAACTTCAGAAGAAAAAAAACGTAGCTAAAGTTAAGACTTGCTGGACATGACAGGCTTTCTTGCAAAATCTTAAATCAGAGCAAAATGTACAGAGACAGATTAGGTGAATGAATACCAGAATTTCATTGTCCTCTCGGGGTAACATGTCCACATAGGTTAATATGAAATTTTTGGAATAACAACATGAAAGAATATGACAGCAAACATATCCAAACCAGTATGGCGTAGTCCAGTAAGCGAGAATCAACACTTCTGGGAAAACAAAAATGAAAGAACGAAGAATTTGATAGGCTGATGAGACATGACTTACAAAAGTCGACCGAGAGCATGGACAAGAGCATGGATTCGATCTTTCCACCTTACGTTGGTTGTATCAGTCAATCTCTCCTGCTGTTTGGACTCCATTTTAGTTTCCAATTGCCTGCACACTCGTTGACTGCACTCTTTGTGCTGTTGTCTCGGCCGAAATAAAAATAAGGATTATAAATACCTGAAACTGACATAGCTTCCACTATAGAAGGAAAGTAGGCTATTTAGTTGATGAATCATTTAGTGGATGAACTACCATTCTAGAGGGAGCAGAGTTCATTAATGTTGTGGCAACAACAGAATTATCGCATCCACTTGGCAGAATACTTATTTTCACAAATGTCTTTCCTCCACATGCGGTTACACCAAATTCCCCTTTGTAAGTTTGTAGAGAGGAGAGACCAGTCTAAGGCTGATAAATGGCATGCCGCTTTCAGTCCGTCCGACACGAGATGCAACAAGAGACTGTAAATGCGGTGCTCTGAAATTCCAAAGGCTTTAAATTTTTCCTTCCATATTATATTTGCCGTCAATTAAAGCAACCTGCGTGCTGACGCTCCCAGGCCGACAGAGAATAACATTCTGACTGAGAATAGTTCGTCAGAGCAGAAGTAGCATGTAGCGCCGTACTGCTTCTTGAATTGCTGCTGGGAGATGAAAGACCTGGCAACTAGCGGAGTTGTTGTGGAGTATGAGCAAAGAAGCAAACTCTGTGCTTACATCTCCGCCCATCTTTACAAATCTAGGTCTGATATCGAGCAGGATGAAGCCACCATTAAAAAACGCCGTGAGAAAACTCGCAGTCATTCATCACATTTCCGTCTCCTGTAAACGCTGTGAGCTACTTTGTAGGAAAAATTAATAACCAGATCCAAACACTACATCATCAGATATGGCTTCACCACACAGAAGCCAGTAGATGGCGAAATAACTATAGAGGCACAGGTGAAATAACTGCCAGTGGATGGCAAAATAAATGCAGAGGCACAGGTGAAATAACTGCAGAGGCAAAATTTGATGAGTCTGAAGGGTGATAGCAGTTGGAGTTGTTTGCTCAGCCCACTCCAATGAAAGGAAATTATTTCCCTCATGCAATAACAAGGAAAATTATCATAATTATATTTTATATTAATTATTTTAATGTTTTATCTGAATAAAATGATCATCATTTTCACTTTACCAATAATTCTTGGAACTCTACAATATGTAAATTCTACAATATCTATGATAGCATTTCAATACGTGAAAAACTCCAGCGGCTGTAGATAGGAAAACAAAAGTCAAACCTCTACCTACTCCACATCAAAGCATGCTCAAGTCGGTCCATAATGAACAAATAAATAATTGGACTTTGCCAATAAATAATTCATAGTGGACTGGAATATTGGTAATAAAAATTGAATATTTTTCTACCCTTTTAAGTTTGAAGGTATTAAAAATATATATAAAATAATTTTTAAAATTATTTCTTATTCATTATGAGGATAAAATATATTGTAAATATTTTAAAAATTGAATTTTACAATAATTCTTGTATATTTATGATTATAATTTTTAATTAATTAATTAATATTTACAATCTATCCTATTATTTTTAAATAGTTATCATTGTATTAATAAATATATTTATTTAGAGGAAAAAAACCATAATTTAATTTAATTATTATATTAGTGAAATAGTGAGATTTAATCTTTTCTTAATATTCTAAAATATTTTAATCTTTGATTCAAATCAGGTCAGATTGCATATCTCCAAAGTAGTTGTTCCTTTCTAATTAAATTTATTAATTAAAATAAATGGCACATGAATAAGCATTTTATAAATCTAATTATGGTTTTTTGGGCACGTGCTATTGACTCACAATATTGTAACAAAGTGTATGTACAAATTAAAAATCTCTGTGGTAAAGTGGGGTGAATCATCTCCATAGATAAGTATGTTGTTTTTTGGTTTTGTCAAAGTAATATATGTTTAACATACATATTAATTGTTTTTATAATTAGTACTAATAATAATAATTGAAAATAAAATTATAATTTAGTTTTTTAAAGTTTATTTTTTTATTTTTTTAAGCAATGCATTCTAATGGATCAATACCTATTAGCTTTTACCATCCATCTAATTTATATGGTTGTACTAGTTATTCATTTTACAATGTCATTTTTTAACACCTTTAAATCATATCCCCTTATGATTTATGCATTATTTGGTTTTAGAGCATAATATATTATTTCATCCCATGTAAAGCTCTTCACTCTCTTAGTTTCTCTAGTTAAGAATTTACAAAATTATGTCCATCCATAAATTGTATATGGTTGAGAATAAGGTTCTCACCAATTTGGACACCCCCATAATTTCCTTTGCCTTTATTCTTTATAAATGATAGTAGTGAGGCCCTAAAAATACAAAATAAAGAGATGGGGTGATAATGGACAACCCTCACATAATCAAGTAGCTAAAAAGAGGAATGTATAGTCATTGATAAGAACACATAACTTATGGGTTTTGATGCACGCCAAAATACATCACAAGAGAATTCTTAGAAGATAAGACCTAGTTACCATTACAAATTATTTGGAAAAATAAGATAAGACCTAGGTACCATTACAAATTATTTGGAATTCTTAATTGTAGGAAGGGAACCAATGGTTTTAAGGATAAAACATCCCCATAGAAAGAAACATGGCTTAGAGGCTATGTATTTAGATAGAAAATGATAAAGGCCAAATGCTAGAGGATTAAAAATGATCTTATAAACAAAATTATAAGGTGATACTAACATAAAGTCCTTTAGCCTTTATGAGATGTCGATTTTAGGCGTGAGTGCAATTAATGGTGATATAAGTTTGTTGCAACTTTCACGTCTAATGTCCCCTAATTCTCCCTAAATATAATTTCTAAGTAAGTAGAAAAAATATGGATAAAACTCCATAGGCCAGTCATCTGGCCATGGGATCTTGTCCTTTTGAAAAGCATTTAAGTATTTTTCAATCTGACTTCAAGTAGAAAACATTTAAATTGTAAAAGCAGCCAGAATAAGGTGTTTTAAATAACATGTCATATTCATTACACTTTCAGTTTTACAATTAAGAATTTTGATAAACAGAGAAAGGAATAAAAGTGGAAAACACAGAAACAATAGAAACACTTCACTAGAAATTACACCACATGAATCCTGAAATAAGTCTTTGTATTATTAATGCTCCAGCAAAACTTGGAATTTACAATTTCGGAGTAGGCAAAATATGTTCAGAAATCAACCCCTAACACTTCAAACATTGAAGTATTTATACTAAAATATTACAAAATTGATTACAATAAATGTTGTCTCAACAAACAATGTATTATTAGCCTAAATATAACAATAAACTCTAACTATTACAAAAAATAGGCTTGATGTGGATAATTTGGCTTTCTGGCACTATTTTCAAGGAATCATTTGATGAGTAAGCCTATTGGTAGGTTGTGTTGGCTGCAATGTTGTCTGATGTGTTGTCATGTGAGCTGGTTGTAGATGAATGCTCTTTGTTACCTGAACTCAGTTAAATTATCCCATCGTTGTTCATCTGGGATAGTTAACTTGATGACCCTCCTGTAAATTTCATCCACCTTAGTATACTTAGCAAAAGTTGGTTTTACCACAAAAACGTGGTTTATCTCATGCTAGATGAAAAGGTCATGAGCCAACACCTCCAAAAATGCTTTCCCGGTCACAATGCCCCTGATATTTGAAAATTTAGTTGTATCCCTGGCAATTTCATTCAATTTCTTTACATAATATTCTCTAGTAATTAGTTTTTCATTTATTATAAACAGAGAAGGAGGACCTTTCTGAGTTAAAGGTTATATCCTACTGAAAAATCTATTTACAACTATCTCCAAGCCATGAAATTTTCCTCCAGCTGTACAATAAGGTTTCTCTTTGTAAGAACCTTCTTTACCTCCAAAATTGTCTCTGTTCTATCCTCAACTCCGAACTCATCCAGCTCGTACCTGTTATTGGAATTTAGGAACTTGATAATGTGGTTAGCAATAGTAATGGCATCGTTTGCTTTCTCTATTAGCGCTTTCTGTTCAAATATGATCTGAATGCAAGGCCAGATTTCATTGATGGACTCAATGATATATGTCCAAATTATCTCTTTGACTTGCCCCAAGTTATTTCCAACATATGACTCCTTCTATGACTTCTGCAACCTTTCTATCAACTTTTGCACTCTCAGAGTTTCAGCTGCATGTGAGCTATCACTCCTAGACTTTTGTTCTTCCCACATTTTTACTTGGTCCTAAAGCTTCTTTATCTCTTCTGTCTGAACTAACATATTATGCATTGATTTAGTGAGTTGTTTAACTCCATCTGTTGTACTTATTGTAGAAAGAGTGGTTGTAGGAATAGCTGTAAGAGGTACATCTTCAAAAGGGACCAATGACAGCTTGGCAGCTTGCTCTTTTTCCTTTATCATCTTTCCATCTCTGCTTCCATCTACCTCAGTTGAGCATTTTGCTCCATGATGAACTTCATCATGTCTGACTTTTGTGACTCTATCTCTTCAATGTCTTTGAACAAAGGGTCCTATGTAGCTAGCAGCTTTAGCTACAGAGGGATCATATCCAATACTAATTACTAAGTCTTCCAAAGACTTAATTCTTGAATCCTTGACCAGAGAGGATTTTTTTTTCCATCTTGAGATGTGACTTTATATCAGCTAAAGAAACCTGCAAAATAGAAAAACTCAATAGCACTGTTAGTGAGTGTAGATGAAATCATTTCACCTGTCTTCTTATGCATCTCCATTTGATCAATGGGATGTACATCTTTAACATCAAACTCAAATGCAATATTTGATAATTAGCTGATGTCTTGGGCTGAGGAATCTGTGCTTGGAGAAAGGCCATTTGCATTTTTCCTTTCTCTGAATCAAAGGTTGATAGTAGCCTACTATGTGAGCTAGAAGTCTGCTTCTAGAACTGATTATAAGTATTAGTCTTCAAAACTTCATTTTTCAATTTAATCTCCCTGAATGTATCAAAATTGTTCTTCTCTTTCTCCCATGTAACAACTGTGCTGGTTTGAATAGCTTGTTGCTGATCCTGAGAAGCAGTAGAGGTGGTAGGAGAGGGTGTGGTTTGACCACCTACTTGTGAGGAAATAGGTGTTTCCTTGGCGATGATAATAAATTACTGCTTTGAATCCTTGCTTGGGCTCACATTGGGATTGAGTTTAGTCCTCTTCATGTACATGATTGTGAATTCTTTGCTGGAAGTGCCAGTCACTGAAGGTGACTCCACTTCTCTGATCCTTTTTCCTGCTTTCTCCTGTGGGACACAATTCTAAGATGTTGAAGTTGAAACTAATTTTTCTTCAGCACTTGTAGAGTATTCTCAATTCATTCTAGCTGATTCATGTACCTCTCAATCTCTGGTCTGTGGGTATGAATGTAAGGTGTAGATTTGTTATCTACCCTTAGTTTGGAGATGGTACCTAATGGATCATATGACCATGTAAAACTGAGGTTGAATTTAATTTATTTCAGTAATATGTCTGTGTCCTCACCTAGTGCTCTACTGTTACAAATGAAGGGTCCTATTTGTGTTTTGATTTTGAATTGAGATTTCTTCTTGGAAGATATAAAATGGACCTCATCGTCATTGAGCATTTTCTTGATGTATTATAGGGAAAAAATCCTCATTGGGAGGAATTTTGGGAGCTTATATGGGGCAACCTCACACCCATAAATCCTTAGCTCAGTGTAACTCTGGTAAAGGTACCAATCTCCTGTTTTAGTTTGGTCTAACAACTGAAAAAATTTCCTGATTTCTTCACTGATTCTTGGCTCTGAATTGCTACTGAGAAGACTGAGTGTTGGATGTACAAACAATTCTATGAATTGTTTGTATGTGTATTCTTTCTGCTCCTTCATTACCATTGAAGTCCAGAAGATGATATATTGTTGATTTCCCTCTTCATCCAATTTTTGCAATGCAAATTTGAACCTGTCTCCCTGAAAATATAAAAACAAGTATACTAAAATAGAGGCATATTTAAATATCCTCAGTGTGGAACTTGACAATTTTTTCATGAATGGAATCTGTAAGGAACTGGTTGAAGTTGAATAAGATATAAAGCTTCGAATCTATGGAGAAAATGGAAAGGAAACCTATAATAGCCTCATCTACCCACTGATTTGAGTAATAACCAAGGAGGTAGGAGATGACTGTACTGATTTGTTGAGATTCAACGAGATGATGAGCTTAGTGAAAATCAAGCACCTTCACCAAGTGGGGCCCGCAAGCTATTTTTAGGTGTATGTCTATTTTTAGACATGGCGAGCATATTCTATAAGTGCAGGATGCTATTTGTAGATGGTTGATCAAGTTGGAAAAATAGATGAGATTTTATTTTTAGAAGATTGGGCGAATTCTATTTATAGATCGCTAATCTAAAATAGATGCATGTCGATTATTATTAGCCCTTAATAATAATCTGACAATAAATATTAACTTATTCTCTTGGAGCACTTTATTTCAGTGAACGGATTTGGAAAATCAGTGGGCTGAAGGAATTACGCAATTCCTAGGGTGGTTGGTGACTCATGCATGGAGGACTCAGTTAGAATTGAAGTGGCAGAGTTGTGAAAGAGTTGGAAGAGTAGTTATGGGAGTTGTTATTTATTTTAACTAAGTTAAGTGAGTTAAACTCAGTTGTGCTAGTTGCATCTAGTTCTAACTGAAGATACACTAGTGAGATTTTAGTGAATCAATTATTTAATTAATTCATAACTAGAGACTCACTTACAACTGAACAAATACAACAATTAACTACTTGCATGTTAGTTTCAGTGGAGACCAGTGGAGAGATAGGTGAAAGGGTGAGATGGACTATCTATTGTGACTATAGTGATGCATTCAATGCAGCTGACACACATTGGAGATGCCAATGAGGATTGTGTAGTCAAGGCAAGGCCAATTCGAATTCACTCAGGGGTCTTCTTCAACAAGGATTGCACAGTGGAGGCAGGCTCTCAGGAGGCAATAAATTGGTGCATAGATATGCAAATTTCTGCATGACAGTGTGTAATGATTGTTGATTGTACTAAGAGCTTGATGTACTAAGCTTTGTATGAGATTATTACATGATCCATTGATATACATAATATATGATAGTTGTGGTTTTTAGCTTTAAGCTTTCTCGTTAAACAACTGTGTTTATGTGCGATTGATTTTGCTTCATATGTGTTTTGCAATTGGCGATTTAATTTCCGCAAAGAACTAAGTGGAAGGATTTTGTATTTAACATAAGTTAATTTGTTAGATCAGGGGAGTCCGGCAATATACATGCATCTTGTATAATTTATACATGATTTGCTTAGTTCTCTCATGGAACATGGAAGATGGATCGGGAGGGTTCTTGTTAAGACAAATGGAGGCCAGGACCGAGTAAAAATTTTGCAATGAGGAAAGAATGGCGATAGTTGCAGAGAGTAGCTTGATAGTGATCGGATTGGTTTACTATCGCTCTATCAACCTGCAGCAAACCTGTACATAATATTGAAAATGACAAGGTTAAAGGTTAAACATTGATTAGGCGTGAATTTATACAGAGATAGGTCGTTTTCCCGTTGATGGTGATGCAAATCCGTTGAATTAACAGTTAGGGATGAATTAAATTCATCAACAGTTGTATTACTGCGGGAATATTTTTAATTGACAACGGTATAGTCCAGGTGGTGTGATGTGACTGGTGCTCAACGAGTAGATTAATGGTTTTCACATAGCAGGGAAAATTGTTTTTCAGAGCTGGTCCGAAGCAGTAAGCAGTTTCAACAGGGGGGTGAAAAATCAGGAGAGGGTGCCACGTTAGCATGGGCCCAAAACACAAAGCCACCTATTTCAGACCCCCCCCGCCCACTCGACAATAAAGTTCAGATGGAGAGGGGGGGCGAAAAATGATATGGGTTGTTAGATGGATGTGCGGGGAATCATATGATGGGACAGATGGAGGGGAGATAATCGTGCAGCGGTGGAAGCATATAAGACATTTTGTCAGGTAGCGAGGGAGGGGGGGGGGTTTAATAAAAGGTAAAAACTTAGGATATGGGAATAATGTGCCTAGTCTTCATTTTCATATGCCAAACCTTTTAGACTTAGGATAAAACTTTTATTCCTTTGCCTTCCTGCACATGAAATAATTTTGTAACTCTAAACACTTAGGATAAACATTTTTCATGTGTTTCAAAGCCACAATGCAATTTCTACCAACCCTTTCATTTTCAATTATTTTTTCTAAGCTAACATTTTTTCATCTCATCTCTTTAGGGTGCATTTGAGCTAGCAAACCCACATATCCTTTTTTCTTTATAACAATCTAACCTACTCTATCACTTATTCCTCCTATTGATTCAGATTAAACTGTTGAATCAATCTCAATTTCTACCTAACTACTGATGTGTCAAGATAAAACTGTTTGACAAATATTCATTCACTAACCTATTTGACATGAAATTCACAAGTATTCCATCATGATTAAGTTGTATGATCAGAACAAAATCTAGTCATTGTGGCATTTTAGACAAGATGCACACAATCTTATTGAATTTTTAACATAATGCAAAGTTGAACACATTCTGCACTATTTCGCTAAAAGGAAATCTTAAGCTAATTTTATTAAAGAACTTCTATAATAAATTCTTTGGAAAGAAAATGAAAGTGAAATCTAATTTCTAATTGCAAAAGATAAAATCATAACTTAAACTTACCAGAAATATTGGTCGGCACACTACATCTTCATGCTTGAAAGAGTTGAATCTAATAACACGACCTCTACCTATATTAGAGATGGATAATATATTGAATTCTATAGGAGGAAAATATTTATGAGAATATAAGGGATGATACTCAACTTCCATTCTTTAGGAATTGTCACCTAGGAAAATCCTAAAGTAATGGGGATGACATTTCCAATTCCAAACACCACGCCTTATACAGTGGCTCTCTATGTAAGTAGAAGATTAATAGCTATTAGCGTTGTTGAAATGAAATGTAAAAAAACAATAGAATGTAATTGATCTATATCATACTGCATATACATGTCAAAGCCAGAAAACTAAATGTAAGCTTTCAAGGGTTCATTTATATGTGGATTTTTCAATGAGACTTGATATCTAGTAATGATAGAAAAGAAAATTGTTTTGTTATGTTTTCGAGCCTTAAATCCACCTAATAATGCATCAATGAATTCATTATGCCTTGAGTCAATTACACAAGATAAACATGATACATCTAATTCATGTTTGACTAATGGGTTAATACCAAACAGTATAAGGCCAAGATGGGCATATTTGTAACCTTGCTCAAGTCCCCACTAGACATCAGAAGGTTTTATTAGAGGAATATAAAACATTCGTTGAGTGAGGCTTACAGAGATAGTTGTTGAGTGAGGATTACAGGGATATTTAATGATAAAACTTAAATGATGATTTTTCTACAAATAATTTTGTTATACATAACTCCCTTGGAAATCTTTATTTTGTCAATAATATCGTCCTCCAGAACCTCTTTCTCAATAATTACATTATTACTTGTTATTAATTATATTATAAAAAATGATCACATCAATATCATACTCTCAAAAAATTTCATATCAATATCATACTTATTAACGAATACCTTATCAACACAATACCAATAGACTCTATATATTCCATGCAATTAATCCCAATAAACTAGCCTAGATGCATCTTAACTCTCGATCTATCAAGCATCGAGAGGGATCAAATCTCTTGAGGTGCAAACCACTCTTTTGAGTGCAAAACTTGAGGAAAGGTTTGCACTTCGAGATATTTGATCTCTCTCGGAACTTGATAGATCACAGTTAAGATGGATCTAGGCTGGTTTCAGTCATGTGCGTCCAAGTAAAATATATCGAAGATATGATTAATTTTATCAATAATATGTAAATATATCTAATATTAATATAATCATTTCAAATATGCTAAATATGTATGAGATTAACCTGGTCATTTTAATTTTAACTCAGTTTGGTAAGATGATAAATATTATTGGTAACTTTAATGATGAAAAAGGATAAAATAAAAATTTTGAATGCAAAGTGATAATAATAGTTTTGAATGATAGAAAATGTGAATAATAAGAATGTGGTCAATTACAAATAATCTTCATTGTGATCAATATCAATCTATTTTATTCTACTATTCTTATTTTCACCCTTATTATTTTTGTCATCTTTTCATATTGATTATATGAAAAGGACAATTGAAATCGTAAACCATTTAAATCTTTAGCTCCAGATGTTGTAATAAACATCATACCTTGTCTCTTTTGCTCTCCAATATTAATAGGTTGAATTATTATAACACAAAAATCAATGTACATTGTCAATAAATTTTTATGCCTACACTGAAATCAATGTACATTATTGTTAACACCATGAAATCGTACAGGCAAAAGCCATTAAAAATGTCAAACATAAGGTATAGATGAAGATTTTTAGAGAAGAAATACATTAGAGCAGGGATTAAAATTTAAGTTTTTCTTAAGATTCAAAAGGAAATTAAATGACATCACACCTGCATCAAAGGAATTTTTCAAACAGCGCGCCTATTCCTTCGATAGCCGCGCGGTTTTGAAGATGGCGAAATATCACCATCTGGGACCACTTGGCACGCTTGGTTAAGATGATTCTATGCCTAGTGCTGTCAAGGACAACTGGATTTGAGCCACATTAAGGAGTAAATGCAGCCCACAAAGGAATCCCTCCTCCACTCTTGTGTCACTATCCATCTTGGGCCAAGAGAAGAGGAAGGAATTCAAAAATGTCTATATAAGCCAGCCTTTGGAAGAATAATAGGAGACACATTGTTATGTTGGCAAAATTGCTTCATAGCAAACCAGCTTGCATAGTCCAACATTAGAGGGATTGGACATCTCAGTCCAAGAGATAGAGGTTCACCACTTGATCTTGATTTACCCTCCTTTGAGAGAGGGAAGAGACGCTTGCAGGAACTCGAGGGAAGGATACCTCCTTGTTTTGGTTATTTGAGCTCCATAGCTCAAAGGACACTCTTCAATTTTTTAGCATTGTATATTTTTTACCACCAACACCTAATAAAGGGAGAACTCTCCACTTGTGTTATTAGGTCGTTTGCTCCATCGACCTTTTGTAATTTGTATCTTGTGTTTTGATTTGTTCTTAGTGTTGTATGCTTAGTTTTCCCTCAAAATTAGTTTACATTGTGTCAAATATGTTCCAGTAACAGTAGGAAATCATTTTTCTCTGTGACCTTGTGCAGGTAGCAACCAACTTGCTAAAGAACTGTATTACATACGCCCTTGCGCCAAATACACTACCACAATTGTCAATAAATTGTTATGCCTACAGTGAAATCAATGCACACTATTAATCCAATCACTTTAAAATTAATGTACCATCATATGTCCAATTACATCAAAGCAGAAATCAACATCTACACTGAAATCAATGCATCTAATGCAAGCAATAAAATAATATTTGAAAACAACTTCTACATTGAAATCAGTGCATCTAATGCAAGTAATCAAATAGTATTAGAAATCAACGTCTACACTGAAATTAATGCATCTAGTGCACGTAAGAAAATAGGATTAGAAACCGACATCTACATTGAAATCAATGCATTTAGTGCAAACAATCAAATAGTATTAGAAATCACCATCTACATTGAAATCAATGCATTTAGTGCAAGCAATCAAATAGGGTTAGAAACCATTTACATTGAAATCAGTGTATCTAGTGCAAAAATCAAATAAGGTTTTAAAAAAAACTTTTACATTGAAATCAATGCATCTAATGCAAGAAATAAAATAGGATTATAAATCAACATCTACACTCAAATCAATGCATCTAGTGCAAGTAAGAAAATAAGATTAGAAACCAACATCTACATTGAAATCAATGCATTTAGTGCAAGCAATCAAATAGGATTCGAAATCACCACCTACACTAAAATCAATGCATTTAGTACAAGCAATCAAATAGGAAGTGCAAACAATAAAATATAATTAGAAATCAACATCTACATTGAAATCAATGCATCTAGTGCAAGAAATCAAATAGCATTAGAAATCACCATCTACACTGAAATAAATTCATTTAGTACAAGCAATCAAATAGGATTAGAAATCATCTACATTGAAAGAAATTCATCTAGTGCGAGCAATCAAATGTCATGAGAAATCAATATCTACACTAAAATCAATGCATCTAGGGCAAGAAATCAAATAGGATTATAAATCACCATATACACTGAAATCAATGCATCTAATGCAAGAAATATTTGTCGCTCTGCCCCCCCTCCCGCCTCCTCCATCTATATATATATATATATATCTCCCTCCATCTATCCTTCTTTGTCTCTCTATCTCACCCCCCCCCGAACACACATGCTCTCTCACTCCATATCTATCAATCTTTCTTTCCCTCCCTCTCTCCATCTCTCTTCTTCCCTCTCTTCACCTTCCATCTGTATCTCTATCTTCCCCTTCTCTCCATGTCCCCTACTTCTATCTCTCTTTCCTCCTATTGTCCTCTCTCTCTCTCTCCATCTTCCTTATCACTCCCTCTCTCTCTCCATCTTCCTTATCGCTCCCTCTCTCTCTCTCTCTCCACCTTTCTCTCATTATTTATTTCTTCTTACCGCCCCCCCTTCTCCCCCTCTAACTCCATCTATCTTTCCTAGCCTCTCTCCACTCTCACATCCTCTCTCTTCCGTCCTCTCTCTCCCTTTCTCTCCCACCTTTCTCTCTCTCTCTCTCTCTTCACCCTCCAACTCTGTTACTATATCCCTCCCTCTCCTTCTCTCCCCCCTTCTCTCCATCTATCCTTCTTCGTCTCTTTATCTCACCCCAAACATACACACTCTCTCTCCCTCTCCACTTCTCACTCTCTATGTATTTTTTCTTCCTTCCATCTCTCCTCCTCCAACTACATCTCTCTATGCTTCCCTCTCTCTTCCTCTCTCTCCCTCTCTCTCTCTCTCCAATCCTCTCACCATCTCCCTCCCTCTCTCCTTCTCTCTCTCCCCCCTCCATCTTTGTGTCCCCCTGTCCCTCTCTTACCCTTCTCTACCTTTCTCACTCCTCTCCCTCTCTCTCTTCATTCCTCCTCTCCCCTACCCTTCGCCTTATCTCTCCATTTCTATCACTATGTCTTTGTTCATCCCTCCCATATATATCTAGAGTTATATATATCATGATATATTAATATATATTATAATATAACAAATTTAATATTGTATTAATCCAAAGGTATTAAATTTAATAACATTAATATTATAATATATTAATATGAATATTACATTTAATAATAATAATAATAATAATTTTTTAATATTAATGTTAGGGTTAATGATGTTTTTTTTGTAAGGTATTGATAATAATTTGGCCCATAGAATTCACCTAAATAAACCCTCTTTTTTTTAGTGTCCACCATTATAGAGTAAATAAAACCTCTTTTTTCTTTTTTGAGTGTGTGCCATTATAGAGTAAATATGAAAAAAAAAATTATTTATTTACCATATCTCTAGTTTATTTATATTTTTATTTATTTACCATACTTCCAGAGTAAGTATAAAAATATGTTTTATTTATTTACCATACATTCCATTTATTTATACTTGTATTTAATTACCATACATCTTTTTCTAATATGAAGTAATTATAAAAAGAGGTTTTATTTAATTATCATACCTCTATTTTTTTAGTAGAATTCGAGTTAAGAGGTAGGAATAATTATTATAAATATATTAATTATTACAAATATATTGATCGCTGTAAAGTGCCTCTCGACACAATAACTTACTACCAAATATACAAAATTTATTATTAAAAAAAATAAAAATATAATTAAATAAATGATGAGTGAAACAAAATGCTTTATGGAAGTTTTACGAATGAAAACATAAATTAAATAAACTTGACTCCACAATTAAAGCCTGGTTAATTATTTGTCTTATGATCAACCATATAAGTAGGCCGCTTTTAATAACTAAAGTTTTAATTATTAGTTTGTATTTTGTTAAGTTATTTTTTATCATTATTAGGAATTTGGCTTCTGTGATCCATAAATTGTGAGAAAATCTTTCGGTAAAAATCACATAAGAATAATTTTGGTCGACGTGTTTCGATTTTAAACAATAAGCATTTAATATTAAATAAATAAGAAATCATTAATTTATATTTTTGTTTTCATTTCCTAGGTTTAGTCAAAGCTAGTTGAAGATTTTCTTATCTATTTAATTGAGCTATCTGATCAGAGTCTTCATCTTGTCCTGATAATGAACCACACTAGCTGGTTCGAAAGGGGTCGACCAAAATTATTCTGATGTGATTTTTACCGAAAGATTTTCTCATATTTTTTTTATCATATTATTGATATTTTTATGTTATGTTTGGTATATATAATGCATTTAAAAATTATAGTGAAGACTATAAACTAAAACCATTAATATAAAATATAATTATGATCATTTCCTCGTTATTCAAAACCTCATTTTTAGATTCGGCCAAAATTTCAACGATTTACACTCTACATAGTGTTTACCCCACATTAAAGATATTTAATATTTGAAAGCCATAATGAAGTTAAAATAGATCGTCGAATGAATGAAAAACACAAAGTCTCAATGTGGAAAATGCTACCATCTTCTGGATAATACAACTTTTATTGATATTTAGTTTAATATGTATAAATAGCCTAGGCCACCACGGGTAGCTGCGCATTCATTCTTGTTATTATTATTTTTGGCAGTGGCTACATCTAGCTCACCTGCAAATAATAGGTATCGTGGCTAAAGATGTAATGGGCTGAGAGCCACATATAATGGAATTCTTCCGCTCGCCATCACCGAGGTGAGTATGTTGCAAATCTTGGACCTCACCAATAATGTCTTCCACAACCATTGGAAATCTCACGGCTCTAGTTCGTCTCCGATCTCCTGCAATTCATTTTTTGGGAACATCCCGACGTCCCTCGCCTCTCTATTGAATCTGGACAATTCCCTGGAAAGCTTGATTCCTGCAATACTCAATAATCTAACAAGCCTCGTTCATCAGACTAAACTGAAATAACCTCAGCAACAGGTTCCGTGTTAAACTCCCTAGGGATGGGAGTGATAATCAGATCTCTGGGCTTGTTCCGTGAGCCCTGCGGCTATCTCTGATGCAGTTTACCTTGAAAAACATTGGTTTGACCTCCGAACTGTGGCTCAATCTGGTGGAGATAAGCACAATAGATTATCTGCACCTTTGCCATCAAGGTTGTTTGATCACCCAGCCATGAAATCGCTGACCCTCTCCTGCGACACATTTACTTCATTTCACCGCTAGGGAGAACTCCCCTCTAAATCTTGCAGAACTCCCCTCTGCCCAAAATTTTACCACTAATGGCGACACAGAGCTCTTTGTAAAAGAATCTATGATTAAATTTCCCGCCCAAATCTTTAATTTGAAATATTAAGCGCCAAAATAACATTTGAAATTTTCACTAATGTCCCATTGGATACATCAAATAACATTCAAATTTCGAATTCGCATTGAATGAATATGGGTCGTCGTTAACGGAGAGAGCATCGGGATGAGAGGAGAACGGAAATTCGGTATACAACTGAGACTACGAAATGGGCCAACATTACATGCCATACATACATACATCCGGCTGGTTTGCGGGTGTGCCGTAATCCCAGGAAATCACGGCCGCGCATTCGAATTGGGGTGGGCATGGCGTGGAATGGAGGCCCCGGCTCTAATAACAAAGCTGAAATAATGGCTCTTTGGGGAGGTCTTTGGGTTGCCTCTGACCTTTCTCTTCAGAATATTAGCATATACGGGGATTCGAAGCTCGTGATTGGTTGGGTCACAAATAGTTTTCATCTCTTCTCCCCACATCTTCAGGGTTGGCTGGATCGAACACAGAGCTTATGGAATAGGCTACACTGCCCTACGATAAACCATATCTACAGGGAAAACAATACACGTGCGGATGGTTTGTCTAAGAGGGGGCTTCAGGCAGATTTTGGGGTTTTTCAAGTTTCCTGGTTTAGGAATGGTAGGGTGATCCAGGATCACAAAATACCCTTACCTTAAACCAGTGAGTTCTGGTTTCTCGGCTCCAGCCAGAGTATTTGCTTTTGAAGACAGATCTTTTGGTTATACACTCACAGGTATATAGGTTTTTGGTAGCTAAGTTTCTGGATGAAGTTTGCCTCTGGAAGTTCTTTCAGGGTGGTCGTGCTACGGCTATGTTTTATGGTATCTCAATGCTTTCAGAACCCGCTGGTACAATTTCCAGAAAGATGTGGGGTATTAGGTTTATGACCTTTCGATGCCCAATTTTGTTTTTTCGTCCAGGCACTATCGATACAGGCATGTAGGTACTTTAGTTTTGCTGGGGTCACAACATCGCCCATCGTCTTCTTCTCAAGAGAGCCTGCTTTATATACAAGCGAGCCGGTTGATCAATCTGACTGGGCGATCCTTTGTACTGGATTATCTGTCCAGTTCATCATCTATGTTTTTCTCAGTTACAGTTTCCGTAGCTTTAGTATTATATCAGCCCGTTGTTTTTGCTTTTTACATGGGTATGGTTTTGGCATCATACAGCCAGCTCTGCCTCTTGTTTTTTAATCTTCGGATTAGATAGTTTCATTGGTGAAAGGGGTTGATTTTTGATCCCCCTGTTATGTTGGGCCGGTCAGAAGTTTTGTTTATTCTTGCCTGAATCTGCAAACTTCTAAGTTGATTCACATTGCTTGTTCTCTCATTGAATTAATTTTCAATTGAGTTTGTATTTGGATCATGGTGATATATGTTAATATATGCGGCGGTGCCTATTACGAGAAAAAAAAAGGGTCATTAAATGCTCGATAAAGGCCGGATATTGCTTGTCGTTGCCTAACACCTTTGCGATCTGATTTAAGACATCTTTCCAAAACACAATCCCGGAAGCGAGGGCGGAGCCTTATTCCCGCGCCATAGGCTCATAAATGCGACGGGCGGGGGAATACCCCACCCCCGATGATCTACTGGCTTTAATCGATCGGCGGGCATTTTTTACGCCCTGGCGCATTTTATGAGCACTATGGCAGTGGAAATAGACTCGCCTGTAACGATGGATTTAGGAACATGTGTACTTGATGCCAGGATTGAGATGTGCTGCTCCACCATGTGTCAATTACCATGTGAAATGTGTTGAGTTGTCGGACAGTTGATCTAAGGTGCAAATTCAAATCACTATAAACTTTGATAATGTGAAGAGAAAGGAACAAGTAACAAAACCATTTACATAAAACATATGCGTCCTAGATACCAATAATTGTGGGAGCTTGATAATAAACCATATACATTCACCATACATTGTGAAGTGTCGAGTGAAGGGTCAATACCATACATATGATGTTTGTATTCACTCATGTGTTGTGATGTGTCCAAAAGGAAACATATAATCATACGTTAGCTAGAATTTGTATGGTTAGTTGTTTAATTATTATACATGGAAAATTAGGCTTATATAAGTAATTAGATATCATTGCAAAGATAATAAAAGAAAAACAAGTTGATTTCTAATTGGTGTCTCTAGATCTTAATGAAGTTATAAGGGAATAAATTTTGGAGCAGCCTGTATAGGTAAATAGAAAAATTGAAAAGTGATAATTTTGTTTCTAGGTGTTATCACTCCATGAATCCTACTAAGCTGAGGATAGGGTCATAGAGGTAACTAAAAATCACTTGTAGTAATAATTTGGTCTTTCTAGCCGGAGGGGGCTCCCTCACTAAAAAAAATGAAGATTTTGAGGTTATAAGGCACACATAGACCATATCTGAGAAGAATTTAAATTGTTTGTTTGGAAAACTGAAGGTTTTAGGAGAATGAACACCCGTGATCAGGAAAGTTTCTTACCTGACATACTTATGCATATAACATCCAATAAAACTCACAAAGGCTAATCAAGCATGCACTTTGGATAAAAGAAACAAATTTGTAGTATAGTGGAAGATAACATAACAAATGCTTATTTAGATGTAATAGGATAGATGGAATTCTAATATTGCATATTCATGAGTAAGTATTTACAAGACATAACAGTGGACAAAGGTATAATTACTTCATTTGCAACTGAAATAATTCGACACAGCTTGACTTAGAGCAATACTAGATTGAATTCTAACTCAACTGAATCATCATACCCATAAACCAAAAATATTGTAGAGAAGAATAAATAAAATAACTGATAGACAAGGAATAACAATTCCAAAGCATCATACCATAAGTATCCTTGCAAATGATGACTCGAACAAATCAACCATAAGCATTTTTATTCATAAAAATAAAATCACAGTACACCCAACTCTAAAACCAGTTCGTTATAGTTTCCAACCATTCTTTCTTCCAACCTCTAGAATTAAATAGCCATACAACATTACAAGACATTGTGTCTAGATGCAATGCATCTATGATCCATGAAGTGGATCGAATCAAACAAAAAAAGCAAACTTAATCATGTTTTACAGTCTTTTCCTTTAATATATAAACAAAAAACACTATGATCATAACATCTTATCTTAATTAAAAAAGTGTCCAAATCCATAAGAAAACGTCCATAACAACGAACCATACTTTTTTGATATAAAAGAAGAAAAAGAAGTGAGTCCCTAGGTTTGTGTTGCGCAATAGCTGCGTAGCACGCCCTGTTGTCATGATATTGCATGCAATAAGTGACACTTGGTTTATGACTCAATTATGAATCATCTCCCAGCTCAGCAACGCACTCATCCATCCACCTACCGACAAGTGGCATCCTCGAAACACTTCATTGCAGCAGTTGCGCAACACCTGCGTAGCGGTCCTGTGTTTTGGGTATATCTCCCAAAAAGTAACACCTATGTAAAAACTGAAGGAGGTTATTGTATATGAGCTTGTTTTGAAGGAAAAACTCTCTCAATTTCTCCAAATTCCGTCCTAGCTTCTCATAAAATTCTCTGCAAAACAATGAATTAAAACAAGAAATTTACAAATTGCAAAAAATGAGCTTTAAAGATGCATTCAGAACTCCCTATCCATGACACCTGTGAAGAAGCGGGAAGAGGTTATTGTTATTTGTCCCATGCATGATAACAACCTCTTTATGTTTTCCAAAATTTTCCTCCATGTGATCATAAAAATTGTTTCAAAAGGATGTAAAAAACAAAGTACGTTGCGCAGCGATTGCTGCAACAGGCATGCTGGGTAGCACTCTTTTTTTGTTTTTATCTTGCTTTTCTTTAACAATATGCGTATGCATTTACAACTCTTCTTGCTTTTCTTTGCACACCATTCTTCCTTCTTTTATACTCTTTCATCATGCTTTTCCAATCATGCTTTCTTCCTTTAAACTCTTCGTGATGTTTTTTTCTTTACAAGATAGGATAGGACGATGTTGAATCAATCCTAGTCATGAGTGTCATTTCTAGATGGGTAGGGATAAAATCATAGCTTTTGGGATGTATGAGATAAAATCAATATGAAACAAGGGGGAATGGAGGTATGACATAAATTAACCCTTGTGAAATGATAGATGACTATACATAGGACATATTGTAGTATAATGAAGGATGAACATAGTCATGACCGTTATGATGTGATGACATTAATAAAATATTTTCCACACACACTAACCTCTAATTACCATTCCCTTTGCAATGACATGAGTTTTTATACCCAACCATTGACCTTTGGACTGACCTCATGGCTCAAACATAGAAAGTTTTACATAACTTTGAGGACTCTAATAGCAGATAGTCATAGACTTGAATCTTGCTTCGACTAAGACCACATGGATGATAGACTAAGTAAATGATTTAAAGATCACATGATGCTAACATTGTCTCCAGTGGGGATGACAACCTCCCAGCGAGGAGCCAAGAACAAAACCATAGATTAGTAGTCTATCTATACCATTGGGCAATGGAGTCAAATATAAAAACTCAAACTAACAAACTGAAAAATATGACTACTAACTGACTAACTGACTAACTAACTTACTTATGACATTAGATCATTGATGCCTTATGGCCTTCACCTTGGGCTTCAAATCTCAGTGCCAACCACCCACACTTGCAACATTGAAAGAACACTGTATGTACAATGGAATCTTGCATCTGCTGAAAGTATGTACACTATGTAATCACCTCTTTCCAATGTAGCCAGTCAAGCATATGGCTACTTGACTGAATTCTCCTCACAGCTCCCTTAAGCAGGAAAAAAAATAAAGAGAGTGGCAACTCAAAATTCCACTGATGCTGAAAACCAACCTCTGTAAATAGCAGAAGCTTCCATAGGTCCTACAGCAAACTGGCCATGGGAAGACAAACCTTTTCCTTTATTCATTTCAGGAAGTCAACAAAAGGGTCTTCAAACACAAAATTGGTTACCTACACTTGATGATCAACAAGAAGACTCTATTCATTGATTTTTTCCTCTTCAACTAACGCAACCATTGTAATCATGTGCACATCCATGGGATCTTTTCTTCAACAAACTTTTCATCCTGTTGGATATATTGATCAGGTTCATGAAGGTAAAGTTTCTATATTATTTCATCAATTTCAAGAGAATGAACAGGACTGTTGTCATAACACTCCAACTCTTTTATCATCTTAAACCAAGGGAATTAGTACTTGTTGGAATTTTTCTTGGATTTCATGGCAACTAACTTCGATGTTCTGTTCTTGGCATTGGGATGAAAATTCATCATAAGGGCTTTCTTAATATCATCATCCATACACTCTTCATCACCATAAATATCCTCTAGATATTGAATAAAATATTCAAAACACGCTCAATAGTTTTCAACTAGAGAGATGGGAGAAAAAAATTCCTTAAAATGTTCATAAAAAATTGAGTGAAAATCTGCAATAGAGCATAAACTGGCAGATGGAAAACCTTCGTACCAGGATCTAGCTTTGTCTTCTAAGGTTTGCATGAACATTTTCATCAAACAATCCTTAGGAAACTTCAGCCCAAGCTTATGTACATGCAAATGGAATTTGAACAAATGTAAAGCAGCATCATCTCCTTTTTTCTCTTTGAATTTTGGAAAATAAGTTTGCCAATCTACATGAGGCATCTGGTTTGGAAAACCAGTAATATGATCTTGATTTAAAGGAGCATACCTTGCAGATAAAGAACTCATCTCGAACCAACAGAGTTTCTTTGAAAGTCATATCTTCTGGATCCTTTGAATTCGAAGCTTCCAGGTGAATGATCCAACCTTTTTTATGTTAGATTGTTGTCCACCATCAATAACAAAATCTGAAACTTTGAATATATTTCTTGGGGAAGATGAAACCTTTTGCTCCCCGGCAACGACCCCACTATGTTAGCACTCCGTAAATCCCTTTAGACTGAAAAAAGTGTCACAGAGGTAACCATAAGCCACTTGTAGCTAGAATCTAGTTTTTCTAGCTAGAGGGGGCTCCCTCACTTTAAAAAAATGAAAATTTTGAGGTTATAGCACACAGAGACCAGATCTGAGGAGAAATTAAATTGTTTGTTTCAAAACCTGAAGGTGTGAGGAGAATGAACACTTGTGATGAAGAAATTACTGACCTGACATACTTATGCATAGAACATCCAATAATGCTCACAAAGGCTTATCAAGCCTACACTTTGGATAAAAGAAACAAATTTGTAGTATAGTGGAAGATAACATAACAAATACTTATTCATGTAATAGGATAGATTGAATTCTAATACTGCATATTCATGAGTAAGTATTTAGAAGATAGTGACAATGGACAAAGGTATAATTACTTCATTTGCAACTAAAATAATTCAACACAACTTGACTCAGAGAAATACTAGATTGAATTCTAACTCAACTGAATCATCATACCCATAAAACAGAAAGATTGCATAGAGGAACAAATAAATATTTGATACACAAGGAATAACAACTCCAAAGCATCACACCATAAGTATCCTTGCAAATGATGACTGTAACACCTCAACCATAAGCATTTTTATTCATAAAAATAAAATCACAATACACCAAAATCTAAAACCAGTTTTTAATAGTTTCCAGCCATTATTTCTTCCAACTTCTGGCACTAAGAAGACATACAACATTACAAAACATTGTTTCTAGATGCAATGCATCTCTGATCCATGAAGTGGATCGAATCAAATAGAAAAAAAGAAACTTAATCATGTTTTACTCTTTTTCCTTTAATATATATATAAAAAAAAACACTATGATCATATCATCTTATATTAATTACAAAAGTTTGCAAATCCATAATAAAAAATTTATAACAATGAACCATACTTTTCTGATATAAAATAAGAAAAAATAGTGAGTCCCTAGGTTTGTGTTGCGCAACGACTGGGTAGCACGCCCTGTTGTCATGATCTTGCATGCAATAAGTGACACCTGGTTGATGAATCAATGATGACTCAACTCCCAACTCAGCAGCACACTCATCCATCCACCTAGTGACAAGTGGCATCCTCAAAACGCTCCATTCCACCTGTGTGCAACAATTGCGCAATTCTTGTGCAGTAGGCATGTGTTTTGGGTATATCTCCCAAAAAATAACACCTGTGTAAGATGTTATTTTTGTGAAGCAAAACCTCTCTCGGTTTCTCCAAATTCTTCCCCAGCTTTTCATAAAATGCTTTGCAAAACAATGAACAATGTCTTAAAACAGTAAATTTACAAATTGTGAAAAATGAGCTTTAAAGATGCATTGAGAACTCTCGATCTGACACCTGTGAAAAAAACTGGAAAATTTTATTGTTATTTGTTCCATTCTTGAAAAAAACTTCTTTTTGTTTTTCATAATTTCCTCCATGTGATCATAATCATAGTTTCAAAAGGATGTCAATAACAGAGTATGTTGCACAACGGGCAAGTTGGGTAGCACTCTTTTTTTTTTTATCTTGCTTTGATTTGAGAATCTTCATATGCCTTTACACCTTTTCTTACTTTGCTTTGCACACCATGCTTTCTTATTTTTGACTCTTTCATCATGATTTTCCAATCATGCTTTCTGCCTTTAAACTCTTCATGATGTTTTTCCAATCATGCTTTCTGCCTTTGAACTCTTCATGATTTTTTTTTTTCTTGACAAGATAGGATACGACGATGCTGAATCAGTCTTAGTCATGAGTGTCATATCTATATGGGTAAGTATAAGAGCATAGGTTTTGGGGTGTATGAGATAAAATCAATATGAAACAAGGGGTATGGAAGTATGACATAAATGAACCTTTGTGAAATGATACGTGACTATACATAGGACATATTTTATTATAATGAAGGATGAACATAGTCATGGATGTTATGAGGTGATGACATATTTTCCACATACACTAACCTCTAATGGCCATTCCCTTTGTAATGAAATGAATTTTGATCCAAACCATTGACCTCATGACTCAAATATAACAAATTTCACATTACTTTAAGGACTATTACAGTAGATAGTCACATAATTGAATGTTCTTTCGACTGAGAATACATGGATGACAGACTAAGTAAATTAGTTCAAGATCACATGATGTTAACATTGGATCCAATGGGGATGGCGTCCTCCTAGTGAGGCACTAAGAACAAAGTTGTAGACTAGTAGTCTATCTATACCATTTGGAAATGGAGTCAAATATCAAAACTAAAACTAACAAACTGAAAATATGACTACTAACTGACTAAATGACTGACTTACTTACTTATGGCATCATATCACTGAGACCTTATGGCCTTTACCTCGGGCTTCAAATCTCAGTGCCAACCACCCACACATACAACATTGAAAGTAACACGGCATGTGTTGGTTTCACAGAGGTGGCTTATTATAGGCAACCTTAGTGCTTCTCATTTAAATTTCAACTCGAGGTAAGTCTTCTTATTTCAAGAGTGTCAGCAAAATATATGCAAGTGAGATCAACTGATAGTTACTCTATGTTGTTTATGAGAAAGGAATATCTAATCTTCTGAACTCAATCAACTTAAAGAGGAATGGTTTGATAGATTATAGCTAATTATTATGTCTAGCTTAGAAAAGAGAAATCTATGATTGAACAGCATAATGATAGTTTGAACAACAACCCTGATGAATTGAACAACAATCTAAATTAATTGAACATCATTCTTAATGAATTGAATAACAATGTAAATGAAAGGAACATCAATTAATTATATAATTTTGCAATGGAATTCTCTTTGTAAACTGACTAATTAATGTTAATCAACAACTGGACACCTCACTGTGTTGAAAGGACAATTTAATCCACAAAGACAAGTAATTATTGAGCAGTAATTATCCTATGATTTGTAAATTGATTGCAAAGGTGTTGGAAGAAAATGGAAATGTCTAACAACTATGAAGCATTATTATACAAACCAAAAGATACGAATGTGATTATTCTGAATCAAGAAGTACAAATGCTAAACTATTGTGAAGGAATAAAAATTGTAACTTTATTGAGTAGAAAAGTATTTTACAACCGCATCAGATAACTGAACATGGATTTTGTAACTAACGCACACCACAGAATTTAGTTAGGAAACTCCCAAAGGTTGGGCCCAGACCACTAGAAGTTTTAACGCGATGAAAACCTCAAAATATAATTGTTCAAAACATCAAAAATTAAAAGATAATACAGGAATACAATCTGACAACTCTTCCTTGATGCGCTGATTACAGAGGGAAAGTTCCTATTCGACTCCCTTTCTAGTTCTTCCCTGGCCCTTTTAAAGGCATTTTCATGTAATGAGATAGTGTTCTCCAAACGACAACCACTGCGCATGGCTTTCGTTTGAGTCTTCGAGCTATCTCTTTTCATTCTGTCGGCTCATACATTCATGTCTGTCGGGTGTCTTCCATTTTCCGTTGGTTCAGATGCTCTGCCTTCCTGCATACATAGATACAATAAGTCAAATTTTTGTTATAGAAACGTTCCTTTTTGTCGTTAGCTCAATTACTCTGGTTTTCATAAATCTTTTCTTTCTTTATTGTCAAAATAAGGAATAATTCCTAAGACTGTGCCATAATTCAAAGTAATTATAGGGTGAAAACATACCTTAATTCCGGCCCAACATATACTCCCCTGCTTGCCTAATTGCATGTCCTCATGCAAACAAATGGTTGAGATGCAATTGTGTTAGAGAGTAGGAGGGGTAGACCTTTTCCTTGTATGCTATGAAACCCTGTTTTTGTCTCATTATTGCGAAGGCAGCGCTTGCGTGCCCTTCTGGTAACTCATAATTATGATTATAGTGCTCAGGAGGATACCAGAGGAGAGGGCTTCTATACCTACATCCTAGCCATGCAGGCCCCATGCTAAAGACCAGGTTACTGTATGAGAGGAATCTGAAGGCAACAACCTTGAAATTCTTATAGCCAAATGGTTCCCTATTCTTTACGTTGTTCATGGAGGCCATCCATCTTTGTTTAGCTGCTGTCAAGGCTACTTCTCAAATGTCTTCAAAGTACTCTTGTCCATTTTCTATGATGTCCTTATGGATGGGCCCCAGCCTAGTCCTTACATCTTTCCTTCGCATGAAGTTCTTGTGCTGGATAAACAGTTGCAAGGGTTTTGTAGGTTCCCCTCTAACCCACAAATCTAGGCCATGTTCTCTCTTTTGGAAGATATTATAGGCCTCAACGCACTTAATCTGGTCCTTGGTGAATGAGAGGAAGGTTTGGAGCTGGACATCTCCTATAAAGGGACTAGGATTGTTGTCTGTGTCCTCTTCTAGAAAGAAATTATGCATGTAAAGTTCACATAGAAGGCGTTGGACTTGTTCATCTTGATCATTACAACAGTGGACAAACTCTTCTATTGTCCTTAAATTTGTAGACTTTCCTGCCCTAATGGCCTTGACTTTCAACAGTAAATATTGTTCTGTTAATAACAGGGCATAGTTGGTGGCCAGTGCCCTGCATGATAGTGCATCGTTACACAGAGAACAAATCATGGTGATTTGTTTCTTGGATTGCTCCACCTGCTGTTGTGCCCTTTTTACCTTTGCATGTTCTTCTCTGATCTGGGAAAATGTTTCATCTTCTGTAGAGGAGAGGTCTGTGAATTTCTTTAGTAGTGCTTGGGATTCTTGAGCTGGCACCACCTCCTTCCTATATTGTGCTAGCTCATGTTGTGTTTGCACCAGTTCATTGTGTAATTTCTGATTAACAGCTTTCTATACGAGGGGGGCATAGGAAGAAGTCAACAAAAGGGTCTTCAAACACAAAATTGGTTACTTACACTTGATGATCAACAATAAGACTCTATTCATTGATTTCTTCCTCTTCAACTAAGGCAACCACTGTAATCATGTGCACATCCATGGGATCTAAAACGACCTTCTTTTCTTCAACAAACTTTTCATCCTGTTGGATATATTGATCAGGTTCATGAAGGTAAACTTTCTATATTATTTCATCAATTTCAAGAGAATGAACAGGACTGTTTTCATAACACTCCAACTCTTTATCATCTTAAACCAAGGGAATTAGTACTTGCTGGAATTTTTCTTGGATTTCATGGCAACTAACTTCAATGTTTTGTTCTTGGCATTGGGATGAAAATTCATCATAAGGGCTTCCTTAATATCATCATCCATACACTCTTCATCACCATAAATATCCTCTAGATATTGAATAAAATATTCAAAACACGCTCAATAGTTTTCAACTAGAGGGATGGGAGAAAAAAATTCCTTAAAATGTTCATAAAAAAATGAGTGAAAATATGTAATAGAGCATAAACTGGCAGATGGAAAACCTTCGTACCAGGATCTAGCTTTGTCTTCTAAGGTTTGCATGAACATTTTGATCAAATAATCCTTAGGAAACTTCACCCCAAGCTTATGTACACGCAAATGGAATTTGAACAAACGTAAAGCAGCATCATCTCCTTTTTTCTCTTTGAATTTTGGAAAATAAGTTTGCCAATCTACATGAGGCATCTGGTTTGGAAAACCAGTAATATGATCTTGATTTAAAGGAGCATACCTTGTAGATAAAGAACTCATCTCGAACCAAGAGAGTTTCTTTGAAAGTCATATCTTTTGGATCCTTTGAATTCAAAGTTTCCAGGTGAATGATCCAACCTTTTTTATATTAGATTGTTGTCCACCATCAATAACAAAATATGAAACTTTGAATATGTTTCTTGGGGAAGATGAAACCTTTTGCTCCCCGGCAACGACCCCATTATGTTAGCACTCCATAAATCCCTTTAGACTGAAAAAAGTGTCACAGAGGTAACCATAAACCACTTGTAGCTAGAATCTAGTCTTTCTAGCTGGAGGGGGCTCCCTCACTTAAAAAAAATGAAAATTTTGAGGTTATAGCACACAGAGACCAGATCTGAGGTGAAATTAAATTGTTTGTTTCGAAACCTGAAGGTGTGAGGAGAATGAACACTTGTGATGAAGAAATTACTAACCTGACATACTCATGCATATAACATCCAATAACGCTCGCAAAGGCTTATCAAGCCTGCACTTTGGATAAAAGAAACAAATTTGTAGTATAGTGGAAGATAACATAACAAATACTTATTCATGTAATAGGATAGATTGAATTCTAATACTGCATATTCATGAGTAAGTATTTAGAATATAGTGACAATGGACAAAGGTATAATTATTTCATTTGCAACTAAAATAATTCAACACAACTTGACTCAGAGAAATACTAGATTGAATTCTAACTCAACTAAATCATCATACCCATAAAATAGAAAGATTGCATAGAGGAACAAATAAATAGTTGATACACGAGGAATAACAACTCCAAAGCATCACACCATAAGTATCCTTGCAAATGATGACTGTAACACCTCAACCATAAGAATTTTTATTCATAAAAATAAAATCACAATACACCAAAATCTAAAACCAGTTTTTGATAGTTTCCAGCCATTATTTCTTCCAACTTCTGGCACTAAAAAGACATACAACGTTACAAAACACTGTGTCTAGATGCAATGCATCTCTGATCCATGAAGTGGATCGAATCAAACAGAAAAAAGGAAACTTAATCATGTTTTACAGTCTTTTTCATTTAATATATATATATATATATATATATATATATATATATATATATATATATATATATATATATATATATATATGTATATAACAATATGATCATATCATCTTGCATAATGATTACAAAAGTTTGCAAATCTAATAAATGACATCTATAACAATGAACCTTTTTTCTGATATAAAGAAGAAAATAAACAGGTCCTAGTTTGTGTTGTGCAATGGCTGGGCTTAGCACGCCAGCATTTGTGTGATCTTGTGCAATAAGTGACACTAGTTGTGGTGTGTTGTTTCAACTCCCACAATAACACACTCATCCATCCACCTAGTGACAAGTGGCATCCTCAAAACGCTCCATTCCACCTGTGTGCAACAATTGCGCAATTCTTGTGCAGTAGGCATGTGTTTTGGGTATATCTCCCAAAAAATAACACCTGTGTAAGATGTTATTTTTGTGAAGCAAAACCTCTCTCGGTTTCTCCAAATTCTTCCCCAGCTTTTCATAAAATGCTTTGCAAAACAATGAACAATGTCTTAAAACAGTAAATTTACAAATTGTGAAAAATGAGCTTTAAAGATGCATTGAGAACTCTCGATCTGACACCTGTGAAAAAAACTGGAAAATTTTATTGTTATTTGTTCCATTCTTGAAAAAAACTTCTTTTTGTTTTTCATAATTTCCTCCATGTGATCATAATCATAGTTTCAAAAGGATGTCAATAACAGAGTATGTTGCACAACGGGCAAGTTGGGTAGCACTCTTTTTTTTTTTATCTTGCTTTGATTTGAGAATCTTCATATGCCTTTACACCTTTTCTTACTTTGCTTTGCACACCATGCTTTCTTATTTTTGACTCTTTCATCATGATTTTCCAATCATGCTTTCTGCCTTTAAACTCTTCATGATGTTTTTCCAATCATGCTTTCTGCCTTTGAACTCTTCATGATTTTTTTTTTTCTTGACAAGATAGGATACGACGATGCTGAATCAGTCTTAGTCATGAGTGTCATATCTATATGGGTAAGTATAAGAGCATAGGTTTTGGGGTGTATGAGATAAAATCAATATGAAACAAGGGGGTATGGAGGTATGACATAAATGAACCCTTGTGAAATGATACATGACTATACATAGGACATATTTTAGTATAATGAAGGATGAACATAGTCATGGATGTTATGAGGTGATGACATCTTTTCCACATACACTAACCTCTAATGGCCATTCCCTTTGTAATGAAATGAATGTTGATCCAAACCATTGACCTTTGGACTGACCTCATGACTCAAATATAACAAATTTCACATTACTTTAAGGACTCTGACAGCAGATAGTCACAGAATTGAATGCTGTTTCATCTTAGCATACATGGATGACAGACTAAGTAAATTATTTCAAGATCACATGATTTTAACATTAGATCTAATGGGGATGACGTCCTCCTAGTGAGGCACTAAGAACAAAGCCGTAGACTAGTAGTCTATCTATACCATTTGGAAATGGAGTCAAATATCAAAACTAAAACTAACAAACTGAAAATATGACTACTAATTGACTAAATGACTAACTTACTTATGGCATCATATCACTGAGACTTTATGGCCTTTACCTCGGGCTTCAAATCTCAGTGCCAACGACCCACACATACAACATTGAAAGTAACACGGTATGTGTTGGTTTCACAGAGGTGGCTTATTATAGGCAACCTTAGTGCTTCTCATTTAAATTTCAAGCCGAGGTAAGTCTTCTTATTTCAAGAGTGTCAGCACAATATATGCAAGTGAGATCAACTAATAGTTACTCTATGTTGTTTATGAGAAAGGACTATCTAATCTTTTGAACTCAATCAACTTAAAGAGGAATGGTTTGATAGATTATGGCTAATTATTATGTCTAGCTTAGAAAAGAGAAATCTATGATTGAACAGCATAATGATAGTTTGAACAACAACCTTGATGAACTGAACAACAATCTAATGAATTGAACATCATTCTTAATGAATTGAACAACAATCTAAATGAAAGGAACATCAATTACTTATATAATTTTGCAATGGAATTGTCTTTGTAAATTGACTAATTAACGTTAATCAACAATTGGACACCTCACTGTGTTGAAAGGACAATTTAATCCACAAAGACAAGTAATTATTGAGCAGTAATTATCCTACGGTTTGTAAATCAATTGTTGAATATTGCAACAAGAAATAGTGAAAGAGGCATCCTGAAACATCATTCTTGATCCTAGTTGGAAAATAATCACCTAAACTAGGTGGGGCCCACACAGGTGATTTTTGTCGCAAAGCTATTTTTAGACATGTCGATCATATTCTATGAGTTGCGGGATGCTATTGTGGATGGTTGGTCAAGTTGGAAAAAATAGATGGATTTCTATTTTTAGACATATTGGGCAGAATCTATTTTTAGATTGCCAGTCTAAAAATAGATATGTCGAATATTATTAGCTCTTAATAATATTTGGACTATAAACATTATCTTCTTCTCTTGGAGCACTTCAGTTAAGTGCACAGATGTGGCACAGGAGCTGACAGAAGGAATTACGCTATTCCTGGGGAGTTATTGGGCGAACTTCTCTTGCATGGAGGACTTGATTTAGACTCATGTGGAGTTTGGTGGAGTTGTGTTCGGTTAACTCGATTAGACTCGATTGAGTATAGTTGTATCTAGTAGAAATGATTGATACCTAGATAAAGTTTTGTGGATTTGGGACATTAATTCATAAATAATAACTCGTAAACATTGAACAATGGATGTTCAATGCATTGGGTTTTAGGTGAAACCAGGTGGAGAGATAAGGTGAAGACCAAGATAGACGTTAGACTCATGTTGTGAGCTATTAGTGATGCATGGTTTAAATACGTGCTCATCAGTGAGTGCAAACCAATGTAACATAGTCAATGTGGGTGGTTTAATTGAATTGGTCTTTGTAATCTCATCTTGGTTGTGCTGGTGGAGGCGAGGCTAAGTAGGTGGCAAAGATGGGTGCATGGTTGGGATTAGGCTTTGATTAGTGGCGGATTATACAGCACTAGAGCTTGTGATAAGCTTTGTATGTTTGTATGAGATTGTCATATGATCTCCATGATACACATAATATGATAGTTGGGGTTTTCAGCTTCAGGCTTTCCTGTTAAACAACTATGTTATGTGTGTTTTTATTGCTTCATGTGTTTTGCAATTGTTGATTAATTTCATAAAATTGAAGGATTATGTTTTGAAGAAGATAATGAGATCGGAAGTGGGATATACATTTATATTATATGTGTTCTGAAGGTGTGGAAGAAAATAGGAATGTCAACAATATGAGCATTATTATACTGATGAAAAATCTGAATGCAATTATTGAATCAAGAAGTACAAATAGAAACTATGAGAAGAAAAAATTGTAACTTTTATTGAGTGAAAATTATTTTAGCCACATCGGAATGGTAGTTGTGGATGCCTTGTCACTTAGCCTGAGTGGCGAGGGAAACCTCCCGAGTGACCCAGGACCACTGCAGTTAACATGTAACCTCAAAAGGTAATTGTTCAAAACATCAAAACTCAAAAGATAATATAGGAATACAATCTGACAGCTCTTCCTTGATGCACTGATTACATAGGGAAAGTTCTTATTCGACTCCCTTTCTAGTTCGTCCTTGGCCCTTTTAAAGGCATTTTCATGTAATGAGATAGTGTTCTCCAAACGACAGCTGCTGCGCATGGCTGTCATTTGAGACTTCGAGCTTGAATCCATCTCTTTTCATTCTGTCGGCTCATACATTTGTGACTTCTTCCGTTTGTCGTTGGTTAATTTGCTTTCTGCTGTTATGTCTTCTGGAGATTAATAAGTCAATTTACATTATAAAGCGTTCTGCTTACCAGTTCAGCTCATTGCTCGAGTTTTTCCATAGGACTTTTCTTCTTCTTGTCAAAATAAGAGAATAATTCCTAAGGCTGTTTTGTGAAATTAGGAAAGTAATTGAGGTGAAAACATAGGCTCAATTCCCGACCCAACATATATCTGCCACAACCACTGTTCCAGCATCCTCAATATGACAAACTAGTTGAGATGCAATGTTAAGTAGGAGAGGGGTAGACGGTATTTTTCATATATCTTGTAATTATTGTTGTCTACTGACTATGAGGCTTGGTGTGTGCCTCTGGTAATATAATTATGATTATAGTGCTCAGGAGGATACCAGAGGAGAGGAGCTTCTATGCCATCCTAATATTACAGCATTTATGTGAGGCCAGTTCTTGTATGAGAAGATACAGTGCAGCTTGACACTTAATTCCTATAGCCAAATGGTTCCCTATTCTTTACGTTGTTCATGGAGGCCATCCATCTTTGTTTAGCTACTGCCAAGGCTGCTTCTCAAATGTCTTCAAAGTACTCCTGTCCATTTTCTATGATGTCCTTATGGATGGGCCCCAGCCTAGTCCTTACATCTTGCCTTCGCATGAATTTCTTGTGTTGGATAAACAGTTGCAAGGGTTTTATAGGTTCCCCTCTAACCCACAAGTATAGGCCATGTTCTCTCTTTTGGAAGATATTATAGGCCTCGGCGCACTTAATCTGGTCCTTGGTGAATGAGAGGAAGGCTTGGAGCTGGACATCTCCTATAAAGGGACTAGGATTGTTGTCTGTGTCCTCTTCTAGAAAGAAATTATGCATGTAAAGTTCACATAGAAGGCGTTGGACTTGTTCATCTTGATCATTACAACAATGGACAAACTCTTCTATTGTCCTTAAAGTTGTAGACTTTCCTGCCCTAACGGCCTTGACTTTCAACAGTAAATATTGTTTTGTTAATAACAGGGCATAGTTGGTGGTCGGTGCCCTGCATGATAGTGCATCGTTACACAGAGAACAAATCATGGTGATTTGTCTCTTAGCTTGCTCCACCTACTCTTGTGCCCTTTTTACCTTTGCCTGTTCTTCTCTGAGCTGGGAAAATGTTTCGTATTCTGTAGAGGAGAGGTCTGTGAATTTCTTTAGTAGTGCTTGGGATTCTTGAGCTGGCACCACCTCCTTCCTACATTGTGCTAGCTCATGCTGTGTTTGCACCATTTCATTGTGTAATTTCTGATTAACAACTTTCTATACCAGGGGGGCATAGGCAGGAGCTTCCGTTGTTTGGGTCTCCTTCTCTTCTGTAGTTTTCTGCTCAGTTTGTGTAGAAGCTTCAATGGTATTTTCTAGTTCTATCTGAATTTCGGCCTCAGTAGTACCTTCTTGGGCAGTTTGTATCCCAGTTTCAGCTGTATTGATTAAATTGGTCTATACCTCAGCCTTTGTAGTGGCTACCAAGTCGATTTATACCTCAGCCTCAACGATGTCAGCTAAGTTAGTCTGCATCTGAAATTGGGAAGTTTACAGGCTCGTTCTGAAGGGAATTTCCTCCCATCGCTGGTGTGCTTTCTTGGGTCTCTTCTTTTGATTGTATTCTCTCTCAGCTCTGTTGTTTCGATTGAATGTTGTATGCAGGCGTAAGAGAAATTGTGGTTCTGCATAGGTAACTTCATTGTATTCTCTCTCGGCTTTATCATTTCGACTGAATGCTGTATGTAGGGGAAAGAGAAATTGCGTTTATGTGTAGGTAAATTCATGCCTTAATTGCAGTATTCCTCTGGTCTTATCGATGTATCTAACGGGATTTATGCAGAAAGTTCACATGCTTTTCAATTTAAGACTAATTACACCCCTTCCATCGAAGAAAGGGCACCCACGTCCTCAAGTACAAGAGGGATTTGGCCAATCATGATGCGAACAGGGGAATGTCAGGATTTGGTAATAATGACCTGTACGTAAAGGAGAAGGTCATGGCTTTCAAGCTTCAGGGGGTTGAGTAATTACTAACATACGCAGTGTAAAGGTCAGATTTGGAAGTTTTGCCATAATTGCATCTTGTGCGGAAGTGACCAAAAAGGGAGAGGGAATAGTCATTAGGGGAATTTTGAGGTCTAAAATGGGCCTCATAAGAAAAATGTACAACAAAAATAAACTTTATAACAACCAATAGGATTCAAGATGATGATGTCATCCATAATGGATGATTCACCATTTTTGGAGTAAAAAGTAAAAATATTAAAAAATAATAAAATAATAAAACTACTTTTTCAACTCGTATTTTAAACTTATCTCCCAAAATTTTATAAATTTACGTGGGTTTTTCAGTGGATGCATAATTTAATTCTCTTAAGGGGTACCATGTAACACTCTTGATGAATCTTCTACAAATAAAGCTGTGTTTTGTGTGATGATCATGTTTTTATGTATCTCATTTTATGATAGGACTCAGTATGCAACATAGGTACTCCTTGGATGAATTGATTCCCGCATCAGCAGTACTCTGCTGAAAATTTAATCAGCCTGGAATAAGTTAATATGAATTGAAAAAATAGTTTTTTCATTTTTCCCTCTAAAATTTGATGATGTCATCAAATCTTATTAGATTTTTTCCACTATTATTTTATAATTTCCTTAGGAGGCCCATTTTAGACCTCAAAATTCCCCTAATGATAACTATCATTATGATATGATGTATTTCTTCAATGAAAAGTTATGACGGAAGCAAGACTGAGACAGGTAATGATTGGCGCTGTCATCTCGGGGTTCAAATATGTAAGCATATCTCTGTTAGTTATTCATGTGGTAGATTATAATTATCACTAATTCTAGTAATAGCTTATGGAAGAAGAATGGAAGATAAAGTATATATAAGAATAATTGGCTATTGTTGAAGCATACTTTCATACCATAAGCAGAGCCACTGCTGCTAGTAGGCGTTCATAGCCTCGACAGGGTTGCTATTTTAACCCAAAAGAATGAGCCAGAATCCTTATGTAAAAATAGTTATTCTACAAATTTTGTGGAGAGATCACCATGTTGGTATGATAGCCAGATAACCATAGTGCCACTCACCAGAGTTATAGCAAGGTGATCAGGCAGGCTCGTGATGAGACCTCCTATCCTTCAAACAGATAAGAAGGCCATTACCCTGGTGTGGTGGCCATTGTGGGCATGTCACTTGCTAAGCTCTTATGAACGTGGTAGGCTGGCTCGTGATGAGACCCCCTATCCTCTCTTGAAAATTTGCATGTAAGCACATTTTACTTCTTTTTGAATCATAGCATTTTGATTTATAAGGAGGTCACTGTGCTGGTGTGATAGCCAGATAGTCATAGTGCCATTCACTAGGATTGTAACAAAGTGATCAAGCCGGCTCGTGATGAGACCTCCTGTCCTTCAGTAGATGAGAAGGTCATTACCCAGGTGTGGTGGCCATTATGGGCATGTCACTTGTTAAATCCTTATGATCATGGTAGGCGGGCTTGTGATGAGACCCCCTATCCTCTTTAAAAATTTGCATGAATGCATATGGTTGCTTCTTTATACATGGAGAGAGGCTCATTAACTCCTTAAGAGTTAGGGATGGTGAGAAAAGTGAAAGAATGCCAATACAATTAATACCCCTTATTCCCATTTCTTCACATTGGAGGAAAATATTACTCGAATAGTGCAGAAAGATATACCATCATAAGGTCATGTATTGTATGATAACATATTTGAACTGGGAAGGAATTAGCCTTTCCTTTCATGTATGTACAATGTCAGCTTCCTATTTAAGGATTATAGTGCCAAAGAATCATCATATTAGTAATTTTACTGTTTCCCTTTCTTTCTTCAACGACCATTCCCTGCTCAGAGATGCCTTTATAGTTCGGGTGTAGATTAGGGAAGGGGTGTTGGATAAAGGGAATAATAGGATGTAAAAACAAGGTTATTCAATTTGAATAGCAGCTGTTCAATTGGATTAAACAAGAGCTGTTTGGAAATTTTGAACTGCAGGGGGGAAAACACAAAACTCGGTTGTTCAATCCGGTCGAACAACAGTTGTTTGAGGATTGAACAACAACTATTCAATTGGGTTGAACAGCAAAAAGAATGAAAAAACAAGAACAATGTTGTTCAATCTGGTTGAATTGTAATCGTTCGATGATTGAACAATAGCCCTTCGAGAATTGAACAACGGGAAAAAATAAAAACGCAAAGACATAGTTGTTCAATCTGGTTAAACAACAGTCGTTCAAGAATTGAACAACGAGGAAAAAATAAAAACGCAAAAACACGGTTGTTCAATCCGGTTGAACAACAATCGTTCGACAATTGAACAACAGTCGTTCGAGAATTGAACAACGAGAAAGAGAAAAATAAAAAAATGCAAAGACACGATTGTTCAATCTGGTTGAACAACAGCCATTCGAAGATTGAACAACGAAAAAATGCAACTCATGGTTGTTTACTAAAAAAAGAAAGAAAAGAAACCGCAACTCTCAAGAAGATGAGAGGAGAAAAATTGTGAGTATGAAGAATGTACAACAAAGTAAAGAAGTTATATACATTATTTACAAATGATGGTAGCAAACTTCTCATGTACTTGAGTTTGTGGGGCTATCACCCCTTTGTGCCACAACTTGGATAGTGGGATCGTTTCGTACCTATTGGAAAAAAGATTATTTCATGAGAGGTTTGCGATAGAGGTGTACTTTGTGCCCGTTGACTTTGAATGTTGAACCAGATCTATGGTGGTGAAGCTGAGTGTGCCATTGTTGTGTACTTCCTGAATCTCGTATGGACCGAGCCACCTTGTTTGTAATTTACCTGGAAAATCTTGGAATCTGGAGTCATAAAGGAGTGCCCAATCTCCTTTTTGAAATACCTTCTTCTTGATAAGGTTGTCATGCCATTTAGCTCATTGTTGTTGGATGATCGCTGTGCGTTGCAGGGCTAGTAGTCGTATTTCGTCTAGTTCATTTATTTGTTGGAGTCTTCTAGCTTGGGCTTAAGTTAAGTCCAACCCTACTTCCTGGGCTGTTCTCAGAGTTTTGATTTTGAATTCAATAGGGAAGATAGGTTCTCTCCCAAATACTAACTAATATGGTGAATATCTAGTGGTGTTTCGCCAGGTTGTACGATAAGCCCATAAGGCTTCTAGTAGTCTAGTGGCCCAGTCCCAGCGATGTGCTGATATTGTTTTGGTAAGGATTGCCTCCAAGACTTTGTTGGTGCTTTCGACTTGCCCATTTTCCTGCGGGTGGTAAGGAGACGTAGCTCTATGGATGATATGGTGATTCCTTAGGGTGGCTGTAATTTTATTACCTATGAATTGTGCCCCTCCATCGGTCATCACTTCTTGTGGCAAACTGTATTGCACGAATAGCTTGAAAAGAAAATTAATCACCGATTCTTCCATGGCTCTTGACAAGGCCACTGCTTCTACCCATTTGGTTACATAATATGTGGAAACCAACATGTAGACTTTCTAGTTTAATGGCGAGTTGAATGGTCCAACGAAGTACAACGCCCATCGTTCGAATGGTTTTACCACCAATTGTGGTTGTAGTGGCATTTCATCAGCTTAGCCTGGGCGGCCCATTCTCAGGCAGTTATCACAGGCCTGGACATATTTTTTTGTGTCTTTGAAAATCGTAGGCCAATAATAGCCTAATTGCAACACTTTATGCCCTGTTCTGCGTTACGCGAAATCGCCGCCACGAGGTTCATCGTGATAGGCTCGTAAGATGTCATAGATTTCGTCTTCTCTTATGCATCTCCGTATGTGCATGTCGCCCCCTGTATGGAAGAGGTATCCACCGATCCAAGAGAATCTTGCGCTGCATTGTATAATCAGTTTTCATTCTCTGATGTTAAATGTCTGGGCAGCTTCCCTACTGCTAGGTAATTTGCCACGTCTGCATACCATGGTGTTTTTATTACTACAACAAACATATGTTCATCAGGGAACTGATCATAAACTGCTAGGGTGTCATCTGACTTTGGAACCCTGGACAAGAAGTCTGCGGCTACGTTTTCTTTTCCTCGACGATCTTTGATTGTTATATCGATTTCCTATAATAACAACAACCAACGAGTTACTCTCCCATTCGTGATTGGTTTATTGGCTAAATATATAATGGCAGAGTGATCAGTATACAAGAATACTTGATAACCAGTTATATAGTGCCTAAATTTATTAATAACATAAATGACAGCTAGGAACTCCTTTTCGGTCATGGTATAATTTAATTCGGTAGGAGTGAGGTTTTTGCTGATATAATAAATGGCATAAGGTTTTATGTCTTCTTCTTTGCCAAGGACTGCTCCTATTGCTGTGTCGGATGCATCTGAAGAGATGTGAAAAGGTAGTTTCCAGTTAGGTCCTCGCAGAATCGGTGCTGTCAAGACCAGTTTCTTCAAATCTGCAAAAGCGGTGTCACATTTGTTAATCCAATGGAATTCAAAATTTCCAGTTAATGCATACAAGGGTGCGGCTATTTGTGAGAAATTCTTTATAAATCTGCGATAATATCCTGCATATCCAAAAAAAAATTGTACCTCTATCTGTACAAGGTGTGGCTAATAGAAGGATTACCTCTATCTTAGCTGGATCTACCTGTATTCCAGCTGCAGAAATGTAGTGAACTAGGATCACCCCCTCAGTCATCATCATGCGACATTTTTCATTGCTTAGACATAACCTAGTAGCAATACATCGCTCTAACACCTTTTCTAACGTCTCTAGAGCTTGATCAAAGTCCTCCCCATATGGTGCGAAGTCATCCATATAGATTTCGAGCCCCTCATTTATTAAATCAAAGAAAATGTTGATTATGGCCCTCTGAAATGTGGCTGGGGCATTGCATAACCCGAATGGTAAAACTCTGTAAGCAAAAGTACCCCATGGGTAGGTAAAGGTTGTCTTATCCTGATCTTCGAGAGCTATTTGGATTTATTATAACCACTGAATTGGTTAAGGAAAGAAAATAACCGTTTCCCTGCCAATGTGTCTAGGACCTGGTCAATGAAGGGGAGGGGGAAGTGGTCTTTCTGCGTTGCTTTATTCAATTCTCTGTAATCTATGCAGATTCTCCATTTCCCATTCTTTTTAGGGACGACTACCAGAGGGAAGACCCATTTGTTGTCTGAAATAGGGTAAATGAAATTCACATCTAATATCTTTTGCAGTTACTCTTTTACAATCTCTTTTAAGTGCGGGTTTAGCTGTCGCTGAGGTTTCCTGATGGGACAGATTTCCTTATCAGTATAAATGTGATGGGTGCATAGCTGAGGGTCTAAACCCTTGATGTTTGGGTAATCCCAAGAAAATGCCCCTTGATACTTCCGAAGGACTTTTACGAGCTTTTGTTTTTGGTCATCATCCAAATTGCCATTAATATTGAGAATCTTCACTGACTCAATTTCAATAGGTATGTTGTTGCATACAACGGTTGTGGGAATATGTTGATCCTCAAGGTCTGTCACGGGATCCTCTTGAGCTTCGTCTTCGAGGACTGTTTTCAACATTTGACATTTTAAATTTCCAGATGTGGGTGGATGACTCATAAAATTGTTGATTATGTCGTCTCCAGTTTGATCCTTAAATTCAAGAGCTTCCACTAGTGTTAGGGGTGAACGAATGTTTTGTTCCCAGTATGTACATGGGTTCTTGTGAATTTTTACCGTGGGTAAGCTTGGTTTGGCAGGCGGATAAATAACGTTATTTTTTATAGAATCCCCCCTAGTGATAGTTCGGCAGCCTATGTAAGCATCGACTGTGGCCAACCAAGGTCACCCAAGAATCAATGGGTGCCCATCCATTCTGTTCTTTGGATTAATGACTAAAAAATTAGCTGGATATTCCCATGAGTCCAAAGAGACCGGGATGTCATGCAATATTCCTTCTGGTCTGATAACAAACCTGTCAGCCAGTTCCAACAATGTAGCCGTAGGTTCTAAAGCTGATATGCCCAATCTTTCGCAAGCCCCCGTAGTTAGGATGTTAATGGATGCCCCTAAATCGACCAATGTGTTTGGAAATAAGTGGCCTGAGATTTTTACAGTTACAATGGGATTTCCTGGGTTTTAATATTATATGGGTGGTTCCTTAACCAGTAACAAATCAGATAGTGCCCCTACCACATGAACGGTGGGCGCAGCCTTTGTTTTTTTTACTTGCTTTTTCCCACATAGTTCTTTAATTGTCTTTGCATAGATGGGAATGTCTTGGATGGCTTGGAGGAGAGGAATTTTGATACAGAGGTTTCTCAACTTCCCCAAGATGTCAAAGTCTGGAGAGATTATCAGTCTGGGCAGAGTTAGCCTTTCAGGGAATGGGGGCGGAGACATCCTAAGTTCTTCAGGTCCCTGTTGGTCAATCGTTTCTTTATCTTTTCCTACCTCTTTCCCTGTTATATTTTCTTGGCTAGGTTCAGTTGAAGTCTCAATTCGGGACTGAGGTGGAGTCGTGACTTCTACATGTAAGATAGTATGTCCTGATCTCAGCCTTAGTTCGTTGCACTATATCTGTTCAGTGCCAGAATTTGGATTTTCTATGATCTGAATTAGTTGAACTGGTCTGTTGTTGGGATTAGGATTGGGTTGGGCTGGTAATTGGGGGCGTATGACAAGTTATGAGTTATGCTGAACTGGGTATGGAGCTGGTAGCATGGGTTGATTTTGAGTTCTCGCTCCCATTGGTAGGTTGGTCATTCCCAGGGGTCGCTGCCAATTCCAATTAGTGTTTTGAGGAGGAGGGTTTGGCCATTGGGATTGATATGGAACATTTTTCCAATAAGGGGGGGAACAAGGAAAGCTTGGCCAATTTTTCCCTGATGACGGTTGTGTAGGAAAGGGTGGTATAGGAAATGACTGGTTTGGCCAAGTAGAAAAAGGATTTTGATTCTGCCAAGCTGTTGCAGGGTTTTGTTGGTTAAACTAGGGAGACGAAAATAACTGAGGTGGGTCTTGTGGCATACCTGGTCGTGCCTGCCATTGTCGATGCTGATTCATGAGGTAGACTGGTTCTGTTTCTTCCTCTGCTTCCTTGTAAGCTACTTTCAGCCCGGGAAGTGAAGGACATTGGTCTGTGGTATGATTCTTAGTGTAGATTGCACAAGTTTGAACCATGTCTAAAGGGCATTCCCTTTGGTTGTGCTTCTTCCGACATCGTGGGAAAAATATGGCCAAGTTTTGTTCTGCTATAGCTTATTTCTACTTGGCTTGTAAAACGTCAAGTTGTGTTGTCAAGGTACCCAAGCTGTCAGTTTTGAAATTTTCCAAAAGATTTCTAAACTCTGCTCTAGTTACGTTGCCATTAGACTGCTTAAGATATTTTTTCATAGAATCACGCCCAATTGGCCTATTGCACGCACTACCCCGAGAGAATCTAATACATAGGGAAATAATCTCATCACATTCTTTCTGGTAAATATCTCATTTCCCCATTATGTTAAGCGTTTCAGCCCATTCTTCCTTGATTACTTTAATCATCATGGATTTTAAAATATCCTTGGATAGTGTGGTATATGGGGACCTTTGTAAATTGTATTGAAATATTTCTACGTACTCTTCTAATGTTTCATTGTCTTTTGCAGACATATTGAAGATTTCATCTTTTAGGTCTCGGGTTCGGCAATAGTCTTGATATTTGTTAAGGAAAACGTTCTTCATTTCGTCCCAATTATTGATGGTTCCCCCACCCAGTCCCATGAACCAGCGTAGAGCTGTTCCTTTTAAGGTAGAGGGAAATAGTTTCAGCTTCTGAGGATCAGTGGTGTAGTCATACCCCCTACATAAGACATCAAATTCAAATAGGAATGCATCAGGATCTTCCGTAGTCAAACCATGGAAGGTGGGAATGTTGTGCAAGGGAATGGATTTCATAGGGGCGTTTGTAGCATGATCAACAATGGAGTATTCCAATGTTGATGTCTACCTCTGATTCTAATTTTGATTATTTTCCATTTGATCGAAGAGGTGCCATAAATATTCAAGGATTTCTTGTTCTGGAGGAGTGATTCGGGGGGGTTTGGGAGGTGAATGCGGTGGAGGCTTTACAACACTTCCCTGATCTGGGATCCTGAGTACCTCTGTCTTGACCACTCTTTCAGGTGATTTAGGTTCTAGAGCTTCTATTTGAATTATGCCGCTAGTTTCTCCTTCCCCTTCTTGTAAATTGCAAGAACCTCCCTCTCTCGAAGGGTCAGTTCCTATATGATCGACAGTTTGAAGGCTTTGCTCAGATCCTTCTGTTTCACCATGAATCTCGGCGTAGGCTACAGATGGTGAGGCTGCGGCTTGAGGGAGTGTGATATGACTTTGAATGGAAATATTTCTAGATCCTATGGATGCCTGAGATTCAACTTTCTTAATGATTTCGTCTATATATGTTGTTCTTCCAAGGATCACCAGTCCTTGGGATTGTGAGGATTTTTTAGAGTTATTTTGAATTGTTTCTATCTTTTTCTTCCTAGTCATAAAACAAGAGCACCTATTCTATTGGTCTTTGATAAATTTTGCTGAGAAGCGGGCTAGAGAGAAAGCATTTTGCTTGCCGGCACACAGGTTCTTACCTCTTGTTTTTAATACCCAATTCTTCACAGCAATGGAGAAAGATGAATAAAGGATATCACTCTTAACACTCTCCCAGACAACGACGCCAAAATTTTGGTTTCACAGAGGTGGATTATTATAGGCAACCTTAGTGCTTCTCATTTAAATGTCAACCCGAGGTAAGTCTTCTTATTTCAAGAGTGTCAGCACAATATATGCAAGTGATATCAACTGATAGTTACTCTATGCTGTTTATGACAAATGACTATCTAATCTTCAGAACTCAGTCAACTTAAAGAGGAATGGTTTGATAGATTATGGCTAATTATTCTGTCTAGCTTAGAAAAGAGAAACCTACGATTGAACAACATAATGATAGTTTGAACAGAAACCTTGATGAACTGAACAAAAATCTAAATGAATTGAACAACATTCTTAATGAATTGAACAAAAATCGAAATGAAAGCAATCCAAATGAAAGGAACAACAATTACTTATATAATTTTGCAATGGAATTCTCTTTGTAAATTGACTAATTAATGTTAATCAACAATTGGATGCCTCACTGTGTTTAAAGGACGATTTAATCCACAAAGACAAGTAATCATTGAGCAGTAATTATCCTACGATTTGTAAATCAATTGCAAAGGTGTTGGAAGAAAATGGAAATGTCTAATAGCTATGAAGCATTATTATACAAACCAAAAGATACGAATGCGATTATTTTGAATCAAGAAGTACAAATGCTAAACTATTATGAAGGAAGAAAAACTGTAACTTTATTTAGTAGAAAAGTATTTTACAACCGCATCAGATAACTGAACATGGATTCTGTAACTAACGCACATCACAAAATTTGGTGAGGAAACTCCCAGGGGTTGGGCCCAGACCACTAGAAGTTTTAACGCGATGAAAACCTCAAAAGGTAATTGTTCAAAACATCAAAACTCAAAAGATAATACAGGAATACAATCTGACAGCTCTGTCTTGATGCGCTAATTACAGAGAGAAAATTCTTGTTTGACTTCCTATCTAGTTCATCCCTGGCCCTTCTAAAGGCATTTTCATGTAATGAGATAGTGTTCTCCAAATGACAGTTGCTGCGCATGGCTGTCGTTTGAGTCTTCGAGCTTGAATCCGTCTCTTTTCCTTCTGCCGGCTCATACATTCGTGTCTTTCGGGTGTCTTCCGTTTGCCGTTGGTTCAGCTGCTCTGCCTTCCTGCATACAGAGTACAATAAGTCAAATTTCTGTTATAGAAATGTTCCTTTTTGTCGTTAGCTCAATTTATCTGGTTTTCATAAATCTTTTCTTTCTTTATTGTCAAAATAAGGAAGAATTCCTAAGACTGTGCCATAATTCGAAGTAATTATAGGGTGAAAACGTACCTTAATTCCAGCTCAACAATATGTACAGTGGAATCTTGCATCTGTTGAAAGTATGTACACTATGTAATCACCTCTTTCCAATGTAGCCAGTCAAGAAGATTGCTACTTGACTGAATGTTGCTCACAACCCCCTTGAGCAGGCAGAAAAAGAAAGAGAGTGGCAACTCAAAATTCCATTGATGCTGAAAACCAACCTCTGTAAATAGCAGAAACTTCCATAGATGTTGCAGCAAACTAGCCATGGGAAGACAAACCTCTTCCTTTTTTGATTCTAAGAAGTCAGAAAAGGGACTTCAAACACACAACTGGTTACTTGCACTTGATGATCAACAAGAAGAAATTTTTCATTGATTACTTCCTCTTCAACTGAGGAAACCACTGTAATCATGTGCACATCCACAAGATCTAAAATGACTTGATCTTCTTCAACAAAATTTTATTTTTCAGAACATGGAGGTAGATTTTCCTGAATGAAATATTCTTGTGTAAGAGGTTGTAAAATAACCCCTTCTCCTTCACTGCTCTCCTCTCCTTTATCAGGTTTAGCCTGATCGATAAATTGATCAGGTTCACAAAGGTAAACTTGTTGCATTATTTCATCAATTTCATAAGAATGAACATGACTGTTATCATAACACTCCAACTCTTTATCATCTTCAACCAAGGGAATTAGTACTTGCTAGAATTTTTCTTAGATTTCACGGCAAGTGACTTCCAATTTTTGCTCATGAAATTGGGATGAAAATTCATAAATGGATTCCTTAATATCATCATCCATACACTTTTTGTCACTATAAATATCCTCTAGATATTGAATAAAATCTTCTAAACATGTGCAACAATTTTAAGCCAGAGGGACGGGAGGACAAAATTCCTTAAAATGTTCATAAAAACTGAGTGAAAATATATAATAGAACATAAACTGGTAGATGGAACCTTTGTACCTAGATCTAGCTTTTTCTTCTAAGGTTTCCATGAAAATTTTCATCAAACAGTCTTGAGGAAACTTCACCCCAAGCTTATGTACATGCAAATTGAATTTGAATAGATGTAAAGCAACATCGTCTCCTTTTTTGTCTTTGAATTTTGGCAAATAAGTTTTCCAATCTACATAAGGCATGTGGTTTGGAAAAACAAGAATATGATCTCTTTTTAAAGGAGCATAGCTTGCAGATACATAACTCATCTCGAACCAACATAGTTGCTTTGAAAGTTAGATGTTTTGGATCCTTTGAATTCGGAGTTGCTAGGTGAATGATTCAACCTTTTTTATGTCTGATTGATGTCCACCATCAACATCCAAATCTGAAACTTTGAAGATATTTCCCAGGGAATATGAAACCTTTCACTCACCGGTAACGACACCACTATGTTAGCACTTCGTAAATACCTTTAGGCTGAAAAAAGGGTCACAAAGGTAACGAGAAACCACTTGTAGCTAGAATCTGGTCTTTCTAGACGGAGGGGCCTCCCTCACTAAAACAAAATGAAGATTTTGAGGTTCTAAGGCACACATAGACCAGATATGAGGTGAATTTAATTTGTTTGTTTGGAAAATTGCAGGTTTGAAGAGAATGAACACCTGTGATCAAGAGAGTTACTGACCTAACATACTTATGCATATAACATCCAATAACACTCACAAAGGCTTATCAAGCATGCACTTGGGATAAAAGAAAAAAATTGTAGTATAGTGGAAGATAACATAAAAATACTTATTCCGATGTAACAAGATAGATGGAATTCTAATAGTACATATTCATGAGTAAGTATTTAGAAGACATAACAATGGACAAAGGTCTAATTACTTCATTTGCAACTGAATTTTTTCGACACAACTTGACTTAGAGGAATACTAGATTGAATTATAACTCAACTGAATCATCATACCCATAAAATAGAAATATTGCAAAGAAGAGTAAATAAAATAGCTGATACACAAGCAATTTCAACTCCAAAGCATCATACCATAAGTATGCTTGCAAATGATGACTGGAACACCTCAACCATAAGCATTTTTATTCATAAAAATAAAATAACAATACACCCAACTCTAAAACCAGTTCGTGATAGTTTCCAACCGTCCTTTCTTCCAACTTATGGCATTAAATAACCAAACAACATTATAGAACATTGTGTCTACATTCAATGCATCTCTCATCCATGAAGTGGATCAAATCAAACATAAAAAAAAGGAAACTTAATCATGTTTTTCAGTTTTTTTCCTTTAATATATAAAAAAAAAACAAAACAAAAAACGTTATGATCATATCACCTTATCTTATTTACAAAAGTTTCCAAATCCATAAGGATCCATAACAACGAACCATACTTTTATGATAGAAAAGAAGAAATAGCAGTGAGTCCCTAGGTCTGTGTTGCGAAGCATCTGGGTAGCACACCCTGTTGTCATGATCTTGCATGCAATAAGTGGCACCTGGTTGATGACTCAATGATGAATCAGCTCCCAATTCAGTAGCACACTCATCCATCCACCTACTGACAAGTGGCATCCTCAAAACGCGACATTCCACATGTGTGTAGCGTTTGTGCATCAGTTGTGCAATGCGTGTGCAATGGGCCTGTGTTTTGAGTATATCTCCCAAACAGTAATGCCCGTGCAAAAAATAAAGGAGGTTATTGTATATGAGATTGCTTTGAAGGAAAACCTCTCTCAGTTTCTCCAAATTCTTCCCATCTTCCTAGAAAATTCTCTTCAAAACAATGACTTAAAACAAGAAATTTACAAATTGTGAAAAATGAGATTTAAAGATGCATTCAGAACTCCCTATCTATGACACATGTGGAAAAACTAGAAGAGGTTATTGTTATTTGTCTCGCGCTTGAGATTTTTTATTTTTATTTTTATTTTTTTATTTATTTATTTTTATTTATTTTTTTCATGTGATCAGAATAATCGTTTCAAAAGGATGTCAAAAACAGAGTGTGATGCATAGCGGGTAGGCTAGATTATGCTCTTTTTTTGTATTTATCTTGATTTTATTTGACAATCTGCGTATACATTTACACCTTTCTTGCTTTGATTTTCACCCCATTCTTTATTCTCTTAGACTCTTTCTTCACGATTTTAAAATCATGCTTTCTGCCTTTGAAATCTTCATGATGTTTTTCCAGTCATCCTTTCTGCATTTGAACTCTTCATGATGTTCTTTTTCTTGACAAAATAGGATAGGATGATGTTGAATCAATCCTAGTCATGATTGTCATATCTATATGGGTAGGGATAAAATCACAAGTTTTGGGGTGTATGAGATAAAATCAATATGAAACAAGGGGGTATGGAGGTATGACATAAATGAACCCTTGTGAAATGATACATAACTATACATAGGAAATATTGTAGTATAATGAATGATGAACATAGTCATGGTTGTTATGAGGTGATGACATTAATAAAATCTTGTCCACACACACTAACCTCTAATGACCATTCCCTTTTCAATGACATGAATGTTGATACCCAACTGTTGACCTTTGGAATGACCTCATGACTCAAACATAGGAAATTTTACATAACTTTTAGGACTTTGACAGTAGATAGTCACAGACTTGAATGTTGTTTCGACTAAGACCACATGGATGATAGAATAAGTAAATGATTTCAATATCACATGATGTTAACACTAGGAATAGTTTCTTTTTCCATAAATAATTACATGCTAGTTACGATAAGAGGTGATAAGTTTCTTTAAAAAATAAAAATAAAAACCTCCCTTTTTATGATAGTACTATCATCTTTTACCTCTTACAAGTACATTGAACACTAATTTTTTTACAGTACTTTACCGTTACAACGGGTATGTTACATATATTCCCTGAGAGTAATTGTTTTCTTCATGTATGATTGTTGATGGTAACCACAATTGTCATAGTTGCATTTTGATTGCACCTTCTTGCCCTTATTTTCCTTTGAGTTTGGTGATTCATTGAGATATTTGGGATTGCCTCCCTTTGTTGTACCTAGTTAATTTTCCTTTCCTTTGCCTTTGGATCGCTAATTAGATTTCATATTGGCCTTCCCCCTTTCATGCACAGTGAGTGCATGGCCTTTGGAATATTTCAATGTTCCCATCTTTATGTGCTCATATTGCTCATGTATCGATGAATTAATAAAAGAATTGAGTGTGGCAATCATCTAGGTTGCGCCTATTGCAATTTTTACTTTGTGAAAAGTGCAGACAAATATAACATACTCTGAACCCAATTTGACAACATGACACTAATTAATTGACTTTCTTGCTTGGATTCTTCAATTCTACATTCTTTCAATTGGAGTAAAAAGGTCTCTAACCTTGTGAATAAACAATGAATGTTTTTTAAACAACTTGGATCTAATGATTTAAGCTTATTTTCAAGGATGTGACCCCACATCTCATCTTGCTTCCCAAAGAGTGTCTCCAAAGTGGTCAAAACTTGATTTGGAGAGGTGCATGATTCAACATGAAACACTAATTCCAAAGAAATTGATAAGCATAGGATACATAAGGCCTCAACCAAGTCGTTGAAATATTTGAAATTTTCAATTGTATATTTTGGTTCAATCTCTGTTGCCATGGATATTTGGTATAAACCTCTACTTTTGAGTTGAAGTAGTACCTTTGGCATCCATCCAAAATAGTTGAATGGATTAAGAATTTTGAAGGTTGAAACTCCATTCTTTCATACACCTCCAATCTTCAATACCTCCAAATATATTTTTTATGCTCCTTCCATGTGAAATTGTAGTTGAACTTGCACACATTGGATCTCACTAGAAAACAATGAACAAAACTTGCAAGGAAAGAAGAAATAAAATTAATAGAGAAAATAATTAAAGAATTATATGTTCCTTCCATGTGAAATTGTAGTTGAACCTGTACGCATCAGATCTCACTAGAAAACAATGAACAAAACTTGCAAGGAAAGAAGAAATAAAATTGATACAGAAAAGAAATAATGAATTATATTCATGTACAAAAAAGAGAAGCATGAAAGAATACAATTCAATAAGATATACTCTACATGGCTGAAATAATATAGTAGTGAGTCTAGTAGTGGATCTAGAGAGTTGTGAACATACACCAAAGAAAAATAATACCTAGTCCTTGTTAATTGGCTATGCAATTATTAGTTAATGCTCTCATGCATGTGGAGATAATCGTAATTAAGTGAAGTGCAATTAAGTGTATTTTATCTCCAAAAATTTATATTAAAAAAAATGTGTTAGTAAACAAAAGAACTATTATTATTCGTACTAGCATTCTTCAAAGAATTAAAAAAACACATCTTATGGTTTAGAAAATCTATGTTTGTTGGGCTTTACATTCATTATGTTCATTCTGTTTTTCTCGGGTTTTATCTTCATTCATTACTTTTTGATTTTTTCAAACGAGAAAAACCTGTTGTATATTATGCACCAGTGCATATGTAGTATATTCAAAATGTGTAAACATACAAGTCAAGACATATGGTGTAACAAGTCATTCAGTAGAAAATGTAGACAATATGCTGCCCCAACGATCACAGATGTGCAAATTTCCAACAAACCGGAAATCCTAAAAAGACCATATAGGTAACCAAAATGAAATTCCAAAAAGGTGCATACAGTAGTAGATATATAGCATGAAATATGTAAGAAAAACATGCATGAAGTATGCAGTGAAGTGATCATGGAGCAGTGATAGTGCCCTTGGCATGTATCTTCCCATTAGCCGTAAGAGAATAGCAGATGTACCCATAAGAATATGAGATGCCAATCTTTGACAGAGATTTAATTTCCCTATTCCTTTGCCGGTAGATGTGAGAGAAGTTGATATATAGGAAAGAATTTCTAAGTGATGTGATCCGTGTCATCCAAGCTTGCAGATGTGTAGGTGAGAAGTCTAATCCCCTAGTGAGATGTTGTATGATGATCTGTGAATCCTCGAAAACATGTAGAGTGTCCAAGGGCAGATGATGTGCAAACCAACATAAACTCCATAATGCAAGGAATTCCGCCTGCGTGTTAGTGCCCTCTCCACCATTCCAATGAATCTTGTATAGTGTGTTGTGATCCAAAAGTAGCCAAACACTGCATCCACAAGTTTGTCTCTGTGCCGCACCATTGAAGTAACCTACATGGAATTGTAAGGGGTCTGCAATGGATCTGAGAGATAGGTCTCGAGTATGTCTATGAGGCGAAGCATATCCATCGAGCCATAGGATGATTTTTTGTACAATGCGATATGTGTTGATCTGAGAGCCCTCAAAGATTAATTCGTTGCATGCCTTCCATATTTCCCATATAGTGTAGTATGGGGTGATTTTTTTCTTGCCCCCCTACAACACCACCATGTATAACAATCTTGGATGTGGGAGAAATTTCTAAATGGTATCTTAAGATAATGGAAAATGACCTACCATATCAAGAGAGTCATTGGACATTCAATGAAGCAGTGGGAGTTGTGCTTAGTTGTTGCATAGTAAATTGGACAACGTCCCGGACCTAGGAAATATTTCTTGTATAGATTTTCCCATGTGAGGTTTTGATTACGCCATACGAACCAATTAAATAGATTGATTTTGTGTGGAATGTGTAATTTCCATACCTTATGAAACCAAAATCAATGTAGTCCACGTGTAGAGCGAATGAGATGTTGATATATGTCCACAACCACGACACCTTTTGTGTTTAATGTGCCCACCCATGTGATGCGATATTCTACCCCACCATAAAATAATCCCACCTATCTGAGAGTGCTAATATATGTATCCCATTCCAGTGACTATTCCACATGAATGTTAAGGTCCACAACCCATTTCCTAATGTGGTAGTTGTCATTCTATTATGATATAATCTAGCATAGATAACAAATGCCATGAGTGTGTAGACAATGCAGAAGGTGATATGTAAGCTGTTGTGTGTTGGTGACACCCCTAATATGATGCAATCCAATGATGATCATTGAACCATTTTCGAAGTCCCAGACTAGTATTTTAAGAAAATGTGATTTTACGATTTGGAAACTTCTCCAAATATGAGAACCACGTGTCCCCCCAAGGGAGCCCCGATTTGTACCATGATGAAAGGTTCTGACAGTTCAAATATTTTGTATGTATGATGTCACACCATAGACCATCTGTATGTAGACCATGCCACATGGATTTTAAAAGGAGTTCCCATCCGAATATATTGATATCCAATATTCCCCACCCACCAACATCCTTCAGAATTGTTATGTTGTCCATCTTGGCGAGGTGATATTTTCCATGAGATTTTTTTCCCGCTTAGATAAAGTGTGCAAGTGTAGCATTAATATTCTGGATAATGGCAGTAGGATGGTATAATAGATGTGCCCAGTATGTTCCCATTTGTTGTAATACAACTTGTGAAAGTATGAATCTACCCCCAAGTGACAGCTATTAGTGAGTCCAGGCATTAATCCGCTTTCTAAGTTTATCTAGTAACCAGAGCCAGTATTCATTCATGTAGTTAACACGCTTCATTTGCATCCCATATACGTAACTCCCTTCATCAATGGTTTATAGTTAAAATTAAACATACTAGCAATGTCAATAATGTCCTCCATATCACCTCCCGAGTAAAGGATATATGACTTGTAGTCATTTTCCAACAATCTTGTGCCATTGTTGAAACGGGTCAAGATGTTATGAAAATTCTCGGACCAAAGTAATCAGGATAGCATGCCAAATACCAATACATCATCTACGAATAATTTGTGAGATACCGATATGCCAACGCATATCCGAACTCCATAAAATTGACCTTCTACTATAGCCTCCCTGATCTTCTTACTGAAACTATCCATTACTAAAATTAATAATAGTGGTGATAAAGAGCATTATTGTCATAATCCTCGCCCGACACCAAAAAATATGTGGGGTAGCCATTAATCAGTACCTCAAACTAAGCACTTGTAACACAAGCCATTATCCATTCGATGATAGGATCTGTAATTCCAATCTTTAGTAATGTATATCTCAGGAATGCCCAATCTAGGCAGTTGTATGCTTTACACAGGTCAATATTCATCACTAGAGCCTAGATGTTCATGAAGTGGATAGAATGTATGATCTCTTGTGCAATGGTGCCCACATCATGAATCAATATGTTATGTAGAAAGCTTGAATGTTCCCTACTGATATGTAAAGAGAGGGTGCCTTTTATGCAATCCACAATAATATTTGAGATGAGTTTATATACAATGTTATATAGTGAAATGGGTCGATCATCCAATAATGATTGAGTCTCCTCCTTCTTTGGAATCAGAGCGATGAAAATCGAGTTAATGGATCCAGAAATAGTACCCCGTAGTCTAGACTCTTCCACCACGTCCCGGATAGCCTGTGCAATATGCTCAAAGAAGAATAAGAAGAATTCGACATTCCATTCATTCGAACCAGGAATTTTGTCCTTAGCAAATGTTTTCAAGATCCGGTGTATTTCCTCCGAGTTGACTGGGCTATATACCATTTTGTTTGTGTCCTCACTGAACATTTGCGAGTATTCCAAAATGCCCCAGACTTGATCCTCGATGTTCGTATCAAGTCGTCTTTGAAAAAATGTCTTGAAATGTCTACAACCACCCGTTATATGTCCATCATCCAATGAGCCATCTCACCATTCTGGCCCCAGAACCTTGAGATGGTGTTCCCATACCTTCACTGATTTGCAATATGAGAAAATACTTGGTGTTCTGATCACCCTCCTTTAACCAAATGGCCCGGTTATTTAGTTGCCATGTGGTTTCCTGTATTTATAATATCTGTCTTTTTCGAAGTTCCAGTGCTTTTAGTTTATCCCATGAATCGAGTGGAGGTGAATCACATTCCATAATCGCCATTAGAATTTCAATATCCCTTGCAATGGACTGTAGCTCCCATAAGTGTTCCGCCTTCTTTTTACGTTCCCGTATACGAGCCCGATGCTTCAATTCCTATCGAAGTAAGGTGAGATGTATACTTGGAGAGGTATCCATGTCCTGTTGTTATGAATTTCAAAACTTTCTGACAAGTGAAACAAACCCCTAGTCCTTTAACCATAGGTGATTAAATTTGAAAGGGATTCCGAAACGCGGCGTGTCTAGGTGCCATTGTAGTAAAATGGGAAGGTGATCATAGATATGTACTTTGATAGTCTGCAACCTCATAACCCTGAATAGATCGACAAGGTTTTCATGGACAAAAAATCCACCTAGATGCTTGCCAATGTGGTCCCCTACCAATCTACCATTGAATTAGGTCAGGGAAATAGTAGGAGGTTGAATAACCCTCAAGCTATTTGTGGTAAAAAGGAGGGAAATGAGGTCAGCTAATGGATCTCGTCGGCACTGATTCCCCCAACATTCTTGCCGTGAAATGGTGGCATTGAAATCATCAACCACGATCAAAGATTCCAATGTTAGCAGCTTGCATGCTTCCATCCTGTCCCAAAAATCTATTCTATCAACATATGGGGCATATAGATTTAAAATGTGAATCCTGGATGGGAAGCCTCTAATATACCCAGAAAATAAAATGCCAACGAAGAAGCGGTACGCAAATAAAGTGGCCCATATGGGATCATAGAGAGTGATCAATCCACTTGATAGTCCATTTGAATATATAGCCACCATATGCTAATCCAGATAAATATTTCAAAAGTATGGAAATACGCGGTCAGAAACAATCATGGTTTCTTGAATCAAGATTAAAAAAAGGATGAATTGAATGGAAAAATATTCTTCAGGGAGAGTAATTTAGAGTGGTCTCCCAAACCACACATATTTAAGGATACACAGGTCATGTGGTAGTGGGTGAGGCGGGCTTCAGTGCTCTAAGGGAATGATAGTAGGATGTAGCAATTGGGACACCACAGAGGGATGACGAATCAATGGATAAAGTTGATTTAGGTTTAGTTGGCCTTTCCTTTTTTCTAGGTAGTGATATTGCACATAGAATTAGGGATGATATTAATTAGGGGGGACGTTGGGGGTCCCTTATGTACAGTGAGAGAAGCCAGGTCCATATTTTGGTTATGCACTAAGAATTCAATGTCGCTACCAATGGAGTTATGAGGAGACAATTTCGAATTTGGGTGGAAATATGATGAAGGAGATATGGGGGGAGATGCCAGAGGTGAATGTCGAGGGGAAAGTGGGTCAGGAAGGAGGGTTTGAGAGGGAGAATATGAAGGATGTGGGCTAGAGAGGCATATGTGATCCACATCTAGTCAAGGTGACCAGATGGAGTGGGGATGAATAATATTAGAGGGAGGTGGGGAAGTGGAGGGGATGAAGCATATCGAAGTGGCTGATATTGGGAACCTGTGGAAGTGGTTCATCGAATGGAAGTGCCCGATGAATAATGGGGGGAGTAGTATGAAAAGGAGATGATTCAATGAAATTAATAGGTTCAGAACCATATGGATAAGAAGTACCTAGCATGTGGTGAGTGTCCAAGGAATCCATCTTCAAATGTTGACTAGGTGTCCCCATTTGATGGCCCATCCCGAGTGACACCAAATGATGACAAGTGCAATGCTAAAGGAGGTGGCTTGTTCGATGGCATTGGAGGTAGCAAAATGAAACACACCAATAGTCCAAACACTGACGATGGGTCGCAAGTTCCCAAGCAAATGTAGATCTGGCCTGGTAGGCCCCCCGAGTAGTGCATCTCCACCAGAATACACACAATATGCTTGTCCCTTACACCCAGGCATTTAGGGTCGATGTAGATGAACTTTTCAATTGAATTTCCAATTTTCTCTAGTATCCCGCGGGTCCAAAACTCCAGGGGAAGATTTGGGAGTTTTATCCAGATGTAGTGGTTCTTTCGTGTGTCTCGCAGTGGATTGAACTCGACATACTAGTTATGAAGTGAAATAAAACTCTGAACCCTGACCCAAGGTAGGGCCAAGATCTTCTGAAGGTCCTCCTGGTGAATAAAATGGAAATTGTACCATGTACCGATGAGCCTACTTATGTTAGGAGGATATTCCAGGATCGATGACATTTCTCCGTAACCCACGGCTGCATTTCCATTTTCGGCATGTCACCAAAATACCATTTTCCAACCAGTGCATGTCGCATTAGGGGAATTTTGAGGTCTAAAATGGGCCTCCTAAGGAAATTATAAAATAATAGTGGAAAAAATCTAATAAGATTTGATGACATCATCAAATTTTAGAGGGAAAAATGAAAAAACTACTTTTTCAATTCATATTTTTAACTTATCTCCCAAAGTTTTTACTCAAATTTCGAGTGGGAGTACTCGTTGGATGCGGAATTTAATTCCCCATCCAAGGAGTACCCATGTTGCATACTTTCGATGGGTCCTACTACACGAAAAATGAGAAATACATAAAAAAAACGTGATTACAATCACGTTTTTTATGTATTTCTCATTTTTCGTGTAGAAGAGTTCATCAAAGGTATGCAACATGGGTAATCCTTGGATGAGGAATTAAATTCGCATCCAACGAGTACTCCCGCTCGAAATTTGAGTAAAAATTTTGGGAGATAAGTTTAAAATACGAGTTGAAAAAGTAGTTTTATTATTTTATTATTTTTTAATATTTTTACTTTTTTACTCCAAAAATGGTGAATCATCCATTATGGATGACATCATCATCTTCAATCCTATTGGTTGTTATAAAGTTTATTTTTGTTGTACATTTTTCTTATGAGGCCCATTTTAGACCTCAAAATTCCCCTAATGAGGTAAGTTGGTAACGTGATCCCACATAACATCATAATCCAAGCTCATGAGCTTCATAGCAGGAGCATGCGGTATGGGCCTCTCACAAAATCGATTCTTTATATAATGTCATGGTGGGGAAGTAGTAGATAGTCCTCCGCATTGCGCATGTTGGACATATGGATGCGAGTAGGGAGTTGGTAGTTCAGCCAATGGATGTGTGGGACGTGCACGTTTGGCAGAGAGGGTGGCATGTATGAAGGCTTCATGGGATGCCACGTCCGCATCTAGTGAGGCGAGTATTTCCACCAAGTTGGCCATGAAATCAAATGGGGTCGGCCTCAAATGGAGATGCGATCAAGTAAGAAGTGGAAGGTAGGTGAGCTCCAAAATATGAAGTGGATGTGGTAGCCTATGTGGATTGAATGCCTACCATCCCAAGGTGGGATAAACATTAGGTGGGATAAACATGTTCGCCGCCAAAAGTAATGAAACAATCCCCGGAATCAATGTACACAAATCCACATGGGAGAATCTAGCAAGAAATAATAAAGACGAAAATAAAATTAAATCCATCAAGGTCCCATATGCATCAGCCACACAACCCAAAATAAACATAGTAAAGGCATGTAAATGTCCATTACTCAAATCAACATGAAATGTAGTAAATGCCTGATCTGTTGTGGCATGTCCTGGGCGTCCATTGTGAGTCGTCCATCATGAGACGAGCCCAACACATGATATTTGAGGTTCCAGAGATGTAGTAGGATGTAAAGTAGAGCATGTGGGAATGCCAATAGAATTAACTGAGCATTACCCAAGATCCTTTTAGGGTCCTATAATAATAGGGTTCATAAAATTTTGAATTGACTTTGATAAGTCTTGTAAATATGTACATACCTTGCTTTCTGAAAGTTGTTTTCCTATATTTTTTGAAAAAATGAAAAATAATAGAAAATAAAAAAGAGGGTAAAAAGTCCTAAAATAAAGATCAAAGGACTTGGAAAAATATAAACCCCAAAAGAAAAAGGAAATAAAACCTGAAAGTGAGCAAGTCCAAATGCCACTACTTTACTTTTACTGCAAAGAATAATGATTATCTGCAGAGTGTCAATAAATGCCATAATCCATGATCAGTTAAACAGTTTAATCTTAACTTTTCATGTTTCAATTTCATGTTTTAGATAGTGAATAAAGATTTGTCAAACAGTTTAAACTTGACAAATCAGTAGATAGGTAGAGAATAATGAGGAGCTCAATAGTTTAATCTGAGCCCTTGGATAAAATAAGGTAGATTTATATTAGTTTTATGCTTTGAAAGAAAATGTTTTAAGGTTGCAAGCCTAAATGCACCTGCAAAATGAAGAAAAAATGTTAGAAATAAGTTGGGTAGGTAGAAAACTGTTGGGAAATCATGTAAATAATACATCATCGGGTAAAATCACTAATTTCCCCTCCCCCATGAGTATTCAGTATTCTAAGCTATCAATCAAACATGCTCAGAACATTTATCTGACTTTTGTTGGGACCAGACCCAAGGCTTTATGACTGGCTAGTTAAAAATATTGAGTTCTTATGTTAAATCCACATTTATCATCATTTACCCTTCATTCATACATTAAAACCCATTTTTCCTAAGTAAACACACATTCTTGCTTAGTAAAATTGTAACCCTAGAATAATTAACTTCATCCCTTCATAAGCATTCATAAAAATCCACAAAATTACATTTATCCTAAGTATTAGTGAAAGAAATATGAAAATGAGCAATGTTTGATTTTATACTATACTTAGAGATAATATGTATTTTGTTTTACATTTCACTACCCTTTCATATCAACTTTTAACATATTTTATTAAATCCCGAAGAAATACCCTCCCTAGTTATTAATTCCCTTATATTTGAAATACCTCAAAAACCCACTATTATAATGTTTAAGACCAAAGTCTATTATCCATGTGCGCAAATATAAAAATCCCAAATTAAAAGCCCTCTGATCTAAAACTATCGTTATTTCAAATATCCCGCCCTATAGTTTTTAAACTATTGAAAAATGTTGAAAACTATATAAATACAATATATAAACCTGCCCGCTTATGTTTTATTAAAGACATTTAACAAATGTTTTAAATAAAAAAACGATTAAATCCGCATATACCATCATTAAAACATATCGCATATGTTTTATATCATTTACCCTTGGCCATATTATAAAGGTTTAAACCTATCATAAGCCCCCGCCACATATTAAACCATTGCGCTTATAAAACTAAAGCCCGATCCCACCTTTTAATTCAAAGCAACTCCCGAAGCGATCTCAGCCGTTCACATTTAATTCTCAAATCCAACGGTCGACATCTAAAATCGCATAGAAAACATGGCCGACTACCTGACAGCCAAAGCCACACGAAATGGGTGGTTTCCCATCGACCCCTCCCCTCCACGTGGCCTCTCCTAATTGGATCACGTGGGTTTTGTTTAAAACCATTTACCACCAAAACTCCGCGCGATAACCACCGACTTTCCATTCGTTGAATTTCCAAAACCCCCTTCCCGCTTGATCATGACTCACATTCAATGATGATTAATGCAACCAATATGTTTGTTAAACCTTTGAAAAACATAAATTTTTCTATATTGCACGTTTAACCTTCTGCAAAGCTTTTCCGACTGTAAAGAAAGCCTGTTCAAACCGTTTTCTGCCATCTTTACGCCTAAAGCTTGCAAACCTTTGCCCAGAAACCTGTAAAAACTGCTGAGGAGGTGCACCTGCTCTAGTTCAACCACTGAAAGCGATCAATTCGACCAAAGATTGAAGAAACCCTTTTAAAAGCCGATACCTGCATTCAAAAAGGTATGCTTCTGAGTTTTAAAGCTGCAACTAAATTGAAAAAGCCTTTTTTTAAAAGAAAAGAATCAGTGCAAAATCAATAAATCAAGTAATTAAATTGCCCAAAAGTCCCAGAAACATGCCAAACTCTGGCAAATTTTTTCCAGAAACCTTAATTGTCTGCTGCACGGTATTTTCAAAGAAATTTATCAAATTTTCACAATTTAATGATCAATTTCAAGCTCTAAAAGGCCAGAAATCCTCTACAAGTGCCCTAATCTTCTGTAAATCCTTTTTCAACATAGTTTTAGCCAATTTTTTAGTAAAAAAACTCAAAAAACCCCTGTTTTCTGTTTTATACCACTTTTAAAGCTTCAGAGCTTATTTGAGAAACCTAATTGAGCATAAAATTTAAAAAGACATTCCATTTTGCTAAAATTGCCCAATCAAGCTTCTGTTATAGTAAAATTACCTCTGCAAACAGTTTAAACTTGCAGAAGCCAATCAAAATGCCTTAGTTAAGAGACACCAAATAAATATATGAGACCTAATGATTTATGACATTTAACTACTAAAATTTAATAATATATATATATATATATATATATATATATATATATATATATATTACTCTAACCTACACTCAATAATTTGTGACACATTTGACCACTGAAATTAAAAAAAAAAATGTACATACTAAATTTAAATGTATGTGAAAAAGAGCACACGCTATCAACCATTTAGCGAGCTAAAAGTGTGAAAACTTGTCAATTTATCTCAAATTTATTATATATAAAGAGGGATCAACTTTCAACGAGCCAAAAGTACGAAAACTTGTCCATTTATCTTAACTACTAATTTTTTATTTAATATAAAGAGGCATCAACGCTTATATAAAATATCAATGCTAAAAATTTATCTTAACTACTATTAACTCATAATATAGATGTATAAAATCAGGAAATCTTTCATTTTTTTAATTAAATAAATTCAAATAAACATTTACTGACTTCTAAAAATTGATTTAATTTACACTAATTAATCATAATTATAATTGCATGGCCAGGTACGTATACGACGTGTTTCTTAGCTTCCGCGGACCTGATGCAAGAAAAGGTTTCGTAGGTCATCTGTACCAGGCTCTCACGCGAGCAGGCTTACGCGTCTTCCTGGATACCCACAGTCTCAAGAGGGGGGACGACATCTTTGCAAGCTTAGAAATAGCAATTGAAGCCAGTTGTGTCTTGATTCCCATTTTTTCTGAAAACTACGCACAATCTGAGTGGTGTCTCAGAGAAACCTTGCTTTTCCGAAGGCAAGTGTTACTGCAGAGGCAGGGGATTGGATCGGCCATCGCTATTCCTCTTTTCTATAAGATCACGCCTTCGCAGGTTCGGAGGCCGGAGCAACGTGGAAGCCCCTTTGCTGAAGCATTTGAAAAGCATGAGAGCAGTGGGAGATACACCGCCGAGGAAATCGGTGAGTGGAAGGCTTCACTTTTCGACCTCTGTCGGCTATGTGGCTGGTCCCTTGAAGACGATTTCAATGGGTGGGTCGCTACAGTCCTCTACTCTTATTTATATCTCTGTTTCAGCCTCTTCTCTTCAGTTTCAAAAGTTGACATTTTCAAATTCCATGCATTGCAGGTACGAAGCAGCTATGGTCAAGACTGTGGTTAAGTACGTGGCTGAGCTTTGTAACAATGGCCACAGCAGCTCACCGTCAATTTAATACTAAAAATTATATATATATATATATATATTTTTTTTAATGTTTAAAAATAAAAAAATAATTGTAAAAAATAAAACCATCTATTATTTTATTAATGATTGTGCCGGCTCTGGCTCATGTGTGATTAACAAGGTTACAAGGTAGCTACTACTTGCCACTTAATTTAAATATAGTAATGTTGCAATGTGATCTTGAAAATGTTTATGGGTAGTGATTACATGCCGCTTAATGTAATTATAGAGATGTTGCAATTTGAGTTTGAGCATGTTTATAAAGATTTGCTTTGTAATAAAGTATAGTTAAATTAAATTAGAAATAATTGTTGCAATTTGAGTTTGAGCATGTCTATGAGGATTTGCTTTGTAATAAAGTTAATTTAGTTTAAATATAATTAAATTAAAGTAAAAATTAAAAATTTATGTGCTATATAGTAGTAGTTTAAATCTATCTAAATTATAGTAAAACAAATTTTGTGTTGATGATGGTAACCAATTGATAATTATTAGGACGACCCATGAGCATATGCATTTGATGTGTAGATTAAATCTGCTACATATACTAAGATTTAAATATAGCAATGTTGCAATGTGATCTTGAAAATGTCTATGGTACTTTGCAAGAAAATTGATTTCAAACCTATTCTATTTTTTTCACTATATTAAAATTATTGTAAAAATGTTTTTAAAAAAACTTGATCATAACCATAAATCTATCAAGTGTTTTACAATATAGTGAAGATGTTGTTAAACACATTATAAGATGTTGTTGAACATATGACATGAAAATACCATTGAATATCAAAATTTGGAATTGTTATATCTCCAAATATATTGTAATTCGTAAATCGCAAATCAAAACCATCTTAATTTAGCATATAGCTATTACCCACAACTTAATTTAAATATAGAAATGTTACAATTTGATAAATAAATGATGAAATTTTGAATATATACATATATGTTTTTTTTTAATTTTATAAAATATTGTGATTAAATTCTATCAACAATATACCTAATTACATAAATACCGTCCATAAATTAAAACTTTTTCATCCGAAATAATATTAATTATAAAATAGCTTTGTCTTAACTTTATATCGCAATTAATTTGTACATGGGAAAAACAACTTCAATTCTCATAAAACAATAACTCTTTAAATAAAACTCCTTATCAGCTTCGTTCCAGTAGTATCAGCCTATAAAACAAGCTCACGTAACATTATTTAATATGATAAGAACAAAAGGAGGTCAAATTTAATATGATAAGATAACCTGTCAAATATATTTGAGAATAAGAAACAAAACAAAACAAAAATAAACACCATAAAATAAAATTCAGTAAAACGTCAAATCGAGATAGGTGGGAATGGCACTCGCTTTGAATATAATTAATGCTGGCTTTGAATATATTTAAAAGAATACGTGTATTATCCGACTACTGTGCGAGGCTGTACAACACGTTTATAATTGAGGGGGAAGCAAGTGGCTTCACTTATATTATGATACGAACATTAGATATTCTCATAAAGATAAAAGTGTCCTCCCACTAAATCCTAAAAGATCAACACCCGGATGTTAAAAAAATAAAATAAATCATTCAAGAATATGACAATTCCAGGAATATGAACATTTGACAGGTAATGGTACTCTTGTGGCGCGTTTGCCAAAGAGTTTGGCAATAACATGTTGAAATCAACAATAAATTATAATAAAATAATTTATAAAAGTTAAAAAATATTTTGTTAATGTTAAACTTTGTTAAATTAGAAAAATTTGAAATAGCAACTGAAATTAATGTCACATCAGTAGCTTATCTGATGCATAATACCTGCTTGCCGCAGGTACAATAAATGTTAAATTTAAACAGAGTTATTACTAGCAAGTGCATCGGGAGGTGCAAGGGAATGCCGAAAGGAGGCATGAATTATCCTGTGCTATCAATAAGAGGAAAATGGCCTTGATAATTTGTTGAGCAAACATTACTTGAGCTCGTATTAGTGAGACTCATTGACCTATTTGAGTAGAAGGATACAGAAATGGTTGTCAATCAAACACACCACTATTGCCCTGCAATTTTTTTTGACCACGTACAGGCAAATTTGTACTTCTATCAATCTGATTTATTGTCAAAATAGCAAAGCAAAAGTAACCCTACTTAAACCCCTACCTTTGCCGCTGCCTCTGCCTCTGCCCAATCCACGTTCAGCGACGGACTGCACATCATCATCTGTCTCAAGGGTATTTCTTAACAAACTTCATGTGATAGATTTGTCCTGGTCCCCTGGAAGATGAATATAAGAGAAATGTTGGCAGCTCTAAATTATATTTGAAGATTTATTTTGAGGACAGACCTATAGGGATACATTTTGGTGCCAACCCTGGTGATGATTGTAAGGGTGCCTCTTCCATAATACAAACGAATGATGTATCTGCTGCTCCAAGGGCGGATTTGCACACAAAAGTTGAGCGAAATAACTCTAATTGCCCCATCAATGAAGCTGGTGATGCCAAGCATATGGATTAGGACATTTCAGAAGTGAACAAGAAGACCCCTTTCTTTGTTGAAAATTTCCTACAGGGAGCAATTGGAATTTTTTCTATGCATGCTAGACACAAACCTATGCAGAAAACCTTCAGAAGCTAAAAATATCAACACTTTGTGACTTCATTAAGAGACAACTTTGTATGGACTGTAACTCCTAAAACTTTCTGCCAATTCCATTAAAATTTAACCTGTAAAAGAATGACATATTGTTTCAATAGTCCAGTCACGACTCACACTGGAATTGGATCTTTACATAAGAATTTATAGTTACAGGAAATGATGTACTCCATGAAGCACCAATCTGACATCAACCCAACTCAAATACCATTTTTGATGATACAAATTGCACAATTACAGAGTGTACGATAGAATATGCCTATATATAACATAAAACAATGAATATTCGGTAAATAACCTCTTTATTTAGAAAATGGCCCAAAATATCATGAATACCAGGAGAAGCACACTGTTTCCAAGTGATAGATCATACACCACCTATCCTGAGAAGACAAATGGAAGGGATAATCCTTTATGCCTGGAACCTATAAAAGTAGGAGATATATTTATTCAAGGACTATCTAATGATGCCTTGCTCTAGGGACCTATTCACCTATATAGACCAGAAAAAAGCTCGAGTGTAGAGATAATGGCAAGTGTACCCATTCATATATGTGCCAAAAGGCACTTTCTACAGCTCAGGTGGGTGAGATGTGTCATGTCTGTTGCACATATCACCCCAAAAATATTAATTAACATAAAAAATATATAATGTATGCTCACAATTAAAATAAAAATATATATATTAAATTCGGGAATCATAAATACAACTACAAAATAAATCTATACTAATAGCTCAATATTGAAGAAATTGTCAAATTGTAACATCTGTCCCCATATGTTGGTCCACGATAACATTTTACAAAACAAAAATAAAGTAATAATAATAATGCTCAAGGGCATCACTCGTCATGTGAATCTCACAGGTACTTTTCTTTGTTGTTTCTCTTTGTGGTTTGTACTTTGTAGTCAATGAATTTGATATCATACATCTGAGGTATTTTGATTCTCTACAACCATTTGTCAAGGCTGTAATGCTAACAAATTAAATCTAAAAAAATGACTTCAGTGAAAAATGAATAGCTGACTATAAAAGGGAATCATTGTAACAAAATAAACTAATATAGATCCATCTTCACTCAGGATCTATTCAGTTTCAAGAGGGATCAAATCCCTTTAAAGTGCAAACCTTTCCTATAGTTTTTCGTACTAATAAAAGTTTGCACCTTGAGAGATTTGATCCTTTTGGCGCTTGATGGATCTAGAGTTAAGAGAAATCTATACTAGTCATATCTCTACTCCAACTGCTCCAATATTTTCATCAATCTATTGATATGGGCGATACACATTTTCAACCACAACTTCTGCAATGTACGATGTTGTAGGTTTCTTCCTCAACAAAATACTCTTCTTGCCCATTTTATGGCTCCTTAATGGTCTACTCACTTGGATCTGTTGTGTTCATGTTCCTCTATCTGCGATCTTCACTCTAAATATCACTAACTCTAGCGAATTTAATTGCTTGCCAAAAGGCGCTAGATTTACATCCCAAAATGATAGATATGTCATGACATACGTGGGGTAACACTCACATCATCATATGTCGACTTCATAAAAAAAAATACTTGTAAAAATAATAATAGTACCTACTTGTAAAACTAATAATAGTACTACTACATGTTAGCCAAATGAAAATAAAAATATCTGAATGTACATGAAAGACAGATTTGATATATACACCTAATATAAAAACTGATATATAGAGAAATAAAAGGAGAGATGCCAGATTTAGACCTAAATAGAAAAACCATAGAGATGGTATTTTGCAATAATACATTGTATCTGAATTCTACTCACTTGAACGAGTCTACAACAAGCCTAGATCTTCTGAAAGCATAAAAATATTTACAGTTCAAAGTATTTGATCTCTTTCGGGGCTTGACAGATCCAGGGTTGACATGAATCTACACTGGTAATATATAATTGTTAATTGTGGGTGATTTGACCAAATGGCTAAACAGTAAATTGACCTGAGATACCTGTTATATATATTTATAAGGGCACAACTGTTTTGTAGTTGAACATATCAATTACTAAGTGAGTTCAAAAGACTTAGAAAAGCGCAAGGGCTTTCACAATTTTCTCACCACATTTCAATTTTCCGCATTACTCTTCCCATCCTCTTTAAATGACATGAGTCCAGTCTAACAGTTAAGATGTATTTCTTGACAAGAAACCAAATACCGAGCAGAAGAACAATGTCCACCATCCTACCAATACACATATAACATTCTCAATGATAAGGACACGATTTTGGGGCTGGTGAAGCAAAAGGAGAAAATATGGGCCTTTATTGCAATCAGAAACTTGGGCTGATTGTGAATCATAATTATGTATCATTATCATCCTTTACTATACTTAAAAGTTAAAATGCTAAGAGAGAGAGAACAGATTGCAACTCAACATAGAAAAACAAAGGAATTGTTTTCATAATATAATCATATAGGACAAAGAATAAAGAACAAGACAGATCTCAAGATTGGCATTCCATAGTGATCTTGATGGGCTGCAATTCCTCTTAAGCTCAAAGGCATATTACCGATCCCTTCCCATGATGACACCTCTGGATGAGACTTGAGCCAACCTTCAATTAGATCCAATGATAACTGCTCTAACAATGCACAGAGAACAGAAGAAACAAAAACCATATAAGCGACCAAAGCTCACCATCAAAGCTAACAAATAGCAAAACAAATGAATCGAGAATCCAATGATGCATGTGCAAATAAATCAGAAACCAAATCCAGGGCGATCCATCTGAATTTCCATGAATTACTATTAAATCCAATGGACAGCAACAAGATTTTTTTAATGGGTTCAACGTGTACACTGAAGCTACCAATCACGTCTGCAAAATTCTAATACCCAAAATACCAAACAACCATCTCAGTTTTCGAGGATTACTGTGCAGAGAACAAAAACCCATCCAACTAGATTATCACAACATAACAAACTTCTGCTTCGTGAAGTATTTCTATCCATAATAGTCATCCCTACCGAAGGACTGGTTTCTGCAACAGTGACAAGTCTGTAATTTTTTCACAAGTGCAATTAAAATAATGAAAACCCATCTGATTTTCGAAGGATTATATCAACAAACCCCGTCTGATTTACAAAGAGCCGCTGCCCCAAACAATGAATACCCACCTGATTTTTGGCCAAACCCATTTGAATAATACCATTCGGGTTGTGTTCGGTATCATAGGGATTCTCCTTGTATGCCTGCCAACCCCTGTAGTAAGGGGAATTTTCGTCCTCGATCACATGGACAGCCCTTGACGAGACCAAGACAGGCTTCCGGGAGCTTCTGGAGGGCCTATGAGGCGGGGGAGGAACCTCCTCATGAGGGGCTCTCTCAGAGCGATGGCACTTGAGGTAGAGCTGAAGGAAGTAGAAGAGGGCACAGGGTATGACTGATCCCAAAACGACCCCTCCACGCCCTTGCACGACGCCTTGTAATGGGACAATTACCCTCATGACTGCCCCTGTTCCTGGGCCTCTAGCCCTGTCCTCCTCCCTCTGTCTATCTTCTTCAATTCTGCTTTTGCCGCTGCGGCTATGGATGCTGTTGTCATGGGTCATTGAATCAGTCCCTCCCAGTCTCACTCAAACCCAGGCTCGCCTCTCCATGTACTTCAATTACTCTCCTCCTCTTCCAACATATTTTGCTTATGTTTGTTTAGCTCAGCCAAGTCCCTTGAGCTGTCCCGTGCAGAATCTTCCATCTTTGTTTTATTCCTAGATCGTGACTACGCCTCTCAGAATCTCCAATGCCCAAGAAAGGAACATAGTAACAATTTCTGAACATTTCTTTGTTTTGCATAAACACATATTAACTCTGAAGTGTGTCTCCGCGGGGCTTTTTTCGCCTCCAGACTTGTATTCTTGTTTCCATGGAACGTTCTGCAAGCGTTTCGAATCCATTCGCCATTATCTTTTGCATACAAAACCACTGATATTTGGCCTTTCGTGGTGAGGCTTCGTCTGTCTCGTCAGGACGAAGCTTGCTACCTACGGAAAATATCAAGATAAGAAGGGAAGCCGAAACAAACCTCCTGCGACTTGATCTTGAGACCTGATACCTTCGAAACCCTGGCTGAAATCGTTGACCAGAGAAACGTCAATTTACGTGGCAAAATCTAATTCGTTCCATGCGCTATAGGAAAAACTTTATTATTGGCTGGGGTGAACAGTGTTTGCTCACCCCAAGCCTGCAATGAAAATGCCTCTGGCGTAAATATATCAGAGGTGATTAGATGAATCAGGTGAAACAATTGTTTTCCATTTGTATTTCAACGTTTTCAATATTTTTGTAATCCAAAATTTGCATGGTGGATGGGTATTTATGACTAAAAAGCATTGAGTTAGGAATGTTTTTGCCTTTTTAGTTAATGATAACTTTCCAAAATGTTGGGACAATCCTTGTATCATATCTTCAGTGGTTTGGAAACTCAAATTAATGTTTTGGAAACCCAAATTAATATTTTGTTCATTTTTTTTTTGTATTTTTTTTGGATGCTCTAACAAATTTTCTAAAATCTAAAACTAAGAAGTACAAATCATTCAATTCCTTATTTACACTATTTATAGATATTTGGAGTAAATCAAATTGTTCTTGTTGTCCACTAGAAGTTGCAACATTCATTTCAAGTCCCTTTAATGTTGTATTAGTCCAATTTATTTGTTCACTTACCATCTGGATTCTTCTATCAATTCCTAGGGCCATTTGATCTTCTAGGACTAAAGGGACTACTTTGGCAACTTTTTCCGATTCTTCGAGTGCGATTCCTTTATAAGGAGGAAAAGTAGTCTTTGTTTCAATTTCATTGCCATCATAGGCTGTCCAACTATGTTTTGCAGAAGAAGATGTTGCATCTGCCACTTGGATTTTTGTCATTTCCCCTTGCCTTTTCCATTCATAAAAGGAGATCCATAAACTTGTAATTTACATATATTCTTTCCACTGGGAAGCGAGAAAGAGTTTTTCTTCTGTAGAAGTTTCCAGACTGAATTTTTTGGAATCTGGATGAGTGAATAGATCTCAATTTAGCATTTTTTTTATCCATTCAGTATTGAATGAGTAATTTGGGCATCCTTCCATTATGGAGAAAAACTTAAGCATTTACGGTTTGGACGGATTCTTACAATCTGGTGGGATAGGATTTTGGAATCTGCAAGCAGGAATAAGATTATCCATTTGTTCTAGATATCCTAACCCGTATCTAGGCATTCTTGGGCGCCTCATTTTACTGAACATTTCAGTAAGCCGTGGATCTTCGTTTTCTAACGATGGTAATTTATCATCATTACTGAGTCACGGGGAAATCAGATATCACTGCATTAGGATTTGGAGAAGAGTTTGACAAGATAGTAGCTGGAGCTTCATCGGTCCTAGGGTTGTGGTTTTCATGTATAACAAAGTCAGCAAGAGATTTTAGAATGATAATGGACTGGAAAGCAAGACATCTGACTTCCAAATCTTGAAAATGTAATACTTGGGCTAGCTCAAAAAGATTAGAATGAAAACAATTTACAGATCTAGAAGGATCAATATCTAGAGGTAAATTATTTACAGAGAAGCGTGAAACTTCAATATAGGATTTTAGACACTGGGTTGGAATAGTAGACCTTCTAGGGAATGATAGTGTGGCTGTGGAAGGTTCTTCTTGAATTTGCACTGAAGTAATGTTCTGAATTTTGGGATTTCTAGGAAAATCCACAACCCAATTTTCAGGGAAACTACGTTCTTCCCATTTGATGGTTTGATGCTCTATTTTTTTTATTTAGAGCATCAGTGATTACGACAATACTTGATTTTGAATGTTGGCTGGGAGTATGCAAGACAACATGATATAAAGTGTTGGTGTGTATGAAACTTCCTCTAGTGTGAATAGAGATTTTTGTTCTCCTTTTCTTCATATCAAAACACATAGTCTTGATCTGCAACTGCAGTATGTCTTTGATATGTTCATCATACACATACACTGAGAAATTTGTAGAAATTATACACATATATGTATATCAATGGATTCAATCTGATCTAACAATGTACTAAAGCTAGATACTGAATCCTTCTACAAATCAATTGCGGAAATTAAACACAATCACCAATCACATGAAGCAAAGAAGGAATCAAATCAAACCACAACACATATAATTTCTCGGGGAAATCTTGCTGCTCAAAACCCCACTATCTTCTATTGTCTATTAAAAATATAATCATGAAACAATTACAATGCACTCTTCTCACAAGAGTCTCGTGCACTCTCACAACTGTCTCACACTCTCCCAGACAAAATCAACCAACACTTAGCCAATTCTCAGCCTCTAAACAACCTGCCTTTCTTGCGCAATTCCTGATGAATGCAATCCCTATTCTTTAGGAATTTTGGCCTTCCAAAACTATGCAAGGATCATGGGAAATCCAATGGATGTCTGGTTGCATGCGGGCAACGTACTAATCACACAATTGATAGTTAACATCCCTTTAGCCTTTGTCTCAACTGGGTCTCCACTAGAACTGACATGCATGCAGCTATTAATAGTAAATCATCAGTTGCATGGTAGATCACTGATTGTGAATTAAATAATATTTAATTCACTTGATATCTCACTAGTGCAACAAACAATTACAACTAGTTCAACTGACTCTAACTCACCTAACTGAGTTAATTGATTACTCATGCATTAAACTAATGCACCAACTACAATTCGAACTCCATAAATAATAGAATTACTCTGCATGCCTCACCAACCACCTTCAACATGAAATACATAAGATACCTGAGTTTATCACACTCAGTTAACTATTACAAGTGATCACGAGATAAGATTACATTTTATTGTCCAATTTAATTAAGGGAAACTTAAATTAGACACTGCATAAAATTTTAATTAATTTGGCCTTCACACTAATGTATCACGAGGACATGTTGGTCCCACACTAGTGTGTGTGTTGCAATTTATTGTTGGAATTCAACAAAATTTGGGTTACAGTCAAACCAGAGAGGACCATTAGACAAAAGATCCACGATTCCACCAATAAGTGAATCTGTATACTTATTGTGGGTAAGATCTCGGATGGTGGCTGGTACATATGTATTCAACCCTCTGTGGGTCAATGCTGAAATACCAATTCTAATACACCCAAGATGGAGATAGGAAGTATTATGGCGACGAGCTTCCTTTTGTAACTCTTTTGGATTTAGCAAGGGAATTGTTTGGATTGCCTCGGAATTTTCATGAATTTGACTAACACATTCTTTGACAGACACTCGTGTTATAGCTTTCAGATGAAACATAAATATATCGAAGTATAATTCGAAAGGATTTATACTAGTTAAGGCCCAACGAGCAGAAGGATGACTCTCTAATATTTCTAACTCAGCAGAATTAATTTCTTTAGAAGATGCAGACGAGAACATATTTGCAATATAGAAACTATCCTCTGTAATTTCTTCAGCTTTTAATTCCCGAAATGAAACATATCTTCTTCTAGCTTCCATGTTTTAAAGAAGTTATACAATTACCCAATGAACCAGACGTTACTGGCTCTAATACCAAATTTGGAGCAAGGGCTTCCTCTGACAGAGAATGAAGCTCGCTGATCAATAAATTCTATCTCCTGAGAGAGATACATGAACCCGTACATGAACCTTCAGGAAATCCTAACACCAAACACGCTCTTTGATGGCCTTTTTCCTTAACGAGCAAACAATTTCTCACGACTCTAAGTGAACCTTTGGCAAACCTCAAATGAACCCCTCTCTACTCAAAATTTAAAACAAGTATGCAACAAAATAATTGTCACAATAAGATAATTCTTTTATTAATTTTTTGGAAGTTTTTAAAAAGATCAGCTGATTACAGAGAAGAACTACCTAGTTCATATCAGAGATTGACCGCTGAGGATTTTACTGGGGATATCACCTTGAGGCAAGATGAAACTTAGAGGCTTTCTGGCCTTTCACAGACTCTGCCTGTGAACTTTTTAAAAATCGAATGACTCAATCCATAAAGTCTAGCCACTTTAGGTTCTCACCAAGGTTGCTAGCCTTGATGCGAAGGTTTATTAGACTTATGAACACCTAATAAGAACTTTCATTGTGATGCAAGTGGGTCAAGCCAATGTTCGGAGATGCAGAGTAGGAAGATAATTCTCGACTCAAACCAAAGACTCTAATTCTCTTTCAAACTATGATGCCCCAAATGATAGAGCATCCTCTTATTTATAGGAAATGAGGGAATCTCTTCTCGTGTGGTCAGTCACCATTAATTTTTTGTACAATGATCCATCATAATTTTGAGATCTAGATCAATTTCCACCAAAAGTCAGAGAAGTGCTCCGAGTATCAAAATCATGCGAGAATTTTACATAGTTAAGATATTATTGGTATCTCACAGAACCATTCATACTACGGAAAAGTTACACATTGAAGATATTATCGGAATCTCACGGAACCGGTCACACTCATAGTTAAGTGACTAGACATTATTTACATAGAGGATACTTTTTAGGAAAAGCCCTCGAGAAACCAAGAATTTACATTATTATGTTTTGAGCAAATTTGGACCTGGAAACCTTTGTTGGGTGTATTTTCCACTGGTGTCCCATGCCTTGGTGTATATTCTTCTTGCAATCATTGGCTTACCCAATACAATTTGGTGTTTAATTTTTTTCATTACGGCCCATTGGTGATGTTTGGCCATAAAATACCCAAGATTACTTTCTTCAGTGTACTTTGTTAGATTTGCTATGATTTTGCATGGAATATGATAACAGTCGAAGTAATCAGTACAATCACTTTGAAAATATCTCTCAAAACTTTTTGGATCCATGGCTGCTTTGTTTATGCCAAACCAATAACACCATTCTCTAAGCCAATCTGGCTGATGTAATAGCTGTGTGATGAATACTGGTCAATATTTTAGTAGAGTGTAGTGTATTTCATTAAACTGGTCTCTGCACATCACATCCCACCATAATTTCTTGTATGTTGAAAAATTATATATAGTGTCAGGGAAAATGAGTTAAATATTGTGAAGGGGCCACATTGGTCTCTTGTGGAAATCAAGATTTCTGGTCTTGTTTATTACATAATATTTGTGAAAGACATTTGTTCTGGAGCTTCCTTCTTTCCATATGATAGAGATATCTTTGAAAATTTCAGATAAAGCTTCCTCTACTAAGTGTGCTGAAAGTATAGAATGCTTATAAACCATATCATGAATCCATATGCTAGATTTTGGATAGACTTTCCTCTCAGGTACCAAGTGTTGTAGATCAATATGAGACTAGAGGTTTTCATATAAAACTTTTGTGTTTCTCAGTTTCTAAGAGGGATTCCAAGATTCACAATATTCTTGCCAAGGGGTATTATCAAGGATATTTCAGAGAATTTCATGCTGTGTATGAGGATACCATTCAAAGAAAATAATCATCAAATGTTTTTCTTGAAGATTTTATATACTAAGAAAGTTTGGCAAAGAGTTTTGAGACCCTCTAATATGTTCTACATAGAAATCAAAATTTGAGAATAAGGCCTGCCATCTTGCAAACTTGGAATCCGCAGGCTTCTTGATTTATTTTGTCAGCACTTTCTTCATGGCTGCAACATCAGTTCTTAAGAGGAACCTTTTGTGGATTAAGTGTATATCATTTTTTTCAATACTACCTCTTTTTCAATAGTAGAATAATTCTTTTCGGTGTCATTACATGTCCCTGATGAAAACTGTATAATTTGTTCTTGGCCATCTTTTTGTTGTTTTAATACTCCACCCCATCCTAGCTCACTGACATTTGTTTCAAAAATTTTGAAAATATCTTCATCAACAAGGTATAAGATAGGAAATGCATTTACCTTGCTTTTATTCTTCTAACTGAAGCTGTATGATCACTTGTCCATGGAGATGGGTTTTTTCTCAACCTTTGATTTAGCAAACTTCTGTCCTGGGCACATTTCTGGTAAAAATTTCTTACATAATTTAAGCATCTTAAGAACCTTTGTAGTTGGACCCTGTCTGTGATAATGTTAGGAAAATTTTCAGCAAATTCAACTGCATGCCTTTGGAGATTAATCTGGCTATTTTCAATTTCGCGCCCCAAGATTTTTTTTGTTTTTGTTTTTTGGAAGAGTTCCATTTTATTTTTACTTAGCACCAAGCCACTATCCTTAACAATCTGTTTAAACATATTTACATGTTTCATATGTTCGTCAATAGTCCTTGAAAAGATGAGGACGTCGTCTATGTACCCAATAAGCCAATCAAAATATGGCTTAAAAACTTGATCCATTACCTTTTGGAAATTGGAAGGGGCATGTTTCAGCCCAAGAGGCATAACATTCCACTCATAATGTCTCGAGGGAATGATAAAGATTGTCTTAAACTTGTCTTCTTCTTTAACAACCACTTGCCAGAATCCAGACTTTATGTCAAATTTTGAAAATATCTTTGCACCTGCAATTCTCTTAATAAGGTTTCCTTTATGTGGAATTTGATAGGTGTCATCAGCTAGAACATTATTCAATGGTCTGTAATTAATCACAAGTCCGGGGACTCCTCTAATTTGTTCAGAATGTTTGTTTACATAGAATCCATAACAATTCCACGGACTACTAGATTCCCTGATAAGTCCTCTTCTGAGTAATTCTGAAATCTCTTTCTGGCACAATTTTCTATATTCTTCATTCATAGGAATAACTATGCTTTTACAGGGTTTACCCCTATATTATTCTTTGTATGGAAATTCCACAAAGTGTTGCTTTCTACGCAATAAAGCATTGGGTTCTTCTGAGCAACATCATTTTGCTATTTGGCTTTTCAATTCTGCAATTTTTTGGATTACTTTGGGAGTTTGGAGCTGATATTCTATTCTTAAGAAAAAAATTAATTCTTTCAACTCTCCTAGTTTTTCTTCAGATTTTTGGACTTCCTGTCTCATCTGAACCATAGCAGAGACTCTAAGAGTGGAGATGAATGGTGAGGTTAGTGTCTGCAGAAATCCATTTTGATTTGGAACAGAGATAAAATATCATGCTTTACCATCTTTTAGTCGGGAAGAACCATGTGGTTCTACAGCTGCTAAAAACACATTTCCCAAAATGAAATCTATGGGTATATTGCCTACAAAAAACTGAAGATTCATGCAATATTCTTGAAAACATATCATGGCTTTTGGGATTTCATATTTAAGTTCTTATTCTCCAAGCCCTGTGACTTTCCTATGTGCAAAACTCCAGTATTTTGCAGGGATTACTGTTTTATTTAAAACATTCAAATCATCGCCTGAGTCAATTAATGCTTTGACTGTGAAACTTTGGCCTTCTATTTTAATCTTTAGTAATACATGATGTTGCTGATACTGAATTGCCATGATTTTCATGTTGTTCAAATCCAATTAGTCTTCTGGTTTTGTCTCATATATTTCTATATTGGGATTTTTCATAGGTGTAGATTTTTCTACTTTTCCTTTCCCCTTTTCGAGACTACAAATTTTTTCTTTTAGTTCTGAGAGCTCTCTCTTCATTAGATAGATTTCTTGAATTAATTCCACTAAAGTAAAAGCCCGTTGTTTAGCCTGTTGTTGACCCCATTGAAATGAATTTGTATTTTTCTCAAAAGAGGCGTCAACAAAAAGGGGTTTAGAACTTACATATTTTGATGATGGTATTCCCTACTTGTCCTTTGTTAGTCTTAGAAATGCTTCTAATAAATTCTGTTTCATTTCTCCTTCATCAAGCATTTTGTTTCCTGCTAGAATTCTTTCTTCTTCATCCTCTGTATGAGCCATACATATTTTTTCTTTTCGTGGGTAAACTTCGGATTCTGAATCTGATGTGTCTTCATCTTCCGAAGTACTGCAATGACAATTTTCAGAGTCTGTACAATTACATTCCTGTATATTAATTTGATCTATGGATGGATCACAATCACAAAAACTAGAAGTTTATGTAGAAATATAACAATAAATTTTCATCAAATGTATTTATTCTCTGAAATGGATATTTGGGAAAATTTCTGTTTTGTGATTTCTGGATCCACATCTGAGACACGGGATATGTACAAGAGGTTTCTTTTCCTCTCTCTGTTTTTTGTCTTGCTTATACTTTTGAGCCAAATTTTGAGATCTTTTGCCTCTACATCTTTTAGATTCTTCTCCTTTTGGACATTTATTTGCAGTATGCCCCCGTTCTCCACATAGCCAACAAGTTAGTTGTCGCCATGCTTCTTTCTTGTGAGTTTTGAGCTGTATATCCTTTGGGGAATAATAATGGATTTTGGGTACAGTTCTGTAGTAACCTTTTCTGTAAGGTTTCCTAGTTTTCTGACTCTGTTTTGCTTTTTCTTTATTATTTTATACATATTTTTGGTTTTCTTTCTATGTACAATTGGATCATCAATGGATAATCCATATTTGCTACAAATAGACTTGTTATTAGGTAGCTTAGACAATTTTTGCAGAGATTTATTGACTTTCATGCTGGTACACGGGCTAACTAAAGCTTTTGTAATAGTGCAATAAATTTCACCCCAAGTATGAGATTCATATGGGGTTGTGAAGAAGTTTTAATTCTGGATGTAGTCTACAAATTTAGATGGGAGTGCAGCAAGATAGACTTGTTTCCAGAGTAAATTTTTGCAGTCATTAACTTCATAAATATTTTGTACCTAATCTCTATGAAAATCTTCATATTGTGACATCTTTTTGCACTTGAGATTCATAAGCATCGGGTAATACTGGAAAATTTAGAACTTCAAGGCCCATTGGTTTCCGTCTTAGGTAAAGTACAAAGTACTTAAAATGATGTTGCTAATTTTCATGTGAGCTTAATATTTGATGACGAAGATTAAATGGAGGACAATGATTAAACATATCCCACACTTTAATCTTAAATATCTCTTATTTGTTTCAAAAAATACATGTTTACTGTGTGTTATATATATATATATATATATATATATATATATATATATATAAGAGGAAACCACATGAGACTCACTTTGTGAATAGGTTTCTAATATCAAAAAATATGAGGATTTTGGGCATAAGTTTAATATAAATGGTGGTTTGATGCATGAGAAGATGGAATGAGGTTTTTTCAAAATTCTTCGAATGATTTGGTTATAAGATATGTGATAAGATGAATTGGAGGAGAATTTCTCCTTCCTAAAAATTGACTGTCTTCTGACGCTTTGCAAGTAAAAATGGGTCTTATTATATCAACAAGTTTTATGGTTTCTTCAAGGATAATGAGTTAGTTTCATGTGAACTTTAAACAAATGACATATCATCATTTAACTCATAAATGAAAACATGAAGAGAGACAACGCAGAATTTGGTGGAGGATGTAGAAATTATATGCACTAAGCATGCATATGCCCAAGATCCACCTGATCTCACACTATTTAACTTTATGAAAGATACTGAATCTATTCCACTTGTTAATCTTTTGCGGAAAAATTAATTTCACACACATGTGAAGCATAAACAAAAATATTCAATCGCACATAACACAGTTTTTAACCGGGAAAGCCTGAAGTTGAAAACCCCAACTATATATTATGTAACATGGAGATCATATGACAATCTCATACAAACATACAAAGCTTATCACAAGCCCTCATTACAGTACAATCGTCATACACTAATCAGGCCTAATATGGCAAATCCATGCACTGATCTTTGCCACCTGCTAGCCTGCCTCCACTGCACAATCTCTGCTGAAGAATAGCTCTGAATGAATTTGAATTACTCCATCCTTGACTGCACAATCCTCATTGGCATCTCCACTGAGTGTGTGATGCAATCAATGCATCACTATAGTCACAACAGATAGTCTATCTTGCCCTTTCACCTATCTCTCCACTGGTCTCCACTTAAACTGCGATGTACTGTAGTTCACTGCTGTATTGTTAAGTTGATTAATGAGTTATTATTCATGAATTAATTAACTAATTAATTCACTCCACTCTCACTAGTGTATCAATCAGTTAGACTAGATACAACTAGCTCAATTGAGTCTAACTGAGTTAAACTAAATACAACTCCATAACTACTTCTTCCAACCGTGTCATAACTCTGTCACTTGAGTTCTAACTGAGTCCTCCATGCAATAGCTCAAGTAAACCCTTATGAATAGCGTAATTCCTTCTGTCAGCTGCTGTGCCATATCTGTGCACTGAACTGAAGTGCTCCAAGAGAATAAGTTGCTGTTTAGAGTCTGATTGTCATTAAGAGCTAATAATAATTGACATGCATCTATTTTTAGATTGACAATCTATAAATAGACTTCACCCAATATTCTAAAAATGGAATTTCATCTATTTTTCCAACTTTATCAACCATCCACAAATAACATCCTGCAACTTCTGAAATATGATCATCATGTCTAAAAATAGACATAGTCTAAAAATAGACTTGCGCCAAAAATAGCCTGCGGGCCCACTTAGTGAAGGCGACTCTTTTCACTAAGCTCATCATCTTGTTGAATCTCAACACTCCCTCTCAACAAGATAGGGATTATCCTTCACCCCGATCCGGCCTCTATGGTATTCAAATTTTCTCCCAGTGAGCACCTTCGTCAGAATATATGCATCCTGATCCTCCGTGGGAATGTACTGAAGCAACATGATCTTCCGCTGCACACAATATCTGATATGATGATACCAGATATCAATATGTTTAGATCTATCATGAAACACATGATTAACCGAAATTTTAATGCAAATTTGATTATCACAATGAATCACCATGGGATCTAAATGTGAACCGAAAAAACCAACCAGAATCTTCCTCATCCAGATAGCCTCACATGCAGCTAAACTTGCTGCCATGTATTCCGCTTCCACTGAACTGAGTGCCACAGATCTTTGTTTCCTGCTGTACCAAGAAACTGTTGTAGATCCAATACTAAAAATCCCTCCCGATGTGCTCTTTCTGTCTGTTGGGCTTCCTTCCCAATCTGCCATCGTGAAGCCATTCAAATTCAACTCATCCATCTGTCTGTACCATAAACCATACTCAAATGTGCCCTTGAGATATCTCAGGACATGCTTGCTTGCCTTCCAAAAGAGCTTGGTAGGCTTAACCATCGCTTGTGAAAGCTGGTTCACCGCATAGCATATGTCTGGTCTTGTATTGACTAAATACATGAGCGAACCCACCAACTGTCGATAAACAATGGCATCCACTACCTCTCGCCGAGATGTAGCATCCTCTCCACCCCCCGGAAGAGGAGTGTCGATAGGCTTGCAGCCTTGCATGTGAAACTTCCGCAGTATCTCATACTTAAGTTCGAGACACAAAAATTTCACCATCCCGGGCCGCCATATTTCCAATCCAAGGAAATAATGAAGGAGGCCTAAATCCTTCATCTCAAACTCCTTTGCAAGATCAGACTTGCATGAGTGTATCAACTGCTCATCACCTGTTAGTATCAAATCATCAACATAAAGTACAATGATCAAAAGCTTACCCTCAACCACAATCTGGTACAGGTTTGCATCCGCCTCACTCTTGGTGAAGCCAAGTCCAGTGAAATAGCTGTCGATTCGAGTGTACCAAGCACGGGGTGCTTGTTTCAGCCCATACAACACTCTTTTGAGCCTGCACACGTGCGACTCGCTACTGGAGATCTCAAATCCTTCAGGCTGCTCAATGCACACCTCTTCCTAAATGATCCCATTAAGGAACACAATATTCACATCCATCTGATGAATGTGCCAACCCATCTGCGCTGAGAGAGAAATGATGGTCTGTATGGAAGAATACCGTGCGATAGGTGCAAAGGTTTCTTCATAGTCAATCCCCTCAATCTGTGAGAAGCCCTGGGCAACAACTCTTGCCTTATACTTCTCGACACTCCCATCAGCAGCTTGCTTTACCTTGTAGATCCATCTTGATCCTACAACTGATTTTCCCACCGGCCTTGGAAAAATCTCCCAAGCACTGTTTCTGACAATGGAGTCATACTCCTCCACCATGGCATCTACCCATGTGGGCTCCTACGCTGCTTCTTCAAAAGAAGATGGCTCTGTCACAATACACTTGCTCATAAGAGCCATGTATCCAGTATATCGGTTAGGTGACTGTCTCTGTCTGCACTGTGATGTAAGGACTCCTACATTTTGTGCCGCATCAAGCTTCAGTCTCTCAGCTTATGTGGTATGCTTCCTGCTTTGTATGATGTTTGGTTCTGCATGAGTGGACTCCTCCACTCCATGAATCTCCTCCTGTGGCTGATCCACATCTAGAGGCTCATCTTTGGGAACAAAAAGTTCCTCCTCTGCATGCAAGTGTAGCTCCCTCTCAAGCGGCAACTTCATGGCTTTCACCTCATTGAATTTTATATCTCGTCGCACAATAGTCATTCGACTGTTTGGAAAATACACGCGATAGTTATGGGGTGTTTCTGTGTACCCCACAAATATCCCAACTTGTGCAGTCGGCTCCAACTTCTTCCTGGCGTCCTTCATCACATGAATGTAAACAGGTGAGCCAAAAATCTTCAAATGAGAAATATCAGGTTTCTTACCAGTAAAAGCTTCCTCAGGTGTATTCATGCCAAGTACTCTATGAGGACAATGGTTTTGCACATAAACTGTAGTGTTGCATGCTTCTGCCCACAAGTGCATCGGTAGGCCATGGTCATGCAACATCGCTGGTGCAACACTCACAATCGTTTTGTTCTTTCTCTCCGTGACCCCATTCTGCTGTGGGTTATGAGCCGCTATGAGTTCTCTTCGAATTCCTTCTTTGCTACAGAATTATTTGAATTCGCCCGAGATGTATTCACCACCATTATCGCTCCTTAGAGCTTTCACCTGCTTCCCCGACTCCTTCTCCACCAATGCCTTGAACTCACAGAACTTTGAGAACGTTTCACTCTTCTTCTATATGAAGAAGATCCAACATCTACAAGAAAAAAACATCAACAAATATCACATAATACCTGAGTTTTGCTGTTGAAGCAACCGAGAATGGTCCACACGCGTCTGTGTGAATTCTCTCCACACTACTACATTTGGCGGAAATTCTGACACTTGGTTCCGACGCTTTTGATCAAATGTCAGAAATTTCCCCAAATTTTTTCCATCCCGCCCGAAACCGTCGCTATACCGACGTTTATAGAAAAGTGTCGCAATACCAACACTTAGAAAAGTGTCGTAATTACGACATTTGGAGGAAGACGTCGCAATTGCGACACTATGGCCCAAAGCGTCGCTATTACGACGACTGCCTCCAAACGTCGCAAGTGTGACACAATGTCTAAGTGTCGCAATTGCGACGTTTGGAGGTACCCGTCGCAATAGCGACGCTTTTTCCTCCGTCGGTATAACGACACTTATATGCGTGCTACATAAAAATATGAACTTATATTTGCGCTACATAAAAATGATTTTATTGTTTCGTATCCGTCGCAATAGCTACAATAGTGTCTGATATCACGCGTGCATTCGCCCTCCGCTCTTGCAGAACAGAATTCGCCCTCAGCATTCGCCCTCAGCTCTTGTAGAACAACATTTTCCCTCAGCATTCGCCCTCAACGTTCGCCCTCAGCTCTTGCAAAACAACATTCGCCCTCAGCTCTTGCAAAATGGTAAGTTCTTACTGCAGGCCCTTCCTCCTATAGTAGGGTTGACTCTATTTGGGTTTTTTTGGTCAATTCCATTGGATTGTGTTAGGCTGTAGGGTTTTCTCTAGATGTCAAGAATCAAGATTCAATACCCTCTATTATCTTCATCACCCAATACAAGATTTAAATTTTTCCCAAAGAAACGCTTTTTAATTTGGCAGCCATTATTTCTCCCTACTTTAAAAGCCCTACATTTAAATGAAAACAAGCATTGCATTTCAACTACAAAAATCTATTAGTGTTCAAATGTACATGTGTGCTACATTAACGTCTGATATCACGCGCGCATTCGCCCTCAGCATTCGCCCTGAGCTCTTGCAGAACAGCATTCGCCCTCAGCATTCGCCCTGAGCTCTTGCAGAACAACATTTGCCCTCAGCTCTTGCAGAACAACATTCGCCCTCAGCTCTTGCAGAACAACATTTTCCCTCAGCATTCGCCCTCAGCGTTCGCCCTCAGCTCTTGCAAAATGGTAAGTTCTTACTGCATGCCCTTCCTCCTATAGTAGGGTTGACTCTATTTGGGTTTTTTTGGTCAATTCCATTGGATTGTGTTAGGCTATAGGGTTCTCTCTAGATGTCAAGAATCAAGATTCAATACCCTCTATTATCTTCATCACCCAATACAAGATTTAAATTTTTCCCAAAGAAAGGCTTATTAATTTGGCAGCCATTATTTCTCCCTGCTTTAAAAACCCTACATTTAAATGAAAACAAGCATTGCATTTCAACTACAAAATCTATTAGTGTTCAAATGTACATGTGTGCATCACTTGTGTAGGGTATTCCTTTTCCACTTTCACATTATCCAAGAATGTGTGCAGTATAGTTCATATTTTTTGTGATTTAGATTATCTTGAAAAAGGAAAGGTAAATTATTTCTTATGGAAAAAGAAGGTTTTCCCTTTTTACTACTGGAAATGGTACAACAAAGTTCCATTTCTACCCGAAACTCCTATGAAACAGGAACCAAATAAAGGCCATGTCCTTAATGGACATCATTTGGCTTTGAAAATGGCCATTGCATCGTGTTGTTTCTTATATTACATCACGATAGTTTCTTAGGTCATTTCTTGTTTCTTGAGATGAAAAACAACCAAAGAAATTGTGAAGATCCTTTCAAGAAATAAATGACCATTTCTCAATCATATCGCAACTATTTTTTATTTTATTCAGTGGTTGCTTACTTTGAGAAAAATTTGAAACTTTTATAAGGAATATAACATAAAAACACAAAATGGGAAGGAATTGATGAGGTAGATGACCTTTAGTTGTTGTCAATTAAGAATTGATAATACACGATGCATGTTTTGTACTACAAACTAGATTCCTTCCTGGAGTTAGGACACAAAGTATTGAATCAAAGTTGTAGTTTCTAACTTCTTGTATTGGTTCATCAATCTTGAAATTCAGACATTACATGTCTTCATTGCGTCATGTTTGAATAATTTTCATCATATCGTACAATAGGAAAATAGGAATTATGATTATTATTACTTTATGGATCTGTTAAGTTACTTTTAAGTTTGCATGGTTTAGTGTGAAATTATTCTAGTGTGCCCCTAGGCTCAGGTGAAGGAATGCCAAGGACTGAGAACCCTAGTTTTTAAATGGTATTGTTTCTTATACCCAAAAACCCCTCAACATCACTTTTTATTAGTTCTTAACAATAGTGTTGTAAACAATTTGAGAATTGATATAGCAAAATTTTGCACTTCTCAAGATAAAGTCCTAAAGCTAAAGTGTGATACCATGTGTAATTCAATAGCCCCATTGTCACCTCACCAACCTCTTTTCACTTCGGGCTAGCTCTCCTCCAACTCAAGGGGGGTTCTCCCTAGTAGATGTTAGGGATCTAATGGCCCAACCAAACCAAGTCAAGAGCCCCCTAAATCTCTATTTTTACTACTATTAATCAAAATATTGAACAATAGGGTCAGACATGCATCCTGAAGATAAAATTGCCAGGGTATTTTTGGGTAATTTCAAAGGGAAAGTCCCCAAACACATATAATCAAGGAATTATAACGTGATTTCAAACATTAAATATCAACAAAATCGCTTAAAGGATATTGAAAGGAAAAAGGTGATGGAAGATAGAAAGTGCCTTACTTAAATGCTCTAAGGATTTTTCAATAGTTGCTCCAAAAGCTTCACTTCAAGGCCCTTCAAGATCGTCTCCAACAATGCTATACCATCAGCTTCAACAAAGTTGCTCCAAAAATGTCCTCAAGGTCTTCACAACAAGTTTACTAGAAGTTGCTCCAACAATATATTCAATAAGGTCTTCATTGTCAACTCTTCTCTTGTTTGGGTGCCTTAATGTGCAATGACATGTTTCCAGGACTGAATTCAATGCAAGGCATATTTGAAACTCTAACTCTGTCTTCCGGTGTCTTATTAGAAATTATTTCAGTTTTCATTTTGTGTTTTCAAGTTAGATATTGTTTTTAAGTTTTTACATTTATAATTTTATTGCAATGTGGCAGACTGATCAGAGCAGTGCAGGAACAACCCCGAGACGGGATGATCGCGGAAAGAGGCCAGCGGAAGAACATGTAAAGTGCCAGCATTGCTCTATCTTAAGGTATTTTAGTTATTTACATAATTGAAATAATATTAATTTTGTTCAAATATGCAGACACCTAGCCATGGTACGCCTGATGATTCCCTCTTTGAAGAAGAGATTTCTTCATCCTTATCTCCAGTGTTCTTGTTGCGAAAAAAGGCACGAAATGCAAGGTCGGAATTTAATACTTTGATAGATGTGCCTCAAACACCTGAAACAGAAGAGAGGATAAAACAACTTATGAGCCAGCTAGAAAAATATCAGGTAATAATAAAAAGTCAAAAGGATATTTTTTTTGTTCTGCATGAGATGAATTGTGCTAGTTTGATTTTTAATTTTTACATTGACTAAAATAACAAAAAGTTCTTTTGTATGTAGCATTTTCTGGCACTTGCTGAACCCAGTGTTGGTGGTGTTATAGCCCAAATCTACCTCAGGCTGAAATAAGGCAGAAAGAGGATAACACCAAACGACGCTCAGTCTCGTAGCTAGCCCTACGAGGACAGGAGAGGGCTCTCTCTGGGTCAATCTCAGTGAAAAGTATTCAAAGGGGCTTGAGATGACTGAAACAACAACTGATCTTAGGCTAGATATATAAATAAGAGGATTTTATTTGATTTTTAGGGGTTTTGTTGGAAAAAGGGGAAAGGCAATTTTTGGGCTTGGGGATGAGGCCAAATTCTTGCAGAGGTCAAGTTGGGGCGAGGAAGGCAACGACTTTGATGTCTTAGATTAATTGAATGGATAGAAAAGATAGCTGAGGAGCTGAAGAGGGAAAGAAGGTGCAAGGATCCTCTTCAAACTGACGAAAACATATAAAACTAAACAAAAGTTTAAGGCAGAGCACCAGCAAACTAATGAATTCTACCTCAGTTACTCATTTGTTTAATTCAGAAGCAAAGAGAAGGGAAATGGAATACATATAAAATTAATGAAACTTACAGATACGTGGAGAAAAACATCATCAAAACTCAGAGCCACAAGGATCCCAACAAATGCTGCAAAACTCTGGTCTTTCCTTTGCCAAAAAGCTGAAATGAATATACAATGAGGTGCCAAACTTTTCCCGAGAGTCCAACCCTGAAAATGTCTCAGAAAATACATAATATAGACCATCCTAAACCCATTCCCTTGCTTCTAGGGGTCAAGCTCATCATTCTAGGAGCTATTTTAACCAATTCTAAACATGGAATTGAAATCTAGGCAGCCAAACAACTTGCCTTTAAAAGGAAGGAAACTGATTCATTCATTTAATTTTCACTTTTTAGTGAATGAATCCTCTAGAACAAGTAAATGTGAGCCAAAATTACATCATAGTCACCAAGTTACATCAAGATAAATCAATAATTACATAAAAAAGTGAAATTAGTCAAATTGGGCGAATTTCTGTGCTGAAAGGTAAAAATTGGGCCAAAATCCTCTATGCGCCGTGCCAGAAAACTCAATGCGCCGCTCCACTTTGAGCCTGTTTTTGAGGAAATTACCGAAGTCCAAATTGAGCTCATGATAGCTCGTTGGAAAGCCCTGGATGTCCACTATCCAACCCAAGTGGAATTTTTGGATTTGGATGTCATTTTCCCCTCCAAAACTTCAATCGCCCAAGACTGGTTCCTGCTGGTGCAAAAAGTGGCAGAAAGGCCAATTTCAAGGTGTTTTTAGCCCTTTAGGCAGCCCAGAACTTGATGAAATGATTTAGCCATTCCTAAACATGCATAATTTATCATAAAAAATCCAAAAATATCAAGTTTTTCTCCAGAGGATGTCCCAATCATAAGCGCGTGTTAGGTGGCGCGACGCGTCGGGCAGGAAAATCTGTTTTGTAACCAAAAATTCAAAAATGACAAAATTTTCTCCAAATTCCTTGAAATTTGGGCTGGAGGTCCATAATCAAGTACCATGCTTAGCCAAAGAAGCTTCAGCCAAGATTCAGAGTCTATCCTCCCTTTTGCACCGTTTCAGTGCCCTCCTGGTGCATGCAGTTCAGTGGTGAAAACACTGTCTTGGTCATATGAGCTATCTGTGTCTATCTCCATGGTGTTGAAAGTCTATGTCAAGTGAATGTTTGACCTGTATGAGATGGAAAACAACAATTTGGTGTATTTGCCTCCGATTTCCAAATGTGTGCCAAAGGGAAGGGACTGTGGTAAAAATGGAGCAGTGGGAACAATGAAGTCTTGCCAAGTGGTAGTTTTCCCTTTGAGGATTTGAAAAAATTTGGAAGAGGGGACAACCACTTGAATTTTGGAGTAACTTGGGATTTTGGGGATTTTTAACAAGTGAGATGGAAAGAGGGAATGAAGGTGAAATGATATGACTTGGGATGGAGAAATAAGGTACGAGATGATATGAGTGGTTTGAAATATAAGGGAATAGGGGATTAACAGTGATGATAGGATTACAGTTAAAGGAAGGGATGAAAAAATGGGAAATGAAAAAATTTGGCACCACAATCACTTTAAAACACCAATTATAAAACCCTAAGGGAACAATTTCTAACAAGTGAATAGGGTTTATAAATTGACATTCAAATTCTCATATTCTCTTTCCAAATGAACCCAAACGCTGGCATAATAGCATTTCAAAAACTCACAAACTTATTTGAAACATAGAATATTGAGTCAATTTTGAGTTTTCATGAAGCAGAGGCAAAAATTAGGTGTTTTGGCCCAATGCGCCGCGCACCAACCCAATGCACCGCGCCATAAATAGTGAATTTTTCAGGAGGATTTTGGAGGCCTTCCCGGTGTCCAAATTGAGCACATGATAGCTCGTTGGAAATATCTTTGAGTCTAATTTCCAACCCAAGTGGAATTTTTCAATTTGGAGTTCATTTACCCTATAAAAAATCGAATCTCCCAAGACTGGTCAAAATGAGGTAATGAGGTTGCCTCTGCTGCGCAGTGTCAGTTTCCAAATTTTCAACTTTTGAAGGTCTTCCTCAACTCAAAATTGAGCTCATGATAGCTCATTGGAAAGATCGTTGTGTCTAGTTATCATTTGAATCATCAAGAAAGTCATTTGGCCAACTAAGATAGGAGAAATATTTATTTTCCCAAGGTCACTTCAGAGGTGCATTCAATTCTCCTGAGGCAACGATATTTTTGACATTTCTCTAAAACCATGATACTTGTGTAAAAAGTGAAGGATTTTTTTCTTATTTGGCATGTTTTGGATGGAAACCTCTCTCAGGTTTCCAAAATTCATCTTTTATTTCTCGAAAACAGCATTGGAGTAAAACCTATCCCGATGTATGGAACAAGGGATTTGTCGAAATGAATCGAAATGAAGGGGATAAGGGGCTTCTAAATTCTTGAGAAAATTTTGGGAGGTAGGGAAGGATGTTAGGAAGCAGGGGAAAGTGGAATTTCAGAGATTGAGTAAGGGGAAGGGGTCCAAAAGGGAAAAACACAGGCCTAGCCTAGAAAATTGCCAAGTTGTAGCAAGAAACTAGGGTTTGTGAAAAAATGAGGAATTTGGGGGATCTCAGTGATGGGAAGTATTTAATAAGGTACATTAAGGATAGGGGAAGGTGTATGAACATCGGGATACAAGTTTTGCTGATTATTTGACCATCCAAGAGAAATTACCTTCAAAACCCTAGGAGAGGGAAATGAACCTTACCTAGGCACAACTGAAGCATGAACAAGGTGTGAAATGACTCGATGGAACTTGACATGATGATGAAAACCCTATGAATGATGGTACACTCAGCTGAATGGTGACATGTACTGACATTTGGACAACTTTGGAAGAAGTGAAAGCAAACCCTAGACCTAATGCCTAGTGACCAAATTTTGCTTGAAGACTCATTGAAATGACAAAATTTGACCTTGACACCTTAAAATCATTTTGTAAGAGCATGTTTGATCAACGGAAGAGAATTTGCCAAAGGTTGACACTGAGGTGGTAGTGGGACACAAGGGCAAGAGATTGCCCAACAACCCTCTCGTACACATTCTACTCCTTTAGGTGCTAGCCAAGAAACACACCCTGCCCAAGCAGACACCCAGCCAACCGCTGAACGTGTTGGCAATGATGAGGCTGATATGGCCAACTACATTATTGCGTTTCCTGGAGCTACACGTGTCAGCTCCACAGGGACCATTAATGGCACGTTGTTGGTGAACGATGAGGGTGTCCCTATAAAGCATGTACAACTCCCAGTTAAATTTTAATATTTTAACTATTTCATGTACTTTATCTAAAACATATTTATCATGATTTTTATTTTTAAATTAATGATAATATCTTTTTTTTTTTTTTAAATCCTGTGTAGGAAACAATGAGTTCTACAGGTATCTGGAGAGCCATGCGTTGATAATTTTTGGCCCAACCATATGCACAGGGTGGAATTCCCAGAATTCCAACCTGAAAAAAGAACTTCTAGATTATTTAGAAGCCTTTTTTGGGGTCGGCACATTTGACAGAACAGTGGTGGCTCGGGTAGCCGGCAAATATTTGAAATATACCAGGGACACCTATAGGACGCAATTGCAATTTAACCCTAGATATGAGAATCCTCTCACAGTTCCAGAGAGTGAGTGGAGAGCACTCATCCATGACGGAAAAGAGAAAAGGGCAAAGAAAGAAGGAAAAATGCCAACTGGACCCGCAAGGTAAATTACAACTTTAATTCAATAGCTTTAATTTTCTCTATGTCTAAAATAAAAGTATGCTACGTCATATCTGACTTCAATCTTTTGATGCTAGGTTGCCTGAAATCTCAAAGGCAACCAAAGCTAGGATTGAAAAAAAGGGCCATCACAAGCTAGGCCAGGGCGGCTACTTGAAATTAGCCGCAAGAATTGTAATTAAGTAGCTAAACATCTTATAATTAATTGTATCGCCTTGCAACGTTTTTGTAATCCTATCAAATATGATTAAAAATACAGAATCATATGTAATTTAGGGTGATGACTTCGGAACAGAAACTACAGAGGAAGATAAAAATATCTATTTCCATTTCGGCTATCAAGCCGTAGTTGAACGTCGCAGAAGCTTGGGGCAGGTCCCAAGATCTAGAATGCCTGATAAGGTAAAACATTAACCTTTCAATATGTTTGTTTTCGTCCATAAATTTAATGTCTAACCACTTATTTTAAATCAGGGGAGCAACACTACCGACGAGGCAAATAACCCAGTTTTAGAGCCAGATGTAGATGATCCTCATGTGCAACCTGATCATTGTAGTGGGGACCAGGCCGACAATGCTACTTTTAGTGAGGGCCGTGACGGTAATTAATTTCCACTTATAATTTTTTCTAATTATACCTTGATGGTTGTCCTTATAAATTTTTTTGTTTAAATGACAGATAATGTTTCCCTTGAGGATCTTAACACTAGAGAGGAAGACAGGGCAACAGTCCCAACGGCGACAACTGGTGCACCAGGTAAATAATCTCATTGCAATTTTTTTTATTAATATTACCGAACTAATTCAATGATATTTAAAAACTGACAATTAAAATTTAATATTATCTGTTTTTGTAGGCGATGCCTCGTCACTGGATGAGACCAGACATCGTGACTACGCAACTAGGTTAGCGGCGACAACTGGTGCACTAGGTAAATAATCTCATTGCAATTTTTTATATTAATATTACCGAACTAGTTCAATGATATTTAAAAACTGACAATTAAAATTTAATATTATCTATTTTTGTAGGCGATGCCCCGTCACTGGATGAGACCAGACATCGTCACTACGCAACTAGGTTAGCGGTGACAACTGGTGCACCAGGTAAATAATCTCATTGCAATTTTTTTTATTAATATTACCGAACTAGTTCAATGATATTTAAAAACTGACAATTAAAATTTAATATTATCTGTTTTTGTAGGCGATGCCCCGTCACAGGATGAGACCGGACATCGTGACTACGCAACTAGGTCAGCAGTGCGAGTCGAAAGGCACGAAACAGGAGTAGAGCACAATGATATTGATGATGTAATTAGGAGCTTTAGAAATAGGAAGAAGAAAAAGAAAATTTGATAATGTAAAATATTGTATTATTATAAGACAAACGTTACCATACTTGGAACGTTTTTTGCGTTATATAAAAAACTCATTTATCATAATATTTTTATGTCAAGCATTAATTGCAATGTTTCCTTGTGTACTTTTTGTTGAATTGTTTTTTTATTAGTTATTGAATATATTTTTTTTTATGCTCATGAAAGTAAAAAATGAAATATAGATTGGGTATTGGGGAATTGAGAGTGATGTGAGGGGGGGGGGAGGGGCCATAAGAGCTTCCACCTTCACGTGGTTGGCCATGTTTAGTAGAGAATAATTTATTGGAGCGATTTAATCTTGGAGCAAACCTCCCTCGATCCAGTGTAGCAACAAAAAAGTCACTGTTGACTTAGTTGCTACTCTTTCAGATCGTGGGAGGCTTGTTCCAAGTTCATGTGACTCCAATAAATTGTTCTTGAAACGAAGAGGAGCTTATTCAGGTATGTTTTGACATTTCCAACATATGTTCTAACATTATCATAAGAATGCATCTTAGAGTAAAAAATACTACATCAATTACTTGTATTTATTGTATAGATAATGATGGATTTTGATTGACTTGACAGTGCAGGTACAAATCCTCTTGCATCATGAGCAATACAACTTGTCAACCAAGGTCATGTCCAGGATATTTTTGCTTGTGCGCTTGACCGGGTTTGTAATGTCACATTTTGTAAGTTCCTTTACAGTTCATAATTCAATATTAAGCTTGTTCATGATTATTATCTAGGTTTTTTGTATGTGTTTTTTCATCTATTTGATTGTAAGCAACTCTGCATGTTTCCTGTTGTTCACTATGATTTCTCCCATTACCACTCCCAGGATGAATCCGACTTTATTGTTACATAGGTTACTTTATTGTTACTACTATTTCTCCATTTACGATTTCATAGGTTACATCATGTAAAGTTGTCAATCTCAGGTTGGTGATGAGCTTTAGTTCTCCAGATTTGGGGATTTTCTGATATTTTCTCCCTCATGTCATTCCTGCATCACCTCATTGTTTGAGCATGCCAATTGTCTACCATTTGTATCAATTGGCACATGTCAATCTCTGAGTGGTGCCACATTTCACCTATTTTCAGTGAGAGTTTAGAGTTTCTCTAACATAGCTTCAGAAATCCGATTCAGTGCCTGTTTGAATATCGTCACATAATACTCATGGTTTGGATTGATGAGCATGTTCTGAATGGTTGGTTGATTCATAAGAACCACCCATATAGTCATCTTGAGATATTTCAGAAGTTTTCTCGGGTTTCCTTTTTCACCGTTTCTAGTGGGTGCGATGGTGTGGGGTGATCCATCAATACTGGTGCTCTTGTAGTAGGGAATTTGTTTTTGGGGATATAAAGGAGCATTTGATGTAGATATCCCATTGGATGCATTCATAGATGGGCACGAGAGGTCAATAATTTAAATTAAAAATATGCAACCTCTAGCATGGCAACTTGAAGGCCGTGAGAGACACTGGTTAAAGATTGTTTTGTGCTGGCTTTAATATAGTCGTGATTTCTTTCTATTATCTTAATGCAAATATATAGTCCGGTCTCATTAAAATGAGGATTGTGGTTGTATTTCTCTTTGGTTGTTTCTCTCTTAATGCTCCAGAAGTTGCCAAAAGTTGTGATAGTTGTTTAGTTTGCCTGTTACAAATTAAAAGTGGTTTTTAGCAATGGGAGTCATGTTTTTTAAGGTTCATACTAATATGAAGATATTGTAATTCTATATTCAGCATAAGAGAAGATGGCCTCTGCTTTGGGCAGTATGACAACAATTGCCACATCTACCTCATTGGGTAACAATGGAAAGGGGAAGAAGTTGGGTGCGATGTTTGATAATTATGGCAGACAATTGTCTTCTCTTTCAGTTTTTTCACCCATTTCCTTTAATCGCTCAAGCAGAAGAGGGACTCTGAGATTACGCGACAGAGAGAAGGTAGTTAATATAAGAGCTATGGAAAAGGAGTTGTACTTCAACAAGGATGGCTCAGTGACAAAAAAATTGCAGGTCAGAGAAAAAATTATGTTTAAAGGAAGGTCACCTGCACGTGAAACTTCACTACGGTGGATCTTTCCTTGTCCACTTATATTCGATTTTAATGTGTTATTTTAATTTTTCATGGAGGGTTGTTTTGGCATATGGTATGGCATTCAATTGCACACTTACTGAAAGCATTGTCAATTTGTCTTGTAGGCGGTGTGAACAAACTTGCTAATCTTGTTGGAGTCACCCTTGGGGCGAAGGGAAAAATGTTGTCTTGGAGAGCAAGCATGGTTCTCCGAAAATAGTTAATGATGGTGTGACAGTAGCTAAGGAGGTAATTTGTAGATGTGTGCTCTGGTTTTCTTTTTAACGTTGTATTAGTTCCCCGTCTTAAATGTCTTCCTTTTCACTTTGTGATGAAAGTAAAGATTAACACATTTAGAGTCATTGTCCATCACATACAATTCTGCAACATCATCTTCCTACCCTACCTACTTTACTCTACAATTTTTTCTTCTTTATTAGAGTGCACTTAGACTGGCAAACTCTTATCACACTTTCTTTTCTTTTACATGTAGAAATCTATCTAAGTCTAACCTTATTACATCCAAGGGCTCAGATTAAGCTATTGAGCTCTTTTTATTTACTCTACCTATATACTTATCTACCAAGATTAAACAATTTGGTCAGATTTTATTCTCTATCTCTAAAACATGAAATTGAAAGATGAAATAACCAAGCTTAAACTGTTTGACTATTCATAAATTGTGGCATAGGATACAAGTTGCACACAATTTTATTTATTACATAAGAGCAAAAAGTAGTGGCATTTAGACTTGCACACTTTCCTTGGCCTTTCCTTTGGTGGGGTTCATTTTCTTTTACTTTTTTGACCATTTTTATTCTTTTTACCCTTTGATTTTTCTTTTAGGGTATACCCTCTTTACATTTTTTAAAATTTTTTGATTTTTTGATAATATGGAAAACGTTTGCAACAAGAAAAGGTATGAACATATTACATAGCCCATCAAGTAAATCATGAAATATGACACCTATTGGTATAGGAGTCTAACACTAACTATGTTATCACTCAGATTTTCCTTGAAGTTGTAGAGAAGAGGAAAGGGGTCTGAGGTAACCACAAACCAATCTTTTAGGTACAAAATCTAGCCAATCTGTACCCAAAGAAGGCTCTCTCTTTAAAATTTAGCTTTGTTTTGAAAGATATTAAGCTAGTTATAAAGTTCAAGGGTTTTGATTGAATTTAGGTGGTGGAATTCGATAGCTGAGGGCAAGATTGAAGTAATTCAGGCCATTGGGATATGGAGTCAAAAAGACGGCTTCACTGGATTAAGTTTCTAAACAAAAGATGGTTTTACAGGGCAAGATAATCAAACAGAGAACAATTTTAGATCTTTAAAGCGAATGAGATGGAATTAAAATGGATGAAAGGAAATTAAGAATCTTTCAACACATTCAAAGAGGGAAATTGTGTGATTATCAATAAAGAGCATTCAAGTATTCTTTACTAAATAATCAAAATGCTTAAACTAGTAAAACAAGAGCAATTAAGAATTCACTGTTTAAAACCAGTTTAGAAGAAAAAATTTAGAATAACGATGATTAAAATCAGATTACACTTAAACACTTTCTGATTTACTCTTTTTCATTAGCTATTCAGAAATGAAAACACAGTGATATGATAAACATATATAAAGACTTTAAAACACAAGAGAAAGATGACTTATTGATCCATAGTTTGACACATGAATCCTGTAAAAAGTCTTTCGCATCAATTCATCATCCAACAAGCCACGAAAAATTTCTCCAACAGCTCTTTATTTTGAAAAAGTCAATATTACGACAAAGTATAAAAATCCACCCTCAATACTTTAATTGAGGGAGTATTTATACAAAAAATTATCAAAAATATCTCATAACAAATTGAGATATAATCTAGGGTGACTCATGAATAATTTACAATAAAAATAGAGACAAATGGTCTCGTAGATAAGATAAAAAGTAACTGATGTTGTGCTGTTTCTTTCTTTTGAGAATGTGATGGAGGCAGACTCTATGTTTTGGCCCGTTGCTGTCATCCTCAGTAATTCTGTTCTGACTGCCTTGATTTACTGATACTCTTTGTTTTCACTGATACACTTTGACCTCTGTTTATCCTTTTTATTATGGTATACTGTAGTAAATAGGCAAAATTTCATATAAGGATAAATTTTACAAAAGTTCCAACAGTTCTTCCCACCATTTATCTTCTGGTATTCTGGTCCGTTAAATTTTTCTCAATGTTTCATCAGCCTCAGTATATCTGAAAAAGGTAGGATGAATTGGAAACAAATGCTTTACTTCATGCTCAAGATAAAATAAATTTTCCAATCTGTCATGAAGATTTTTTCCTGTTAGCAATGCTGCTTCTGATGTACTGGTTGAAGAATTGGCCTGATTGTCAGCATACTTGTCCAATTTTTCAATATAGCTTTCAAGGTCCATTAGTTTATCCTCTGAAACTATAGGACTGTGCAATCCTTTTTTCAACAAAATATAAAATCTTTCTCTGAAGGCAATGATTTATTCTTGCATATCTGAGCACCTTCATTCTAGATTTTGCATAAGGGTTCTCTTAGTAAAAACCCTTTTTATTTCCAAAATTGTTTTGGTCCTGTCCTGAATACCAAGTTTTGCAAGTTGGTGTCTGGTTTGAGTGTTTAGAAACTGTATGAGTTTATTGGCTTCCTCAGGCCTATTTCCCAATTCTTCTCTTGTACTTTGAACTTCTTCTATAGCCAATTTGACTAAATCATTCTATTCATACATAATCGGAATAGAAGACCAGACATCCTTTATTGATTGGATAATGTTGTCCCAAAGAATTTTATTTATTTCCTTTAAAGGTTTCTCCAATGTGAGATCCTTTTCCAATGCTTTAACCAAATTTTCTAATCTTTTGACCTCTCTTGTTTTATCAGCAACACTCATTTTTGAGAGATCATATCTTTGTTCTAAATTAGTAAGCTGTAAATTTGTGTGCTAGAGTTCTATTATTTGAAGTTTCAATTCATTCATTGACTTTATTAATTCTTCAGAACTCAAATTGGAAGTATTTACCTGTGATAGCTCCGTTGGCTGACTTGTTGTGGATGTACCTATACCTGTAATTGCCTCTGTTGTTGATGCTGGAATAGTAGACTGCTTGTTCTTTAATGCCTGTTCAAGATCTTTTTCTGTTTCATTTAGTTGCTCATTCAGTTTCAAAAGCAAGTCCATCATTTCTTCTTCAGAATTTTTCTTTATCATCTCTTCAGTTTGTGGATGTCTTGAAGCTGGCAATTTCAACTGCTTTCTCAAAGCTACAATATCATCATCTTTTTTCTTGATTAGGGCCTCTATACCTTTGACATCTTTAGGATTGTGACCCAATCCAATGATTATTTCCTCCAATGTCTTTATCCTGTTGTCTTTGGCCTGAAAAGAGGCTTTTTCAAGCTGCAATTGTGCATTAGTGTTCTCCAAAGAATCCTGCAACTTTTGAGTTGCCATTGCTTTATCGGTCAGAGTAGAATAGATCATTTCACCAGTCTGCTTATGTAACTCAATCTGATCTAAAGGATGAATATCCTTTGCTAAGAATTCAAAATTTGTTCTAATATAATTTGCAGCTGTTTGAGGCTGCTGCACTTTTGGTTTGAAGTGACTCATTATCATTTTGCCTTGCTAAATGTCATAAGTTGACATCAATCTTTCTTGATTCTTAGGAGCCATCTTCAAATACTGATTGTAAACCTGGAGTCTTAGTGGATCATTCCTGGCTTTTCCAAATCTTCTCTCTGGCTATCAGGAATTTCCTGAACAAAATCTACTTCTGGAAGAGGATTTAATTTTTGTCTTTTAGCATGAGGCTGTTCTGAAGATCCACCAACAGGGGTAGCAACTTCAGCATCTCTCTTCTTGCCTTTTTCTATATTGATAGGAGTTTGTAAAATTGAAATTTATGGCTCATTGATTTGAATAGGAGGAATTTGTACTTGACCCTGTTCTTTAGAAGTCTCAGGTTGCTCTGTCATTGTGAATTTTTCAAATACTTGTATGTCAGGCTCCTTTTCTTTTCCTTTAGATTGTACTGTGGCCAATGCACTGATCTCCTGTAAATTTTGCTGAGAAGTCCCTGTAGAAGAAGGACCAATACCTGGTATCTGCACCTGTCCAAAAGAGTCCAGGTCAAGTATTTTTTCAAGGTCTTTCATTACATTTTCAACATTGACCTGCTCACTATCCTTTTCTACCAATGTTCCTTCCATCCATTCATCCATATTGGCATATTTTTCAATATTTGGAATTTTGTGATGAATGTATGGTGATAGTTTATTTTTCATTCTTCTATCACAGATAAAGCTATTTGGGTCATAAGGCACCCAGTAAAAACATTTTTTGTAATCTGAGATATTCTTCTAAGATTATTTCTGCTTCCTTTCCAGCATCTCTAAAGTTACAAACAAAGGGACCTAATTGACTTTTGATCCTGAGTTGAGCCTTTTTCTTTGCATTGCAGAAATGAACTATATCTGAGTTAATCATCTGCCTGAAATACTCTAGTGCAAAGAGTCTCATGGGGACATATTTGGGCAACTTGAATGGGCACAATTCACATCCATATATTCTGATCTCGGTGTGATTTTGATACAAGTACCAGTCACCTACCCTATATTGTTTTGAGAGCTGTAGAATTTTCTTGATTTCATTATTGACTCTAGGAGGGGAAACTCTTGTTAACAAAGTGGTTGCAGGGTGTACAAATAGGTCAATAAACTCATTATAGGAGTAAGGAGAATTAGAGGAATTATGGGTGATGGCAGACCAAAATATCACAGACCTAGGATTTCCTTTGGCATCAAGTTTCTGAACATGGAAAGGGAAACTTTCTGATTGGTAATAAATCATGACATGATATATAACAGAAGAATATTTGAACACTTTTTCATTCTCAAATCTCATGAACTGATCACGGATTTTATCAGCAATGTAGGATGCAAAATCATACTTGACAACAGGGGACTGTCCAAGGGTAAATATAGACAACAATGCTAGGGTTAATTGATCAACATATTCACTAGTATTGAAACCCATGATAAAGGATATCATATTCAGAATAAGCCTACCCACATCAGTGAAAAAAGTATAACCATAGGGGGGAGGGCCTTTGGGCTGATGCTCTGGTAACATGAAGGTTTGAAAAATGCGATTTAACTCTTCATGGGACAAATTGGCAGACTTTTCAAGTAATTCTCCCATGGACAGGGGAGTGAGGGCTTGACCAGGTTGAAATTGCAGCATTTCATTTATCGACTGAGTAGTGATTGGGAAAAGGATGTTCTGATTCAGGGACAAAACTGCTCTTTGATTGGGGTCATGGTTTGCATGGCAGTAATGAATTAACTCAGAAAAAATATGGACTGAGGGGAGAAGATACATGGGGAGATTGGATTCCCATAATCCAATAATATCAGAACTGTTTATAAAGTTATCTCTGCAGCGGAAAAAGGTTCGAAGAGGATTATCACTAAGAACGAGGTCTTTAATTTGAAAATCTCTATTTGCTAGGGGCAGATAGTCTAAATCTCTGTGAGGGAAATTTAAAGGTGCGACGTTCAGAGCCACTAGAACCTCCATTTCTGGTTCTTGTGGATTCAGAAATGAATTTCGGGTTTTTGTGAAGAACAAACATAATTACAAGTTTTGGGAATTCAATTTACAATTCTGGAGATTGAACAAGACCAAATTGAACTCTGTTTCTGTCTTTCGTGCAGAATTTAAAACAAAAGCTAGGATTTCACAGAGTTTTAACGGGAATTGGGGTAAATACCTGTTTTTTGGGAGATGAACAGTGATTAAACAGGTACATGCTATGGCATACGAACTCTGGATTACTGATATGCAATTGTCTTCAGCAAAATACAGTTGATGGCGCTTGACAGTTTGTTTTTGAAATTCTCTGCATGAGACTTTGGTTGTTCACAGAATAATGAAAATGATGTGGGAAAAATTGTTTTATTCACAAAGTCCAAAGGGTGACGGGGTTTTTATTTATTTATTTAATGGATGACGTCAGCAGGTACGGAAGATGAGTCACGGGAGGCAAGCGGTAAGCGGTTTCCATCGCACCGCTTTTGGGGAAAAGTGGTTTTGGGCGGAGGGCGAGCAATTCCATAGAATGACTGACGCGTGGCATGGCACTGTTTGAAAACTGCCAGGCCATCGCGCGTTATTGTTCGGACGCGAATGGCTAGCGATATCATTAATAACCGTTGATCTCAGATGGGTTGATCGAACAACGATGGGGACGTGGAAGTGACGGGGATTTAATATGGAGGGCCCGACACAATTAAACGTTAATTAATATCATCGGGGGGAATCTGATTGGCGGAGTTAATTAATCGTGAGGATTAATCAATTTGTTTATAAAAATGCAGGAAAGTGATTGGGAAATGATTTAACCAAGGTTAGCGGTTAAGGGAGGTATTGGAGATTTTACAAAAGGTTTATAGTTTTAACCTTGGGAAAGGGAGTCGGGGGATTAAAATACACAGGGGAAGAATTATTTTTGTATTAAAACACGTAATAAAACATGTTTTAATTATTTTTTCAATATACTTTTATTATATGATAATTAAATCAGATTAATTTAATTACCATAGGGGGCGGAATTTAATATTACGATATATTTAGCCAAAGGGGGCATAAAGTGGGTTTTTTATTTAAACATGTGGGAATAAATAACTTTGGCTAAAATTTATTAATGGGTTTTTGGGGATATTATATAAAAATGAGCTATATATAATAGGAGAAGGTTATTTTTGTAAGGATTTAATACATAAAATCAATGTTAATATGACAAGGGGACAATGTAAACTCAAAATACATTAATATAACTAAGAAAGTGAAGATTTAAAAGCAAATTGCATTATAATCACTTCATCACTTAGACTTAGAATAAAATGTGATTTTGAGGGTTTTTTTATGAAATAATGCATAATTTTCCTAAGTAAAATGGGATTTTACTTAGGAAAAGATGTTTAGAAATGAGTGAATGTTATGAAGAATGACTTCAAGTACTTAGGCTTTTCCAATTATTGGGCCGAGGGTCCGGTCCCTCCAAAAGTCAAGGAAATGCCTTGAGCCTCTCTAATTTTCAAATACCTTAGTCCTTAGGGGAAATTAGTGAAATCTTTAGGGGAAGATGAGAAGGGAAGTTGATAACTTTGACTTTGCTTTGCTTTGAATTTCTTCCAGGATAGTGTTTGCCTTTGCACTTTGTGATGAAAGTAAATATTAACACATTTAGAGTAATTGTCCATCACATGCAATTCTGCAACATCATCTACCTACCCTACCTACTTTACTCTACCATTTTTTCTTCTTTATTAGAGTGCACTTAGACTGGCAAACCCTTATCACACTTTCTTTTCTTTTACATGTAGAAATCTATCTAAGTCTAACCTTATTACATCCAAGGGCTTAGATTAAGCTATTGAGCTCCTTTTATTTACTCTACCTATCTACTTATCTGCCAAGATTAAATAGTTTGGTCAGATTTTATTCTCTATCTCTAAAACATGAAATTGAAAGATGAAATAGCTAAGCTTAAACTGTTTGACTATTCATAAATTGTGGCATAAGATACAAGTTGCACACAATTTTATTTATTACATAAGAGAAAAAAGTAGTGGCATTTAGACTTGCACACTTTCCTTGGCCTTTCTTTTGGTGGGGATCATTTTCTTTTACTTTTTTGGCCATTTTTATTCTTTTAACCCTTTGATTTTTCTTTTAGGGTATACCCTCTTTACATTTTTTAAATTTTTTTGATTTTTTGATAATATGGAAAACCTTTGCAACAAGAAAATGTATGAACATATTACATAGCCCATCAAGTCAATCATGAAATATGACACCTATTGGTATAGGAGTCTAACATTGGCTCCACTTGGGGATGGCTTTTCCTAGTGAAAAGTCAAGAACAACAAGTCAGTTGTCCTCATCCATTGACCTTGGTGAACTTGTAAATGTCTTATGTCTTCTGCAAACTGAAATCTGATCTGAAACTAAAACAACACACAAAAGTTTTCAAATCAACTTAATGAAAAACTAGTTGAAAATTGAAAACTAAAAAAAAATACTCAAAATTCTGAGCTTATTGGCACTCATCTACCTACTCAATCTACTAAAAATATTATTGAATCAGGATACAAAAATGCCAATGAAGCCAATCAACTAGCTGTAACAATAAATGGATAACTTGATTGCTTGTGATCAAAATTGGAAGTATATTATGATCATGTGCCTTTATAATAAATGATATGATGTGTAAATGCCACTTTTGATGTATTTGATCCTTATAGAGAAAACATGTTTGCAGATTTGGGCTAAAAATATTCTCCATATAATCTGATATAGGATCAATAAAAGTATGATGTATGTTATTTACTTTTAGGCCTTCAATGACTGGTTGCTTAGTTGTATTATGAGTATTAAGCCTTGAAACTATTTATTTTGTCTTGTGTTTGAAAGAATAATCATCCTCAATATGCAAGTCAAAAGATAGTACAATTTCCTCTTGCTTAGGAGAAGGAAGATTTTCAAAGAATTCTTTAGGATTTCGGAAATTGTATGATTGAATTTGAGAATGCAAAAGTTTAATTTCATTTTCATAATTTTAAGAAATTATCTCAAGAACACATATTTTTAGTTTGGGAGAATATTTTCTTGATTTCAAAAGAAGAAATAAAGCTCTTAAAAAATCCTCATCAACCTGAAGTTCTAATATCTCATCCCTCAAAATAGCTAGTGATTGTTTTGTGAAATTATCATAATTATCATCATACTGATCATGTAAGTCTAAAAAATCTTCTAAGAACCTTGATTTTCTTAGGAATAGGTAATTTTGTAATAGCTTGCATCTTTTGAGGCTCCAACTTCACTCCTTCCTTTAAAAAAATATGAACCAAATACTCGAATTCTTATTTCCCAAAAGCACATTTGGATATTTTTACATAAAAATGATTGTTCTCAATAATTTATATAACTTTTCCACATGTTTAGTGTGGTATTCCCATGATTTATTATAAATATGTGTATTATTAAAGAAAACCAACCCAAATTTTATAAGATGGGATCAAACAAAATTGTATTCAAACGGCGATAAACCCTAATTCAAACCAAATTCGTGTTCCAAAATAGCCTGCTGACGTCGGCCAATTTTGTGACGCGAAAACCAAATGAATTCCACCCTAATCTTTTTCGGGTCTGAAGTTGGGCTGGTGTATGGAGGGAGAGTTGTGACGCAAATTTATGATCAAATTCTCCCTAATCTTTTTCGGGTCCGGATTTCCACTGCGCGACGGCCCAAACAAAGATCCGCTCCAATCAATTTTTGCCACGTGTCCTCAATCAAAACTTGCCCTGCTCCGTTTGCGGGTGCATTCATTGGACTTTAAGGCAATGGGACATGGATGTGGCGATTTCATATCAATCTCATTAAGTTTTAACGCTGTTCAATTAGCCGATATTTAAGTTCGAAGGTTTTCACATTAAATCGCATTAAGTTTTAACACTGTTCAAGATCAGACCTCCACTCCTGTTAGCGATTCCGCATGCTCCAATATGATCTGGCCTTCGGCTCTCATTAATGATCATAGATTAATTATGACGGGCGTCCTTCGATTTCATTGCAGTCGGGGTTGATAAAATGGCGTTTCAATATGGTTTTTCAGACGAGCCGGTTGCTGGGTTACACTGCCTGCTCACTGTGACGAGAAGGAGAAGTGGACAGCTGAACTGCTGCTTAGACTTTTCTGCATATCTACATTTCTCTCGGTCTGGTTTGTGTCTGTCTTTCTTTGTTTCTTGGAATTCTACTTCTCCGTCTCCTCTTTTGCCCATTGTTGAGACTGCACCCATGCCTCACCTGCTCAAAGGATGCGTTGCCGCAGGGGGAGCACTAGAGGTCAACCCCTGCGCGCTCCCTCCAGCCCCTCAACTGAGTCGTCTTCTGGCCAGTCCAGTGATTATTATGAAGGTCGCTATCCAAATACAAGGAGTGGGCGGGGTCGGATTGTAGGATCTGGCCAACGTATGCATTCCCATGCTCCTCGTTTCCCTACCGCTAGTTCACCTTCTACGGCCACGACGTGCACTGCACAATTTTTGTTTAATTGCTCTCTCAATCGCCCCCGAATTATAGCCTTAGTCACTGTGTTTTTCCGCGAGGAGGCCTAAACGGAGGAAGAATGCACCCGTCTGGTGGGTCTCAGCTCGGAAAAAGCCAGCCAGCATTTGGGCCTTCAGGAGGGGAGCCGTGGCATGAATGTAGACGTAGCACCTAGCGATCCTGGACCTTCCGAAGGATGGTGCCGAATCATGGAGGAACCACCGGAGGAGTAGTTTGGTTAATTTGGTTTTCTTGCTTCTCAGGCCCCCTTAATTGGGCACGTTTTATATTATATTGCTATGCTGGACCTCTGTAATATTTTTGAATTCTGTAAACGTTCAATACTGGTTTCCCCGTATGAGGGCAGTCTTCTTAATTTTTTTATTTTTTGATGACAATCATCACATGAGTCTCAGCATTGCTTCCATATAAGGTAATTTGACTCCCACCTAATAAAGTTAAATTTACTTAGAAAAAATGTTGCTTCTTGTTTTATTTTAAACCTATTTTTTGAAATATTGTGAGCTACGTTTATAAGGATTGCTATAGTCAAGCGTCACAGGTGGTTTATTATATTAATATTTCACGGTCGAATTATGTTCATAACAATTGGAAAAAAAAAATGTTGCCCCGTTTCTATTTTAAACCTGTTTTTTGAAATACAGAGCCATGTTTATATGGTCTACATATTATACTCTTTCTCTGTATATCTGCAGGAACCTTTTTGCTATGAACAGGGTGGACGCTGTAGCGGGTTACTAATGGAAACAAGCGAGCCTTTCGTATCCGCTTTATGATACTATTTTATGTGCTGCATGTTATCACTCGCCTTCAAAATTAGCGATGCCGGTCTATGTTGCTGGTTTATTATATGGGTCTCATGGTCATTTTATATTTTGGACATATCACACTCCTCACATGATTAACGTTTTCTCTGCTCAAGGATTTTGGGTACTTTAATTTGTATTTGGAACAATGGACATCGGTACTCTATCTCGTGGCTTTACTATTCTACATACTTATTTCACTTTCTTATAGATGCCTCTGCATATTTATCTCGTATGCTTTCTCTGAATAAACGATAATCTCCATGTGGGATCGTTACTCTGTTTTATATCATGTCCCCGTATGTGACATCGGGTATTTTTCTATCATTGTTTGGGGTGGGACTTCCACTTTTTTGGATGGATATTTGGGTTCCAATCTTCATATGTGAAAATGTAATGACTTCATGGACTGCTTTACTTCATATAATATAATCAAAACATCGTTTTTTCTCTTGTGAAAAAAAAATGATTAATGTTTATCACTTTGCCTTCAAAACTAGCGATGCTGGTCTATGTTGTTGGTTTATTGATATGGTCTGATGGTCTTTTTATATTTTGGACATATCACACTCCTCACATGATTAGCATTTTTCTCTGTTCAATGATTTTTGGTACTCTAATTTGTATTTGGAACAATGGACGTCGATACTCTATCTGTTGTTTTACTATTCTACATACTGCTATTTCACTTTCTTATAGATGCCTCGGGCATATTTGGATGCTTTCGTATATTGCCGATAATCTCTATGTGGACCGCATCGGGTTTTATATCAAGTCCCCCAGAGACACATGGGGTATTTTTCTATCATTGTCTAGGCTAGACTTCCACTTCTTCGATGGATATTTGGTTTTTCCATCTTTAGATGTGAAAATTTAATGACTGTTTTACTTCATATAATATATTCAAAACAACGTTTTTTCTCTTGTGAAAAACAGATTCCATGTTTATCACTTGCTTTCAAAACTAGCGACGCTGTCTATGTTGCCGGTTTATTGATATGGTCTCGATGGTATTTTATATTTTGGACATATCACACTCATGATTAGTGTTTTTCTCTGCTTCAAGGATTTTGGGTACTTTAATTTGTATTTGGACCAATGGACGTCGATACTCTATCTCGTTGCTTCTACTATTCTACATACCGGCTATTTCACTTTCTTATAGATGCCTCGGGCATATTTGGATGTTTTCTCAGATTTGTCAATAATCTCCATGTGGACCGTTACTGGGTTTTATATCATGTCCCTGTATGTGACATGGGGTATTTTTCTATCATTGTCTAGGGTGGGACTTCCACTTTTCTGGATGGATATTTGGGTTCCAATCTTCAGATGTGAAAATTTAATGACTTCATGGATTGTTTTAATTCATATAATATATTCAAAACAGTGTTTTTTCTCTTGTGAAAAAAAAAATGATTGTTTATATTCGAAGCGCTGCGGGGTGGTTTATTATATTAATATTTCATGGTCATTGCAATGCCCACAATTCATAACAAATATTGAAGATTTACTGTCCTGTTTTAAAGTTTCATTTTATTTTTTTTAAATTGAACCCACGTGATATCTTGGCGCCTTGTAAGCGTCGGACTTGCGACATCTTAAAAACTTCCATTCGGATCACATTTCGTCGAATTGCGACAGTTTTACAAACGTCGGAAGAAGCGACGTTCAAATGAGTGGTCTTCGAGCTTACCCATTGTACATCCTTTGCTTGATCATTTGCGCAAGAGAGTACCCTCGGGAAGTCTAGTATAAATTTGCTGCAAAATTTTCAAAGTGCCATGGTGAAGATGGCCCAATCTCTTGTGCCATAATTTGCCCTCATCCCGGCTCACCACTTCTTCTTCTTTGCCCACCATTGCAGTGCATCCATCTACCTCTAGCTTGTAGAGATTCTTAATTCAAACCCCTATCTTATTGTTTTGACCTATTTTTTTATGTCAAAGGAAAGCTTTTCCCTCACTAAAAACAACATCATAACCCCTGTCTTCCAGCATTATGACTGAGACCAAGTTCTTCTTCAGACCTGGAACATGCATGAAATTCTTCAACAGGAATGGATTACCGGACTCCCTCCCAAAGGAAATGGTCCCAATGCCAGTCGCACTGTACCGACCATCATCGCCCATCTCTATATGCATCTGGAGTTCCTTCTCCTCCAAGTCACTAAACAACTCTTTGTCTCCCGTTGTTGTTCACTATCCTCTCTTTATGAAAATCTCCATGAGCCAGCTGATTTAAATCATCACATTCCCTAGCCCCGTCTTGAAAAACCCTTTGGTTATCTATCGTTTCCTTCTCGCTGCTTTAAAATTGTATTTTTAATTGCGAATCCATATTTGAAATTATATTGGGCCCAGCCCCTTCTCTGCTAGGCCCGCGCCTTTTTCTCTCCATATGACCCGACGCCGTGACCGAAGCGTTTCCCCTGCGGGGGCTTTACTCTATCCGTAGGGTCAAACCTTGGTGCCCCCGTAGTTGACTCCTTAGGATGGGTGAAGACTTAATCTAATGGTTGCCATTCACTACGGGGGGTCGCTCCAAAAGTCTCGTGTCCGTACACCTTGGCCCCTCGCAGTTCATCTCAGCCGTCCGATCAAAAACCAATCAACGGAGCGGAACTATTTCCCGTGGTGGTCCCCGCGCCCGTGTTCATTGTGTGAAAACCGGTGGTTTCATTCCGCACCACCCATCCATAGCCAGCGGTATTTCCCGTGGACCCAGCGATTCCATACGCTGGGTGACGCGTGTCCGAGTGTACTATTTCGAAAACCGCCCATTTCGCGCATTATCTCCCAGAAGAAAGCTAGGCAGCGGAATTCACCTGGGTCGTTCGATCTTGGGGTCCGCATCTAACGGTTATGGTCCTCCAAAGTCGCACACGCAATAATCTTTGTCCACGACGCCCCTGGCCCACTGCCTATCGCCCCCAGCGCATTTCTAACCGTAGATCTTCTCTGGAGATCTAACGGTCACAATTTATCCACCCGGTCATTGACTCAGTTCACTTCCACATCATCCTTCCACCTGTCTTTCGTACATCCTCGTCATTTGTTTCACGTGTTCACTGCGTCATACCTCCACCTTTCATATATCCGATTCATTCATTGTATTTGAACATTTTTTACGTTACAAACCTTCGCCAATTCATTCTTCACTATTCTATTACGTTTTCTTCACCCTACTATAATTTCTTTGCTAGCCTGCACTGTTTTACCTCTTTGTAAACCTGCTCCACCATCTCCATTAACCCCACCATGTCCGCCATCCCTGTGATTGGTTTTATTTAACAGGTTTTTGTTTTTGCAGGATCACCATGGCTAAAATTATCATGATTCGTCATTGCCATTACAGAGGCCGAGAATGCACGACAGGACCATGTTTCAGGAGCAGAATTGGTGGGAAAAGATCCGGGAGCTGCTATGATGTGACCACCATTAAAGAAAGCAAGGATTTGAATCTATAGAACCCTCCAGAGAAAATCAAGAGACAGATTTGGGTAGGCGAGAACATTAATGGGGCAGCATGAAATATCAGCGAAAGATCAAGAGACACAGTGCCCTGCATTAAAGATCTGGGGTTTAAATTCAAAGTTAGAGGGCCGAGAGTACTATGCACAATCACAAGCAATCTCAAGGTTTCATGGTAGCAGATTTTTCCCTTTTAGCAAAGGGCAAAACATTTGTATATTTTATTATTTGTGTCTTGTTTATAAGGAGATTTTCATCCTCGACATTTATTTGTGGAGGTAGATTGTAAAGTACAGTTATTTATATTTAGTCATTCATAGTGTGGGTGCGAATGTTTTCCGCCATTTTATTCAAATCAGATCATTAAATGTGTATCACCTACCTCCTTTCTCTAGAGTTTTCTGCTTCTCCTATAAAAACTATGAAAAAACACATTGTAAGGGTTCCAGATTTCTATCAGTAAACTGTGCAGTGAGAATTTATTGTATACATCTTGTAACACTTCTGTATGAAGGCTCAGAGCCCGTAGGGTCTCAGTGAGGAGGAGTTATAACTGTAATGAGGATTCTGGTCTTTGGTATCTCACAGTATGTAATTTTCTCTTATGTGTTAATATAAAATCTCATTCCATGCTATTTATCTTCTTGTATCATGTTCTAGAATGCGAGTGGCTCACTGGTTTTAAGTAAGGATTCATCCTAGTTGGTGCCCATACTTGGATTAGTCAAGCGCTTTAAATAGGCCTAGTCATGATATATTGTTCCATGTTCATTTCATCCATATTTTTTGCTATATTAGTTACTTGAGGAGGGTGCTTTTAAAACGCCATTGTCATGTATGGATTCTTAGTTGGATAAGCCCATATGTGGTTTTGTTGTGTATATGGGTATCAGCCTCATGCTAACTAGTATCTTCTTCATGTTTCTTCACTGCATCCACTTTCTGATATTTGATTTCTGTGGCATATTATTTGAACTGGCCCTCTTTGCAGTAAGCTGTCTCTTAACTGTCTGATGCTTTTGTATTGGAGTTTTGTATGTTGTTCCTACATTATTCTTATCCTTGTATCAGCTTCTGAGAGAGTTTGGTTCCATTTAAAATAATTTCCTTGTTTTGCAAGAGATAGTAAGAGAGCTTTTGGATTGACAACCCAAGCTATATTATGAGCTCCTTGCTATGTTAAGATGTCCTAGGCACTGGTCTATAGCAACTCTAGGCTGTCTCTAGGAGGGACAAGAATTGTCGACAACATCTTTCTGGCGCCGTTGCCGGGGAAGAATTTGAGAATATCAGTTTCCCTAGGCCTCGACAAATCATATTCACTCTCTAATCAGGTGAGCACAGAGAGTTGAAGAGTTGCATATCTCTCACCTTGGCGACTCCACTGTTATTCATTTGATAAATCTATTGGTAGTTCTGGCTCCTCGTAAGCCACATTTGAGGTCAGATACAGCTCAGTCAAAGACACCTTACGTGTCTGACCCAGAGAAGATTATTCATAGAAGAAGTTGGAAAGAAAGACAATCAGCCCGTGCTAAAGTCCCTGAATATTCTGTAGAAGATCATCCATCCTCTTCTTCTAAGGAAATCCCAGTGGAAAATCCCGACTCCACTGAGGAAAATCCCGAATATTACTTAGATAGCCCACCCAGGGGAAGTGCTAGAACCAAAGATAACCCTCATCCTACCCCTGAGGCTGAAGAAGTTAAAGAAGTCACAGAAGTAGCTGCTGTTAACCGTGAACTATTCCCATCTACACCTCAGGCTTCTGTGCAATTTATTCCCATTGTTATACATACTCCACTTCCTCCTCCTCCCCTTCCTTCATTTGTACATCAAATTGTTGCACAACCCCCAGCTCCTCCAATGGCTAATGTTCCTGCTTTCCTATTGAACAAATATGCTCCCTTGGCCTTGCCACAAGTGCTTAATGATATGCCGCAGGATTATTTGAAGATATTGCCCAGATTCAATGGAGAAAATGATATTGATGCTCAGAAACATCTTGAGACTTTCTGCTCATTTGCAGAAAATTTAAATGTAGAACACCTGGATGTGGTCTTAAGACTGTTTGTCCAATATCTTGAGGGTGAAGCTAGAAAGTGGTTTAAAACATTGGCAGACCGCTCAGTCACCACTTGGGAAAGAATGGAAGAAGTTTTTCTCAGGAAATGGGGAGAAAAGAAAGATCATGGAATGTGCCTCACTGAATTCAATACTCGAAAGAAGAAACATAATGAGGGAGTGGCAGAGTTTATCAAAAGATTTAATAAGTTGTATTTGAGCCTGCCTCCTGAGATGAAGCCTCACCAAACTGCTGCTAAGGTGGTTTTCATAGCAGCCTTTGATTCAGATTTTGGCTTCTCTCTGAGGGAAAGGAAACCTGCTACTTTAGATGATGCTCAGTCAGATGCTCTTGAATTAGAAGCAAACTTTGCCTCCACTGGGAAATTAAAAGGAAAAGTTGAACACGATACTAGGAGGAGAGGCAAAGAGGAGGTATCTACCTCAAATCAGGACAAGGATTCTGACAAGATGGATGAAATAAGCAAAATGATTAAGAAGATGGTCAAGCTTGAATTAGAGGCCAAGAATGTAGCTCCCAAGAATTTCTATAATGCTCCAAACAGAGGATACAATCCCCAGTATAAGAGACCACCATTGCAAATATTGCCAAGGGAAGCAAAGGAGCAGCAAGATCAGGTACCACATCCCTTGTACTTGGAAGGTCCAGCAGATGACTCCACTGAAGATGCTGCTTATGGACTAGAAGATTCAAATCTTGCTTTCTCAAACAATGATGAAATGGAATGCCCATTGCAAGAAGAAGAAGAAGAAGCAGAGATTGATCATTATTGTAAACAATTTGCTGATTTCATGCAAGCACAATTCAATGTAAAATATGATCTCAGATCTTCAAGGAAGAGGACTCGAACTCAAGATCAAGAAGAGGAGCCACCTCAGAAGGAGGTACCTGCTCAAAAGGAATCAGCAACAAAGAGAAACACAGAAAAAGGTAAGAGTCCTCTAAATACTCCCTTGCAGCCTAATGATCAGATTCCTTCTTCTTCAAAAGTAGTCAGTCCTCCTAATGATGAATCTGTGTCAAAAGAAATTAAATTTTTAGCTGAAAATAAAGAGTCAAAAGAAGTTGTGATAGAAAAGCCCCCTCCTGCTTTTAGTTTGCAAAAATAACTTGAGAAAATTAAAATTCCAGTCCCCTTGACCGAGCTGCTAAAACAACCTGCATATCAGTCTCAAGTTACTTCTTTTATGCTCCCTCCTGAAATATCAATTGTGCCTGATAGTTTAAACCTTCAAGAAGAGAGACCCATGGTAGTCTTTGGCCCACATGTTGAGGAAGTAGATCCTTCTACTCCTCCTTTTTATGTGTCTTTAGTTATTCATGACCTGCTGTTACACAATTGTATGCTAGATTCTGGGGCTTCCCATAATCTTATGCCTCTATCAGTCATGGAACAATTAGGATTACAAATCACACGTCCATATAAAGACCTTTATTCATTTGATTCCAAAAGAGTCAAATGCTTGGGGATGATTAAAGATTTAGTGGTCAATTTGGCTCAAATTCCAGCAAAGAGTGTGGTCATGGACATTGTGGTGGCTGATATCCCAGCCCGCTTTGGCATGTTGCTGTCAAGGTCCTGGGGTACAAAAATTGGTGGGTCACTCAAAATGGACTTAACATATGCTACTGTCCCAGTCTTTGGAGGCCAAGAGAGGAGGTTATACAGGGAGACTAGATTTGTTAAAATGGTAACTAAGGCTGACTGCTCAGAGAATTCCCCAGTTTATAACAAAGAGGGAGATTTCTCATGTTTGATGCTAGAAGAAAATCAAAATTATGCCCATGAGCCCCTCTTTGGTCAAATCCAAGCTGAGCAGCCTAAAGAAGATCAGGAATCAGAAATTTGGACTTTACATTTTGATGGAGCAAATTCAAGAGAAGGCAATGGAGCTGGGGTGTTATTAATCTCTCCTACAGGAAAATGGGTCCCACTGTCCTTTAAATTGGAATATGAGGCTACCAATAATGTAGCTGAATATGAAGCACTTTTGTTGGGATTACAGACAGCCAAGAATATGGGCATACAAAGTTTAAAAGTCATGGGAGACTCTGAGCTGGTGGTAAGACAGGTCCGAAATCAATGCCAGACCAAATATCTTCGGCTGAGAGCATATAGAAATGAAGTATGGGACCCAGGAGGCAAAGACAACCTGGTGTATTATATTGTACATTAGTTTTCTTTTTTGTTTCATCATTCTTTTAATAATGTGTGTGTGCTGATGAATTATAAAATGAAAACTAGAGGTGTCGAAGAGCAGAATTCGCACAAAATGATCAAAAGGTCTGCAAGTTCTCGAAATGTCCGAGGATGAACATGTCGTCCCCAGATGGAGCCAATGTTGTTCACTATCCTCTCTTTATGAAAATCTCCATGAGCCAGCTGATTTAAATCATCACATTCCCTCGCCCTGTCTTGCAAAACCCTTTGGTTGTCTATCGTTGCCCTCTCGTTGCTTTAAAATTGTATTTTTAATTGCCAGAATCCATATTTGAAATTATATTGGGCCCAGCCCCTTCTCCGCTAGCCCCGCGCCTTTTTCTCTCCATATGACCCGACGCCGTGACCGAAGCGTTTCCCCTGCGGGGGCTTTACTCTATCCGTAGGGTCAAACCTTGGTGCCCCGTAGTTGACTCCTCAGGATGGGTGAAGACTTAACCTAACAGCTGCCATTCACTACGGGGGGTCGCTCCAAAAGTCTCGTGTCCGTACACCTTGGGCCCCCGCAGTTCATCTCTGCCGTCCGATCAAAAACCAATCAACGGAGCGGAACTGTTTCCCGTGGTGGTCCCCGCGCCCGCGTTCATTGTGTGAAAACCGGTGGTTTCATTCCGCACCACCCATCCATAGCCGGCGGTATTTCCCGCGGATGCAGCGATTCCATACGCTGGGTGACGCGTGTCCGAGTGTACTATTTCGAAAACCGCCCATTTCGCGCATTATCTCCTGGACGAAAGCCGGGCAGCGGAATTCACCTCGGCCGTTCGATCTTGGGGTCCACATCTAACGGCTATGGTCCTCCAAAATCCCACACGCGATAATATTTGTCCACGGCGCCCCTGGCCCACTGCCTATCGCCCCCAGCGCATTTCTAACCGTAGATCTTCTCTGGAGATCTAATGGTCACGATTTATCCACTCGGTCATTGAATCAGTTCACTTCCACATCATCCTTCCACCTGTCTTTCGTACATCCTCGTCATTTGTTTCACGTGTTCACTGCGTCATACCTCCACCTTTCATATATCCGATTCATTCATCGTATTTGAACATTTTTTACGTTACAAACCTCCGCCAGTTCATTCTTCATTATTCTATTACGTTTTCTTCACCCTACTGTAATTTCTCCACCACCCTGCACTGTTTTACTTCTTTGTAAACTTGCTCCACCATCTCCATTAACCCCACCATGTCTGCCATCCCTGTGCTTGGTTTTATTTAACGGGTTTTTGTTTTTACAGAATCACCATGGCTAAAACTATCATGATTCGCCATTGCCATTACAGAGGCCGAGAATGCACGACAGGACCATGTTTCAGGAGCAGAATTGGTGGGAATAGATCAGGGAACTGCTATGATGTGACCACCATTAAAGAAAGCAAGGATTTGAATCTATAGAACCCTCCAGAGAAAATCAAGAGACATATTTGGGTAGGCGAGAACATTAATGGGGCAGCATGAAATATCAGCGAAAGATCAAGAGACACAGCGCCCTGCATTAAAGATCTGGGGTTTAAATTCAAAGTTAGAGGGCCGAGAGTACTATGCACAATCACAAGCAATCTCAAGGTTTCATGGCAGGAGATTTTTCCCTTTTAGCAAAGGGCAAAACATTTGTATATTTTATTATTTGTGTCTTGTTTATAAGGAGATTTTCATCCTCAGAATTTATTTCTAGAGGTAGATTGTAAAGTACAATTATTTATATTTAGTCATTCATAGTGTGGGCGCGAATGTTTTCCGCCATTTTATTCAAACCAGATCATTAAATGTGTATCACCTACCTCCTTTCTCTAGAGTTTTCTGCTTCTCCTATAAAAACTATGAAAGAACACATTGTAAGGGTTCCAGATTTCTACTGTTGTAAACTCGTGCAAAGGAAGGCTTTTGTGGCGCAGAGCCCGAGAAAGTTTCTCGTATGAAGGCTCGCAGCCCGTAGGTTTCGTTGAGGAGGAGTTATAATCGTAATGAGGATTCCGGTCTTTGGTATCCCAAGGAAGATGTGTAATCTTTTCTTATGTGTTAATATAATATCTCATTTCATGCTATTTATATTCTTGTATCATGTTCTAGAATGCGAGCGGCTTATCGGTCTTAAGTAAGGATTCATCCTAGTTGGTGCCCATACTTGGATTAGTCAAACGTTTTAAATAGGCCTAGTCATGATATACTGTTCCATGTTCATTTCATCCATATTTTCTGCTATATTAGTTACTTGGGGAGGGTGCTTTTAAAATGCCATTGTCATGTATGGATTCTTAGTTGGATAAGCCCATATGTGGTTTTTTTGTGTATCTAGGTATCAATCTCATGCTAACTAGTATCTTCTTCATGTTTCTTCATTGCATCCACTTTCTGATATTTGATTTCTGTGGCATATTATTTGAACTGGTCCTCTTTGCACTAAGCTGTCTCTTAACTGTTTGATGCTTTTGTATTGGAGTTTTGCATGCCGTTCCTACATTATTCTTATCTTTGTATCAGCTTCTGGGAGAGTTTGGTTCCATTTAAACTAATTTCCTTGTTTTGCAAGAGATAGTAAGAGAGCTTTTGGATTGAGAACCCAAGCTATATTATGAGCTCCTTGCTATGTTAAGATGTCCTAGGCACTGGTCTATAGCAACTCTAGGTTGTCTCTAGGGGGACAGAATTGTCTACAACACCCGTCATATGGAAAGACACATCACTGTCAAGATACCACACCGATCCCATGCATCTTGAAACCAAGCATGCGATCAAGGAAAAATCTATCTCAAATTGCGAGGCTAAGGCCTCTCCAACTGCAGATCCTGCAGCCTACTTTTTCGTCTTATTCTGTAGACAGTTAGTGGCGAAATGTCCATGCTCGTGATAGTGAAAACACTTCACTTTGGACAAATCCTGCTTCTTGCCTTTAGAATCAGATTTAGAAGGATTTTTCTTCCCCTTCCATTTCCTTGCTTTGGCAGCCAAAGCGAAATTCTCTTGATCTTCATTCTTCGATGAAGATCCATCCCTGGTACCCCACCTTATCTCCTCCTGCACAAGATCTAACCAAAGTCTCTCTCATCCTGGCAGTTTCTCCCGTCCATTAACAGAGTCTTTGTAGCTATGCCAACTCTTCGGAAGCCCAAGGAGAGCCAAGCTCACCAAGTATTCTTCATCAACAGTAACCCCCACACTTCCCAGCTCATCCTTGCAGTGGACAAACTTCGTGAGGTATTTTGGAATACTGTCGCCTTTCTCCATTTTTATTTTTCTGAGCTTGTCTTTAAGTGCCAACTTCCTCTGGTCACTTCTGCTTTGGAAAAAATCTGTCAAATCCTTCCACATTAAGAATGGAGTGGCTTTCCCGTGAAGGATGGACACAATGTGGTCCTTCACACCTTCCAACAAAATCATCCTTGTCTTTGCAGTCTTCTTTTTCCATGCATCAAGTAATGTAGCATCGCTAGATCCCGGATTAGGAACATCGCTATCGATGAACTCCTTCAGCCCATTATCCTCCAGCACCACCTCCATCCTGTACTTCCAGGCTATGTAATTCGAGCTCCCAGCAAGGGAATACTCGAATCTCAACCCGTTGAAATACATTTCAATGTATACTCGATTTCTGCACCAAGAATCTTTTGTATCAAATTCGAATTGTCCACCAGCACAAACTCACTTCACAATTGCAATATTCAATCAAAAATGCTCTGATACCATGTAGAAATTATATGCACTAAGCATGTATATGTCCAAGATCCACCTGATCTCACACTATTTAACTTTATGGAAGATATTGAATCTATTCCGCTTGTTAATCTTTTGCAGAAAAATTAATTGCACACACGCGTGAAGCATAAAAAAAAATATTCAATCACACATAACACAGTTTTTAACCGGGAAAGCCTGAAGCTGAAAACCCCAAATATATATTATGTAACATGGAGATCATATGACAATCTCATACAAACATACAAAGCTTATCACAAGCCCTCAGTACAGTGCAATCGTCATACACTAATCAGGCCTAATCTTGCAAATCCATGCACCGATATTTGCCACCTGCTAGCCTGCCTCCACTACGCAATCTCTGCTGAAGAATAGCTCTGAATGAATTCAAATTACTCCATCCTTGACTGCGCAATCCTCATTGGCATCTCCACTGAGTGTGTGATGCAATAAATGCATCACTATAGTCATAAAATATAGTATATCTTTCCCTTTCACCTATCTCTCCACTGGTCTCCACTGAAACTGCCATGCACTGTAGTTAACTATTGTATTTTTCAATTGATTAATGAGTTATTATTTGTGAATTAATTAACTAATTAATTCAGTCCACTCTCACTAGTGTATCAATCAGTTAGACTAGATACAACTAGCTCAACTGAGTCTAACTGAGTTAAACTAAATACAACTCCATAACTACTTCTTCCAACTGTGTCATAACTCTGCCACTTGAGTTCTAACTAAGTCCTCCATGCATTAGCTCCAGTAAACCCTTAGGAATAGCGTAATTCCTTCTATCAGCTGCTGTGCCACATCTGTGCACTGAACTGAAGTTCTCCAAGAGAATAAGTTGTTGTTTAGAGTCCAATTATTATTAAGAGCTAATAATAATCGACATGCATCTATTTTTAGATTGACGATCTATAAATAGACTTCGCCCAATATTCTAAAAAATAGAATTTCATCTATTTTTCCAACTTGATCAACCATCCACAAATAGCATCCTGCAACTTCTGAAATATGATCATCATGTCTAAAAATAGACATAGTCTAAAAATAGACTTGCGCCAAAAATAGCCTCTGGGCCCACTTAGTGAAGGCGACTCTTTTCACTAAGCTCATCATCTTGTTGAATCTCAAGAGAGGAGTTCACCCCTCCTGGGATATATCTCCTAACCGGCTAACACTTCTCCATATATTTCAGTAATAAAGAGTACATAAAGTGTGTTGACAAAATGAGTGGCTAGTATCCCCTTCAAGAAAACATTCTCTTGCAAAGAAATATCACTGTAAAAAGCATGAAAAATTACAATAAGTCATGAAATAGTGAACAAGAAAAGAGATCTCACATCAATACCTTGTACTCCATCTGAAAATGAGCATAAAAA
>CM076569.1:755854103-756219862 GCA_034641835.2 Pinus albicaulis
ATGCGTGATGAAAATATTAATATTACGTTCGGGACCTCTGGCTCAAACGATGCAGATGGGTCTGCCCATCATGATATGTTGGCACATGTATGTTAGTGTTTTTTAAGTGACTCTAAAATAAATAATTGTTGCCACATGTACATGTATGTATATATATAATTCGATAAAATGTTTTAACAGGTACCGATTCTGTCTGATGTTTTTGGGATGGCGGTACCTTCTTCTTCCTTAGGAGATATACCTTCTACTTCATTGGGAGATGTACAAGTATGGACAATTTTTCACAAGTTCAAAATTTATGTTACCTCAAAAAGTTACATTAAAAATTGAGATATATAGAGAGAGATCTATATTTTGAGTTATTTAAAAAATTTTGAATTTAGGTTCGTATAGAAGATTTTTTTAATCCGAGGACTTTAGCGACAGAGATAGGAACATCCACAACATTTGAAGAAGTTGTCTTTAGTTCTTTTTTTTAATATTATTGTTCAAATAAGTTTATATATGTACACGTGCATTTTCATTTGAAATTTTTTAATTTATATAAATTATTTATGTATATATATATATTTATATTTAACTGTACATGTATATTGTACAGGTTACCACTGGAGATGTTTCTATGGCAGATCCTGTTCATCAAATGGAGAGGCAACCTTACGAGGTATTGCATGATTTTTTTGTTATATTTTGTTTTTTACATGAAGTTCTAGATATATATAAATTCTCATTCATTTTTAAAACTTCAAATTTTAATGTTCAAGTACATGTGCATTTTGTATGTAGGTTTCCTATTTGCAGGATAGGGAGCTAACCGAGACCCAAAGGCTAGATCCTCCATTTGATGGACAAGATATACAGTAGATTTGATTTTATTTCAAAATTTAGATGGTTTTAAAATTTGTTAAACTTGATACAGTTTGATACTTGAGTGAGATTTACAATTTTTGGACATATTTTATTGCAATATGTTTTTTGGACATATTTTTGGACATATGTTAAATGTTTTTGTTGGATAGTTGAATTATAATTGGCATGGCATGTGATATTTAATGTTAAATGTTTTTGTTAGATAGTTGAATTATAATTGGCATGGCATGTGATATTTAATGTTAAATGATTTTGTTAGATAGTTGAATTATAATTGGCATGGCATTTGAAGTTTTTAAAACTACATGAATGATGGAATGTGAACCTACATTTGCACATGTGGTAAATCAAGAAATGTTACTTGTAACAAGACAATCCCCATTGATTTCATTACATTATATATGTTGATTTCTGATTTGATATAATTGCATACATATGATGGTACATTACTTGTAAAGTCATTGGATTAATAACTTGTTCATTGATTTCAATGTTCTTTGGATGGTTTTAGTACTTTTGGCATGTGAATGTGAAGTAATGTTGTCATTGAATTACATTTGACATTTGATATTTAATGTTAAATATTTTTGTTGGATAGTTGAATTATAATTGACATGGCATGTGATATTTATTGTTAAATGTTTTTGTTGGATAGTTGAATTATAATTCTAATGGTATCTGAAGTTTTTAAAACTACATGAATGATAGAATGTGAACCTACATTTGCACGTGGTACATTGAAATGTTACTTGTAACAAAACAATCCGCATTGATTTCATTATGTAGTATATGTTGATTTCTGATTTGATATAATTGCATGTATGATGGTACATTACTTGTAAAGTCATTAGATTAATAGTGTTCATTGATTTCAGTGTAAGCGCAAAAAATTATTGACAATGTAGAATGATTTTTGTGTTATAATAACTAAACCTAATAATATTGGAGAGCAAGAGAGACTTGAGGTATGGTGTTTGCTACAAGAGTTTGAGCTAAATATTTAAATGGTTTATCTATCTTTCATAAAATAGTTTAAGATTGATCACAAGAATTAAGAGTTCATGTCTCGGTCCATCATTGGTATGGTCCATCATAGAATGATCATCCATGTCAATGACTCTTAAGTCTATCTTTCCAAACCATGACCCTACTCTCACATGGGTGCTTTTCATGACACCAGTCGTGCTACTTTTATCCTTGAGTTGACTGCCTTGAAAGCACTCAACTCTTTCTCGATGCTAGCCTTCCTCTTTCTAAGAGATGAAGCTGCCTTTCGACTTAGGAAGCTATGGGTAGCCCCAGTGTCTATCAAAGCAGAGAACTTTTTCCCATGTACGGTTGTAGACATGAATCTCAAGTCCAAGGAACTTTCATCATCATTCCTCCTCCTTGTCTTGTGCCTTACTGTCGCAATCTTCTTCAACATTTCCTCTTCCAATATGTTTTTCGAACTAGCCCTTGGCTTAACAGTGCTTTTCACATATCTCTTCTCATGAAGCTCCATAGAACAATTTGATCCTGGGCCTACTTGAATTGGTTCAAGCTCTTTCCTTTTCGAATTCTGTCTAATTGCTCCAATACGACATATATTGACTCCTTCCAAACGAAGTGCACCAATCCTCTTAGTGTGGTCGTCTTCTTTTCCAAGTGTGCCAACACATGCATTTTTCTTTCTTCAAACCAATAGGTTTCGAATCAAGAAAGTCCCTCTTGATCTTATCTTCCATATTCTTGACTTTAGCCTGCAACGTGGTGCTTCTTTCCTTCAAGTGAGCCCTTTCCATAAAGAGTTCCTGAAGTCTTTGTTCACCTTGTCGTATCTCCATGTCAAGCTTTTCAATTTCAGCAGTTTGTCTAGAAAGTCCATCCTTGGAATTTTTTGCGTGAAAAACCAAGTAGGTTGAACCAACGTTGGTCTAGTGCATTGGAATTCATTAAAGAATTGGTCATTAGCGCTGCTTCAAGCTAGGAGTGAGCATCGTCACCAACCTACATTGAATATTTTACACTCCCTATGGTGAATGATACTTTAAATTGATTGACAGTCTAAGACTTTCGAATTTTTCCGAATGCCAAATGATCTTACAAAGTTAGTATTTATAATATTCTAGTAGGGCATTCGGCGACAACTTTTACCAAAAACTTGAAACGACTTTGGTGTGTGATATTTAATTTGTTAAATGTTTTTGTTGCATTGTTGAATTATAATTGGCATGGCTTAATAGTGCTTTTCACATATCTCTTCTCATGAAGCTCCATAGAACAATTCGATCCTGGGTCTGCTTGAATTGGTTCAAGCTCTTTCCTTTTCGAATTCTGGCTAATCGCTCCAATACGACATATATTGACTCCTTCCAAACGAAGTGCACCAATCCTCTTAGTGTGGTCGTCTTAGTGTGGCGTGTGATATTTAATTTGTTAAATGTTTTGTTGGATTGTTGAATTATAATTGGCATGGCATGTGAAGTTTTTAAAACTCCAGTTTTGGATGGTTTCAATCTACATTTTGCATGTGATATTTAATGAACTTTAAATGTTAAATGTTTTAATGATGCACAATATATAATCGAAAGGGTTTTAAGACTTAAAGTTTTGGATGGTTTCAATTTACAACTTAAAGTTTTGAATGGTTTCAACCTACATTTGCACATATGGTAAATTGAAATTATGTTACTTGCAACAAGACAATCCCCATTGATTTCATTGTATATGTTGATTTCTAATTTGATATAATTGCATTTATGATGGTACATTACTTGTAAAGACATTGGATTAATAGTGTTCATTGATTTTACTTTAAGCGCAAAAAATTATTGATAATGTCTAGAACGATTTTTGTGTTATAATAATTAAACCTAATGATATTGGAGAGCAAGAGAGATGAGGTATGGTGTTTATTACAAGAGTTCGAGCGGGGCATTCAGTGACAACTTTTACTAGAAACTTGAAACAAAGAGAATCTATCTTTGGCTAGGACATCATGTAAGATGCTCGACATAAACAGTAAAATTGTACTTAAAAGCCGAGATTCGGGCAAGTGGGGACAACCACTTGTTATCTCATCCCTTGGAGGCTAGGCCATATGGGGACCGAATCTGACTTTACAAAACAAAGTGAAATAGTTTGTACCATATGGTCGGAGAACATATACAAAAACAATTAATATACAAGAACAATTAATTTCATTCTAGAATATATATATCCAATACATATTTAACATTTTTAATCAATGCACATGTATAGAAAAACTACTTTCAGTGGATACTAGAGCACGTGCTTGTACCCAAACAATTTGTAACATCTGCAAACCAAAAATAACATAAGCAGTTCAATTTTTAGTTGAGTACTGAAAGGTCTAAAAGATAATAAATTTTTGGACACTTCACTCAAAAATTCTAATGGAATTCCATCCTCAATAATCCGTTCATGATCGGATTTTGACATTTTCCATTTCTTAATTTTAATTTTTTCTTTGATTGAACTTCTATCAACTTTATGCGTGCTGCACACACCAAGTGATTATATTGACAACTTATGGAATCAGGTTCATAGTCTTCGAAGTAAAAAAAGTCTCCACTTTGACGAGTTTGTTTGAAAAAATAACATTTCAGTATAATAGACCCTTTGTCATACTGAAATCCGTGATCATTATAGTCTTGTAATAATTTCATTTTTTGTTCAGTGCAACGCATCAAATAATACTTCACTTTTTCATCGTTGTCAATAGGTGCAATTACAGCAAAAACATCTCCTGCACAATAAAATAAATTTAACATTTAATTATGCATATTTAAATTTAAATTTGTAAATCTTTAAATCATTAAAAAGTAATTCAAATGTTACCTTCTCTAACAAGATCAGAAACTCGATCACCATCGGATGATATTGTAGTTTCCTCTGATTCCATTTCTTCAAACATTGCAACAGACATTTTTCCCTTTGTATTTAGCTCTGTATGTTTCCAATCGTTCACATACATTTTGTTTCCACAGACGTCATTGGATTTTGTGTTGTCTATGCAAACATCACAAAAACAAGAATATTTTCTTTTATCCAATGCAAACACATTTGTGGACAACTTTGTTTGAATTGAATGCAATTTTTGAGTCCCTTTTATTGTTTCAACGTCATTTCCAATTCATCTATTTACGTCTCCGATTCCAATATGCCAAAAAAACCTTTATATGGAAAATTAGAAAAAGAATTTGTAAATATGATATCAAAATACAATTAAAAATAATCATTGCATGATAAATATACAATGTTTAAAATTAGATTTCCAATATAAATTAAATTGAATGTACCTTCGCACTTCTCTTGATGGGTTAATCTCATGGCTTAGAGCAGTTTTGCACCATTGAACAACTTCTTCAGTGTTCACAAGTCGACGTGCAGAGTGGTTCATTTGATATCTTCGAAGTACTCGTTTTATGCATGCTCCTGCACCGTCATGTTCTCCTTTTCCATGGCCAGTCTCAAAGAAATTCCAAAAATGTTTAATGGAGGTTTTCTTATGAAGACGACACAACCAAAAAAATGATCGTGCAGATTTGAATTGACCTGCGCATCCGTCTGACCATATCCAATGTTCATTGAATGTTATTTCACGATTTTTCAATGAATCATAAATTTTTCCAAAACAATGTTGTACAAAACATGTATCATGCGTACGATCGTCACTGATATAAAAATGATATTCTTTAATGATATGTCGATTTTCACTCGTTCTTTCTATATGATCGACATTTTGTTCAGCATGTCTATATAGAATATGGACGAGCATGGAGACTTGGTCAGAGTGATAGTATTCACTCTGAATTTCTTTTTGTGGAACAAATGTGTAGTTTTCTGCAAAATCAATCACTGACAAAATGGTTCCTAGTGGAAAAACTTCATGAGATTTTTTGAATTGCAAGTCTTTCCATCGAGCTCTATGGGAATGCATGGTGTATTTGTAAATTTCTGCTTCAAACTTTCTCAAAAAGTCTATTAGAAAAAATTCGTCTTCTCGTAATTCAATTCTTTTAACACTATCTGCACCTTGAATCGATGTACTGATATATTCATATCTCTTCCATTTCACTCTCATGTTGGACAATGATTGATCATTTATATCAATACGATATTTGTTTTGAAATTTAGTCAAATTTCCACAATCATCGCATTTTTTACCACCAACACATTTCTTTTTATAAAATAGTTCATCGCTTTCTCTTTCACATAGAATTTGAGATATGAATTCACGGATAGTGGAAGGAGGAGGTGAATCATTCCATAATGTTCTACCGAAATCAAGGAATGTGTCATAATATAATTCAAATTCCACATGATAACGGCAACAACAAGTGTCGCGTACGGTGATAGGTTTTACATACCATGGTTTTTGGTGAACAAAAGCACTGAGTGAAACTTGAATTTGACGATTCTCTTCTTTGAACTTGTTGAATAACTCTATTTGAGTGGTTTCCAAGAGATGTTTTTCATGTTCTTCGTATTGATTTCGTGCTATTCTTCTTCGCATAACATGTCTTGCAGTGGGTGAAACACGCGAATTGTTCTTCCAATATTCATATATTATTTTTTTAACATCTTCTCCAAGTCTATCTTTGTAGTTTTGCAAGCTCACTCGACAACTCTCAACAAACCGCGTCATCATTTCGTCTATTTACGGTGAGAAATTTTGATGTTTTATGTGATTTTAAAGGTTCTAGTGCCTGGTACCATAGATATTGAATTGGTTGATTCTCTTGGTGTGGTGAAACCATTGCTATTTGTATTCCTCTACGTATATTTGAAACCTCTTTATCTCTAGATCTCTTAATTGACTCTATAGCACTACTCATATTTTTATCACCTCTTCTTTCATTTTTTTATCTTTGGTTGATTTTCGAATACCCAATAGTGTCGTCGCTTCTTTTAATTTCCTTGATGATAGGAGACCTTTCAATATTTGAGCTTGAACTGTCACTTGCTCAGGTTTGAAAAAAAATTCCAAAATTTTATCGACACGATATCGTATAATATAGTCAGGTTTTTTATCTCCATGTGTGTGAGTGTCGACATTTTCTAACATCTCATTATCGATAGTGATTTCATCTGTACATATTTGAAAAAATAGTACATATTCAATAAATAACTAAATTAATAAATATGTCAATAAATATTAGGAAAATTTTAAATATATCAATAGATCATAATATTTACATTTACATACCCGCTTCAATTTCTGCTTGAGGTTGATTTTCTTCTTCAATATTTTGAGGAGTATCTTTGTCTATTTACATTAAACAAAATATTTTTCAAACTAGTTCATCAAATAAAAATTAAGCTTCACATTTTACATTAGGAAAATTTTAAATATATCAATAGATCATAATATTTACATTTACATACATGTTTCAATTTCTGCTTGAGGTTGATTTTCTTCTTCAATATTTTGAGGAATATCTCTGTCTATTTACATCAAACAAAATATTTTTCAAACTAGTTCATCAAATAAAAATTAAGCTTCACATTTTACATTAGGAAAATTTTAAATATATATCGATAGATCATGTAATATTTACATTTACATACCTGCTTCAATTTCTGCTTGAGGTTGATTTTCCTCTTCAATATTTGAGAGAGCTTCTAACTTTATTTTGCGATATTGTCTCGTCTCTTCTCTACGTTCCTCAGGCTTTCTTTTTCGATCATATTTTCTCACACAAGTTCTTTGATTTCCCATGATAATAGGGTATGAGGTTCAAAAAATTTCCTTTAAAAAATTAGACAATAACTCAATTACAAACAATATCACAAAAGATTTAATTTAAAAAAATCTTTTCTAAAAAATACGTAATCCTTGATCCAAAACACGTGCATACCTCTAAGAAAAATCACACCGCCTCTAAAATGTGAAGAAAATTTTTTGAACAAAGAAGCTCAAAAGATTTATTTCAACACAAAACACTTACATACCTCCAAGAAAAATCACGTCGCCTCCAAAAAAATGTCTTCCCAAAAAGTTATTTAAACTCAAACTTTGAACCTCCAAGAAAAATCACGCCGCCTCCAGAAAATGTCTTCCAAAAAAAATTTTTAAACCCAAACTTTGAAGAAAAGTTTTTGAATTCAAACCAAGTTGTAAAATGAAATGAAGTGTGAAATGTGCGAAAATTGTGAATCATTTCGCGGCAATTTATATTGACGCGAAATATGTGTTTTGTAGGGGGCTCCACAAAAATTTCCGGCCGACGGAGAATTGCACAATAGTTCGGCCGAACTTTTGATAAAAAGTTCGGCCGAACTATTAAGCCGTTAGTTTTAGCGGCCCGTAAGCGGAAAACATAGTTCGGTCGAACTGTCGCTAATAGTTCGGCCGAACTAACGCGTCACCGATTACGCAGAGTGAAGCTCTGAAAACGGTTCTGCAACTTTGGACTGATTAAACTCCATGAAAACTTGTTAATTAACTGTCGGAACCAAGACAAGCATTTTCAGAATTGAATCTACTTTCAGGAAATATAAATTTTATGGAATTTTGTAAACGTTTATTAATTTTAATTATTTTTCTAATAAAATGGGTGCAAACAATTTCTGAGGGTCATTGTGATTCAGTGAAATCAAAATTTTGTATCTCCCAAAATACATTGTAAAAAAAATTGAAAAAATTATGGGGCATTACATTGGTCCGTTGACTCTAATGGGTAGCTTTTAGATTTTTAGTTTATAACTTATATGTTAAGAAATTTGTTGCCACGCGAAACATATCAAAAATACGCAGCTTTTCGTATTGGACGAGTTCAAAAAATTCTAGTAATTATGATATGCATCCATTGGCTTTGTAAATATGACGAAACCAAAGTAGACTCTGTCTAGATTGTTGTAACACATTTTGTTTTTTCAAAAACACAAATTTTCAATGAATACAACGTTGCCACATAACATGACTTCTTATGAATTCTTTGATTGTTAAGAAACACACACTCAAAAAACGCTAAGTTGACATATCAAATCTGCATAAAAAAAATTCAAAAAATAAGTAATAGAAAGCTAACAAAATTTCTCACAACTTTTATTTTTACCGCAAAATGAAATTCTACACAGAAAAATTGTTATAGTTTGCGGTTTTTTTTTCTAAATAAGACAATTTCTACTTTGTAGAAAAATATGGTACATACAGAGGTGCGTTTTCATCCGCAGGACGAGTTTCAGCAAAATGACAAAAAAAGCGCTGCCCACAGGGGGAAACCAGCGTGAAGAGAGTTTAATTGCTGCCTCAGGGGAGGAAACCAGCATTACACAGAAAATCTTGAAACTGTAGCAGTAAGAACTATCATTAAACTTAGAATTAAAACTATAACAGAGATGGGTCAAGCCCGCAGGCCAAAAATTCCGAAGACTCCAACCAGACAAGAACTCTGACCTGAAAGATGCAGTAATACTGGAAAATTTAGAGGCCATAATCGTCGGAGGGGGGTTCTTCCACGATTCGGCAACCATAGCCATAATCATCTTCATTCTGCATGGGAATCGCTGCCTCGCCTGCGTCGTTCTGCTCCATGGGCGTGCCAGAGAAATTGGTGCTGCCACCTCCGTGCGCACCTCCTTCAGTATCGCGTGAGCCTTTCAACGGAGCAGAGTGGAAAGCAGTATCAGACCCGGGCGCGTGGAGTTGAATCCCTGGAGACACAGGAGGTGGGGGCCCCGAACTGAATTGAGGGAGCTCCTTGAATTGCACTGAAATGGTCGCAACCACCATAGGCTGGGCAGTGGTACAAGGGAAGTGGAACAGAGCTGTAGACGGGTTGGCCAAAAGAGCGGACTCGGGATTGCGAGGTTCAGAGGGAGGCGGAGGGAAGGAGGCTCCTCGCGAAGAAGTGGGCGGTTGGTGGACCGGCGGAGCTCTGCTCCTGTTCGAGGCTCGAGTGAAAGGGCGACGCTGGAAATCAGAATCCGGAGAGCTCGAGGAGCTGGAGGAGGGGCGTCGCCTGGAGGCAGGCCTGGCTCAGGTGCTGCCTCTGCGGCATCTGAGCCTGTGCCTAAGCCGAGGCATAATCGTGCAAGGAGAGTGCAGGCGGGGTGGGAATAAAAGAAGCGAGGTGGGCGGAGGAGGAAGCAATAGACCAGGCGAGAAATTCAGGGGCGGATCAGCAAGAAATTCTGAGTGGCACAAAGTGCTTTGACAATGGTGAGAGCCGGGAACGAATTCAACACAGCAGTAAAGGGTGCACCTCCGACCAAGAGCCGTTCTGGAGCTGGCGATCTTGGCTTCCTGAGGGCAAACAGAGCTAAGAGGAACGATGAGCTGAGACATGGTGACAATCCAGATGAAATACCGAGCTCGGCGAAGAAGCATCGAGAAGGCGGGGATGCAGTTGCAAATGGAGGACGGCGAAGAGTTATGGGAATGGCCTCATCCTCCCCACCGGCTTGAATGCCGAATTGTGTGATGAGCCAGAGAGTTAATGCGTCCAGGGCGAAGTGAATGCAGTCGGCGAAATGTCGGAAGAGCGACAATATAAACAAGTCGGAAGAGCGACGTTCAAAACGTCGGACCAAATTTCGTCGTAATTGTGACAGTTTACATACGTCGGAAGAGCGACGTTCAAAACGTCGGACCACATTTCGTCGGAAGTGCAACAGTTTACAAAGGTCAGAAGTGCGACAGATTGGGAAACGTCGGAAGAGTGACGCTTGTTTGGAAGCGAAGGAAAAAGTGTCGATAGTGCGACACTTTTTAATTGCGTCGAAACTGCGACGGTATGGTAAACCACGTTTTGCCCGCCCTCGAACTGTCGCTCTTGCGACGACTATGTGTCGGAATAGCGACAAATTGGCCGTCAGAATTTCCGCCAAATTTTCTAGTGATTGTAATTGTAATTGTATATATGTAAAATTCTAAAATTGTTATTATACGTGAAATTGTAAAATTGTAATTGTAATTGTAATTGTAATTATAATTGTAATTGTATGTAAAATTTTAATTGTGTTACTGTGAAATGAATTTATTAAAATTTGAAAATAGTTAAATTTTAAATAATTGTAAAATAATAAATATAGAATAATATGATTTATTGTAACATAAGGAAATTTAGAAAATAATGTAAATAAATTCCTGTACTTAATTAGAATTATCATTATTTTATTATGATCTTAGATACAAAAAAAGAATTAAAAATGAGAACTGTGGAGATTCCGAGCTTTGATTCTAAGAATTAATTTATACAGTACGCCATTGTTTTTGAGATCAAGTACATAATACCAAATTATCAAGTGAATTATTGATTTTAACATTAACAAAATGCAAATTACCAATTAATTCAAATTAATACATATTACATTAATATTTCAAAAAACTCATCTTAAAAAGTATAAATATTGATGAAATAACACATATTGTATCATATCACTCTCGGTTCTCATGATCACCCTCATTATCTTCTAGCTCGCATGGCATGATAACACTATTGTTTTCAAAAAATATGTTTTGATCTAGGGTCATGTGTCAATACGAACCACCAATCCCTATCCAACACATCTGGGTAGAAAAACACCTGGTTGCAGTGTTTAGGGAAAACATAGGGCTCCTTAGCTTCATCCCACATCTTTCTAGAGTTGATACATATCAGCCTACTATCGCAATCTTCCTTTACATTATTCCGATCAAAGGTGTCCCACCACTTGCACCTAAAAATAACACATTGGAAAGAAAAAAAATCCACTTCAATGATCTATTGTATCTTTCCGATGTAACCTAATGTCCCTCTTACTAGTTGTTGACCACGGTGGCTAGATCGACTAGATTGATCGAACTCGACTTCCACTCCACAGTCTTGTGTGATTTTTTCAGCATCGGCATTTTCCATGCGAAAATGGTGTCCATATTCCCACATAGATGGGAACAAATGCACCTATTATAAAAAAATTTAAAAAATCATATAAGTGTCATGTGTCTTATAAATAATAATCCAACAGTTCAAATATGAAATGTAGATGTCTTAATATAAGTTTCAAATTTACATATAAATTATTACTGAGTTGCTGCACCCAATCCCTACGTTTAGCACATCCTCTTCAGCACGTGGGTAACGACCGGTAGCACTGTATTTCTCTCTGCCTTGGTCAGCAACCCAACTGTCGGGGCATATTTTTGGCATATTTTCCTTTAAATGATTGGGATAAGGCACACTTCTACCATTCAACCATCTGATTTATTTCCTGTCACTATCCCATTTCATTCTTTTTTGTTTGTACAATGAGACCCACAGTTGTGTCGCTTCAGAATTGTAAAGAATGAATTTATTGATTGCTTCAATTTCTGAATTCGCTGATGAAATCAACCAACATTATATAGTACTTAGAGATAAAAATATACATTATATCGAAGTTCAACATGAATATAATTAATTACTTTTTGTAAATTTGAAAAATTATAAGTCGCTTACTCTTTATCAAGCGCTTTTTCCCACTTGTTTGGAGAAACTCTCCTTCTCTTTTGTCTTCATCCAATTCATCGCTCCAAATCACTGCACCTGGTCTGTTGTCGATCTGCTTGATGTACTCACTGACATAGTAGAAATACTCATACGATATCTACCCCTCTGCCATAGACCCCTCTATTTTTGCCCTTTGTCGAACAAAACCTTTCAATTTTTTCATGTACCTCTCTAAGAAGAACATCCAACGACAATAAAAAACCCCAACTAATTCAACCTCATCTACCAGGTGGATTAGAAGATGAACCTGTAAGTCCATGAAACTCGTCGGTAGTTCCTTCTCAAACATACAAACAATCTCAACTATCTCTTGACGCCACTGTGGAATGCTAGCGACATGAATCTCCTTTGATGTGATCCAACGTACAAATGCAGATAATTTAGATATGGCATGTCCTAGATCTTGAGGGAATTCATGTTTCACACACCCACACACAAACAAAGGATAATGACACTGCAAAGTTATAAAAACGTGCAATAATATACAAAATTAGTTATGTTTTATGATCACCGCATGGGATAAAATTTATTAATATAAAAAATAATAAAATCATGCTTTTGACATTATACGTACTCTTAGAAGATTCAAATGGTCATGTGATTTCAACCCTGACAAATGGTCATCCATGGTGAAGCAACACCGTAGTGAAGACCCATATGAAGTTGGCACCCTCACATCCATTATAACTTCCTTTGCCAAAGATATATCATCTTTTTTTAAGATCCATGGGACATCACCTTCTTTGAAAAACCATGAATTAGAGGGACCAGTGCCTGCCTCTGATCTCGTACTTTCTAATCATATTGGCCAAAATTTCTTTTTAGTTTTTGAAGTAAAAATATCTTTCCTAACCACTAATGTGTCACTTTTTTCGATGATATGTGCCTCCATAAAGAAGATGAAACATTTTTAAATATATGCATGGGATCTAATAAGTGGGCAATCTTAAGATGCTCCCAATATGGGAGGTCATAAAAGATAGATTTCCTTTTCATCCCAATGGAAAATTTCTCAACATAGGTGTTGAAGAAATCTGGATCATCGAACTTAGGCTCCCCATTTGAATCTAACATTTATGTGAAATCCTTCTCCTTCTCTCTCTCATATGCTCTAAGCCATTTAGCTGGTGTCATTATTGGAGGCCGTTGGGTTCTTTCTCGTTTACCATTGAAAGTGGATGCTGCTCTTAAGTAAGGGTGTTGTTCTGGTAGGAATATCCTGGAGCAATCATACACTGTCTTTCGTAGGTCCTTGGACCATCTAGATTTTAGAGAAGTTCCACAACATTTACATCCAAAATACCCTTTTGTTACAAGACCTACGGGATTATATTTGTATACATTAATTAATATGCATGGCATGTTAAATAATATCATGAAGATCAGAAAAAATAATATTACAACGAAATAAATAACTAATATGTGAAAGAATATTGTTACATTATATATAAAAAAATCAATAAATTAAACATGTAATTTACCAGAGCAAACTCCTAAGCCTGGATAATCATGTGTCATGTAAGAACATATGCCATACAACGTAAACCTCCTCTCTGCTGCAATGGGTCTTGATACATCATATACATTTATCCCATCCCATAATTCCTTCAATTCATCTACCAGTGGTTGTAAGTAGACATCCATATTCTTCACTTATCTTCTACCAGGGACTATGAGAGCCAACATAAGATGTTCATTCTTCACAGACAACCATGGGGAGATATTGTTATTGATCACTACTACAGGCTAAACATAATAGTTGGTGTTCTGGAGGGAATATGGGTTGACGCCATCCATGGCTATGCTGAGTCGTAGACTTCGTACTTCATTCTTGAATTTTTCGGGCCATGTATCCTCTATATGCTTCATGGCTATTGAATCAGTTGGTATTCGCATAACTCCCAACTCACTTCTGTGTGAGGCATGCCATCCCTTCAACATAGCTAATTCTTTGCAACAAAAGATCCTTTTAATCCTTGGGATTGTAGGCATGTGCCTCAATATCTGAAAAGGAGGACCAATACGTGATTTACCCTTATTTTTAGACTTATCATACCTGTCATGCCCACATTTCGGACACATCTCTTTGTCTGCATAATCTCCTCTATATAGAATACAATCATTTGGACATGCATGATATGATATGTACTCAACATCCAACATTTTCAACAATTTTTTTGCCTCTTCGCAGCTACCGGGCAAGACATTATCACTCGGAAGAACCTTATATTTGAATAACCTGTAGTTGGTGGTCATGGAAAAATATATTAATAAATGTACATTAATTTCGATATAATTATTAACGTTCATAAAATTTAACATTTGTAATTTTCATTGCAGTGTACTGATTATATTTCAAATTTATATATAAGGGAAGTAATTTATGGTAGTTTACCTCAAAAGTTCCGAGAAACATGCATTTGACAAGCCAAAATTTGCTTTCAAGTTGTACAGTAACATCGTTGTCCCCAACTGGGTAGAATTTGACTGACCGCCGGGTCCAAAGAGAGGGGTGTTGGAAGCAAATTTAAGGCTTTCGAAAAAGGTGTCAGTGATATGAGCATTATCCCCTAGCTGACCATCATTTTGGAATGCATCTAACAACATTATCTCCATGGCAGTCGTATCCCTTAAGTAATCATCCATACCAACCTCTATTTGATTGTCTCCATTGCCAGCTTGTGAAAAACTACTATTGATGTAGTCATTCCTAATTGGTGAATTTGGATGTAGCGGGAATTGAATCAGTGGTTGATTCAACCATTCTTGGTATCGTTCCTCTCCGATTTTTTCTCTTAATTCAATCTTCTCTCGATTTGAAATTGTCGTGGGGTGCAATGGAAGATGGTCGTTCATCATCACCATCATCACCATCATCACTAGAATCACTAGAATCTTAGTAATTAAAAAAAAAATTGAACATGATTAGTACAAAATATTATGATATCAATTTGTAACCACGTTGACAATATTGCAAGATTATAAATTGGTTTGACGTTGAAATAATTACGTACATATTAATCAATACATATACCAAACAATTATAATTATAATTACCATCATTGTCCCGGGATTGTGGCTAGAAGATGAAATATTGTTACAATTGGCAGGGTGAAGCGGCTGTCCATTTTCATCTACCAAATACGTCTTACGGTATGCAGCTCCTGAAAAGAACTTTCGATGTTTTGGAGCAGTACTTGGAATATAATTTTTTGCATCTGAACTTGATGATGAATCTGCATGAACCTGCAAATTTGTATACATTATAAATTTAATTAAGTTGTGCATGATTGAATACATGGATAAAAAACATACATAAACTCAATTAGATAGGGAAAAAATAAAACAAATCTGAAGTAAATATTACGTCTCCACATGGATAGGGAGAACTCCACGATGGATTTTGAGAAATATTATAGAACGAGCTGGATTTTGAAGAATTGTCCATTTCATATAATATATGATATTTTCTCCCTGCATTTGAGCAAAACAAAAATAAAATTTGGTGCACAAACCTAAATGTAATTCCGGTGTGTACTGTTCAAATAACCACACCAGTAAGTTCTCTATTTTGCGCACCTTTGCGCTTTTTTACCAAGTAGCATCGGTGCGGATTAATTAAACGACGCACCGGTAAACGAATAACCGCAATAAAAAAAGCGCAACCCTATTTTCTCTAAGTGAAAAAAAAAACGGTAAATTGAAAATTGGGCGGCAAAATATTTTCGAAAATCTAATTTCATAAAACATTTCTTTAAATACTAAACACTTTTCATTATTTCACTATTTTTGCAAAAAAATTCAGCGAGAGATTTGCAGGATACATACCTGGAGCAAATAGAGCACGAGAGCATTGTGGAGCAGGGAAATACGTTTGAACAGAAGTATTCAGACAATCCGAATTCCAAACCTCTGGTAATTCAAACCCTATACCATAGAATTTTAAACAAAGTGAGTAAAGTTTATTGTTTTTTTGTACTTTTTTCTGCAATTTTTTTTTTATGCAGTGAAATAAGAAATTAAAGTCTATTGTTTTTTTTTTTTTTTTTTCTCTAGTTTTTTATGAAGTAAAATACAAAATCAAATCTTATTGTTTTTTTAACTTTTTGTTTATGCAGTTTTTTACCTTTTTCTGCAGTTTTCAGAAACAAAAATAAAAAAAGAAATCAATTTTTAGAAACAAAACCCTAGATTCTTTTTGTTTCTCCCATTTTTTCTCCCTCTTTCTTTTCAATTTAGATTTGCAGGGTTTCTGTACTCATAAGAAATCCAACCCACATGACGATTTGCATAGTCGGATCTCAATCCATGTTGGCCTTTGCGTCAATGTTAAAAAAAATACAGATTTTTTTCGCTAGTGCGCCCTGCGTAACGTTGCGCACCGGTGCGCTTGGTTATACCAGCTCACTGCGCAGTACAATGATAAAAAATTAAAAAAACAAATTATGTTTTTATCAGTGCGCCATATGTAACATATGGCACCGGTGCACTAATACATTATGTTGCACCGTACAACGTGTTGTTTTGAAAAAAACCATTTTACAAACATACCCCGCATTATTTTTGTTTCTGCCCTGTCTTCTCCCACTTGCTGTGATTTCAAAATTAGGGCTTTTCAATTTATATTTATAGGGTTTATATTTCTAAATATAAACCTAAAACATCCAACGAATGGGTTGACCTACATAGTCGGATCCCAATCCATGTCGGCCCTTGCGTAAAAAAGAAAAAGAAAAAAAGGAAGGTGCGCCCTGTCTGAAGGAGAGCACTGGGGCATTCTGTTATCACATCGCACCGCGAAAGTACTGTCATAAAAAAATAAGAAAAATATGCAGCCTGTGTGCTATTTCGTTATGACGCACCACGAATGTTCAGTTTCGAAAAAAAAAAACTTTCAAAAAATACAAACCTTACTTTCTTTTTGTTTCTCCCCTTTCTTCTTCTTCCTTTTGTGATTTAGAATTAGGAATTTTCAATTTATATTTATAGGGTTTGTATTGCTAAATATAGACATAAGACATGCAACCGACGGGAAAATTAGCATAGTCAAATCCTAATCCATGTCGGCCTTGAATATAATTAAAAAAAAAGATTTTTTACCGGTGCGCCCTATGTAAGGTAGCGCACCGGTGCTCTGTTGTTTACAAGGGCATCGGATAAGTAATGTGAAAAAATAAAGTTTTTTTAACGGTGCACCATATGTAAAATATAGCACCGATTTATGCTAAAACAACTAACACTGGACGATTTTTATTATTTTTATGATGGTTAACCAGTGCAGTCATTGACATGTAATGCATTGGGGCTTCTTGTTGACATAGAGCACTGTACGGTGTATTATACCTATTTTGCGGTGCATAGTAAAGACAAACACGCACCGACGTCAGTGCGTTTACCATGAATGGCGCACTGGTTTTGTTAGATTTTTTTTTAATTGAGAAGTTGATAGTTTATTTAAAAATATATTATTGAATGATATGATACAGGTTTGATATTGTTAAATAAATGACTAACAAGAGATCAAGTAACAAAAATATTGATAACACATCAAGGTCAAAAGCAAAAAAGGTAAGTTCTTTGTAATTTTTTTACAAAAATTTTATTTCTGAAATATACGTAAGTTTAAATAATATGTATTGTTTAATGTGTATCATGCAGAGCCACAAAATGACGAAGCTTGATGGAAAAATTGCAAAAGGATGAATAAGGTGAATGAAAAAATACTATCGATTATTTTTGATCTAGGACCAGAAGAACGTATAAGCTTGATGGAAAAATTGCAAAAGGAAGAATTAGGTGAATGAAAAAATACTATCGATCCAATATGACTTTCTTTTTTTAGTTTTCATTAATAATATAATTAAAATTATTAGATAACATGTGTGAAAAAATCTATTAATTCACCTCTGTTTAATGTTCTACAGGGACCAACAATTTAGAAAAGGAATGTTGTTCTAAGCAAAGAAAAATAATAGAACATGCAAATGAAAATGAATTTCTCCTTAGCTCATCTAGAGTGGTGTTGGAGGTTAACGAAAGGGGGGAAAACTTTTACAAATGTTTGAGGGATCTAGTGGAACGAATGTATAGACTTTCTTTCCACTTACAATACAAAAACCAATCCAATGATTCCAAGAACCAGATTTTATGTAAACTACAGGAAGAGTTTCCAGAGAATTGATCAATGAGACATGTCAGACTTTTAATAGCAAAAACGTACAAAAAAAAAAGGAATGAAAAAGTAGTATTCCTTTAGATGTTTGTCTATAATTATTTATAAATATCACTTTTCTTATACTTACTTTTCATATATCAATATAAAAATTAAATATTTTATTGTCATGTTACATTTTCAGGAAGATTATGAAAATATCAAAAGATGAACGAGATGATATCAGAAATATGCCAGTAGGAATCTCCAAAAAGGTGTACAAGGAGATGGTCAAAGAAATGGACAAAATTGCAAAGCGGGAGGAGCCATCTCAACAACAACGTGCTTCAAATGTAATATGTAATAATTGAATTTTTTGATCATTAGGTACAATAAATAAACAATTTAGCATTAAATATTATTTTTCAAGTATTTTCTTGCAGAAAAGAAAAGAAAGTGGAACCCATTCAGCACATAAAACAGGATGACACGGAAGAAAAGGATTGATATCTAAGTTTGTGAGTAATTGCTACTTCCTTATAACAACTTAAATAGATTTAATTTTTGTATTTTTAAGTTGTTTTACAAAAATCATCATTGAATGTCTCCAAATAGGTGCTAACATACAAAGAATAACCATCAGAGGAATTGATTGAAATTGGTTTAAATATGGGTTGTGCGTATATGTTGGCATATCAGAACTTAATTGTGGAATTTGTAAGCATCTATCGATCTTGTTTTACTTAGCTTCGTCTATAATTAATAGAAAAAATAAATCTTTTATATTAAATATATGATTTTTTATGGGGTATAAAACTTGCAGGAAACAAAGTATGGCACTGCGCCAACAGGTCAAATCTTGAAAGATGGCATGTTACATAGTTTTGAAAGAATGTGTATAGTTTATGAGTCAATTGTTGCATTGGCACATCATTTCTTTTCGATTTACATTGATGTATATTATTTAATATTGCAATTTCATTATTCTCACCAATGTATACACACTCATTATAGTTTATTTTTATGTTTGTAGATGGAAGAAGGTGAAGAAGAAGAAAACAATCAACGTCGTGAATAAAACATTTTTGAAAATAACCCAAGTCATGGAAGTAGCTCTAGCACTGATGGTAGTTCAAGCGAAGAATGATGATCACTATGTTAGGATATAAAAGCAAGGCGTTGTACTATTTTTGGAAAAATGTCTGTGAAATCAAACATTTTCTTTAATTTAATGGACATAGTGTCCCAATTGAAAGATAAAGGGATACCAATAACTGACCCATTTTGTATGACAAAGAATGTCTTATTCATATATATATATATATATATATATATATAATAATAAAAAATGTTTTAATTTATTCTATTGCATTCTCTATTGTCGCTATTGCGTTCTCCATTGTCGTCTCAAATGCAGTAATAAAAATTTAATTCACATGAATATTGTTATAACATATATATGTGTCAACTTTTGATGAATAATGAATTTTAAAAAACCACAATAATTATGATATGATATAACAAATTAATCTAAACATCACATTCAAATCCATTAATAAAAAATTAATTAATATGAATATTGTTATAATATGTGTCGACTTTTGATGAATAATGAATTTAAAACAATCACAATAATTGCACTGCCACAGGTCGATGTTTCTAAAAAATACAAAATCAAAACCAGTGCGCTTGTATTATTAAGCGCATCGGTGCGTTTTTACTACCTATTGGGACCACACAAATACCAAAACTAGTAAAAAATATCAAGGCGTTTGTGTTGTACGGCGCTTCGGTGCGTTTATGTATCTATATGCACCGGCGTCGTTTCACCGCCTATGAGCACTGCACAAATACCGATACCAATTATAAATTGCGGTGCGTCTGTGTGATACTATGCATCAGGGCATTTTTCTGTCTATACACACCGGTGAATTTGGATGACCAATAGGCACTGCATGAATACTGATACCAATTATAAATCTCGGTGCATTTGTGTGATAGTACACACAGGGGCGTTTATGTGTCGATAAGCACTAGTGCATTTGTATGACATATTTGCACCACAGGAATACGGATATCAATTGTAAACCTCGGTGCACTTGTGTGATACGATGCACCGGGGTGTTTATATAAGCATATGCACCGGCGCGTTGATACGAACTATGGGCACCACTCAAATCCCAAGACCAATTAGAATGGCCCCGTGCGTTGTATCACCAACACCAGGCCCGGTGCTGTTATTTTCCTTGACGGCCCGGTGCATACTCCTTCAACCGCCCCGGTGCGTTGTCTACCTATACGCAGCGGTGCCTGAAAACTTGATAAGAGCACCAATGAAAAAACATCCGTAATAACCTCCGACCGCCCATTTTTTTTTTATGTGTTGAATTTCCGTTAAAAGCTCCGCCAAAACCTCCGTTACCAGAAACGGATGTGGTAGCATATGTTTTTTTGAACATTTTGGCCAATTTTATAACACTAAAAACCTCCTTTATAACCTCCGCTAGAGGGTCTTTTCCTTGTAGTGCATGGAGCTTCATTGACTTTATGCCATTTTCAAGTTCAGTTTTTAGTCAAGTAAGTCAAGTCTTGAGCCATTTTTTCAGTCAATTACAAGACAATTCAAAGTCAGTTTGTGTCATTTGAGTTGTCAGCATTTAGTCATGTTTTTCAGTTTGAGTTTTGACCATATTGGCCCAATGGATAAGAAACTGGTCTGCAAAATACAAATTTTTGTGGTTCTTGACACCTCCAAGGAGCTGCCATCCCCAATAAGGCCAATGTTAGTGCCAGTCAAGTTTTCCTATCACCAGTGATCAAATAGGTATCCTCTTTTCAAATTTTTAGTATTTCATCGAGTCTCAAAATAAAAATTTGTTCATTCTTCCACCATGGTTCATTCATTTGCGTTCAAGGGAAAAAATAGGAGCTCAAAATATTCAAATCAACAATATTAAATATTTTTATAGCTTTAACAGGTATTCTCATCAAAATTTAAAATGGTTTCCTCCTAAATGCATGAAAATTCCAAATTCAACAGCGTGCTAGGATTTCATGGCACAATTTTTCTTGTTTTAAATATTTTTGCTCAAGTTTCAACAAAACTCTTCAAAATTTGATAAAAATACATTATAAAATCCTTTCATTAGCTTTCCCATCCATTTCAAAACTTTTTTCCCACATATTTGTCGTTTTTCCCATTTTTCCCCAAACCCTCACTCCATTTTAGACACCAAGCCTGTGTTTTGGCTTTCTCTATCCCTTCCCATCACCCTTTTTCATCCCTTCCACTTCCATAATCTTCCTAATATCCCTCCATACTCCCTCAAATTTTATCAAAAATTCCCCTTTCATATCCCTCCATTCATCCAACGTTGACAATCCTTTGTTTCTCGACCTTGTTTTGTCAAAGATAGCAAAGAAGGTGTAACTATGAGCACTGAAAAGGAGAAAAGGACTTATAATAAAGGAGGAAATGTAAGCCGGATTGAGCCACAACAAACAAAAAAGATCATGCAATCCTCTTACATCTAAATGTTATTTGAATAAGCTGGTTGCTTCTCTTTTTGCTAGAAAATCCAAGAGGTAGGATTCAATGTGAAGTTGACTAGTGTATTTGCTACCTTGTTTAAAGAGAATGAAATCATCATTATTGGGGTTAAGTTCATAATATCTCCTCAAACCATTGCTTCTGCCATCGAGATATCTCTTCAGGGAGAGATTTGGTTTAAAAGGGTTGATCTTGACTTAGAATGTTACAAGACTTTCCTGAAAACACCATATAAAGAATCTCCTACAACCACCTTTCCTATGACACACTTGCGAGACAAGTACACACATTTGATGAGGGTGATAATGTCACACTTTACTTGTGAAGGCATATATTATTTTTAATATCAGTATCATATCCGCCTCTTGATGCATTTCACCTCTGCCAAGAAGATGAACCTGCCACATTATTTGTATAAGATTCTTGTTAAAATGTCTGACAAGGTGAGAAGCAAGGTAGGGGATCACTACACTAGTTTATTCCATCATTGTTTGACTAAAATGATCATCCTCCATCATTTGTTAGCTATTAGCATGCCTTGGGAGGCATTTGTAAAGAAAATTTATATTTCATCACCTTCATCCTCCATGCTTCAGGAGGTTGTTTCATCTAAAAAAGTAAAAGCTACCCTTACTGTTGAAAGGAGTCAAAGGGAAAATACTAGGAGCATGGCTAAGAAGCTAACCTATGTTTTGGGTGAAAGGGAAAATGATCCTTCTCTTTCAATGGAAAAAGAGGTATCCTTACAGGCAATAGAACAAAAAGGTCAAGAAGAAAGTCAAGAAGAACAAGGTGATCAAGCACAGTTTGAACATGAACAAGGATCTCATGCACCTAAATCAGCTGAAGAGCTCCTCCAAGAGAAGGATGCTAAAATTGTTGAGTTAAAGGAGAGGATTTTTAAAGCCAACTACATGGTGGCTCTTTTATAACAAAAAAATAGAAAACTCTTGCAAAGTCAAGCAGAGGCTGGAAATATCAAATCAAGCACAGTGGTATCACTTGACAAAGGAAAGAGTGTGGTCGCTGATGTGGCAGAAAAGGTTAAGAAGGGAAAAATGGTAGACAAAGAGCCAAGGAGACCTTTAACTAGAGGATTGAAGAGAAATTTGTCATGAAATAATGTAACATCATAAACCAATTTTGAAGGCACTTGGAGAACTTTTGAAAACTGCCCATTTTTCTGAAATCTGCTGCAAGGGCAAAAAGGTAGCGTGCCCACGCTACCTTTGTCGATGGAGGCATCCAAAATAAAAATAGGTTGCATTTTTGGAAAGGCCTTAACTTATATGTTAATTATTTTCACTCAATTTTCTTCACCAGCAGTCAGTTTTACACAGGAATACAAATGAGTGCCTAAAAAATAGCTCTTTGCCCTTATTTTAGCACTCACAGACCAGTTTTGGTAAATGCATCTTTTGAGTACCTAATTGGATGTTTTGTGATACAAAACCACTTCAGAGGCATATAAGACACTCTCATCAACCTCCAACATTTTTTGAAGGCAAAATTCACCAAAGCATCATCATCAAATCAACTCAAGAAGTCCATGCTACGCATTTGCTGCGCACACGCTATGCAAACACAATTTCACACTATCTTTTCAACAAAAAGTCATTTTTTGTAATATTACGATGAAATTCAATTTTCCAATGATGGATGATGATGTAATATGATGTATTAAGTATGTTTAATTTCTAATAGCTTGAAATTCATTAGTTATAATGATGTAAAGTCAAATGTATCTAGTTGGAGAAAAATCAGGGAATGGTTAGAACCTCCCTTGATTTGGGTTTTTGTTAGAGAAAAAGGTGTTTCTAAGTCCTAAATAGGTGAATTCGACCCGTAAAGGTGGGGATTTGTAGTTTTGAGTCTATATATGTCTATGTTTTGATACGAATCAGAAGTTGGAATGTTGGACAGGAGGGGGTGAAGAGATTTGGATCTGGTGTACTGTTTTGACAATAATAAAACCAGAAGTTATAGCTATTTCTTAGGAATTACTGTGGTGTGTAAATTTGGTAATGTTGCTTCCTTGTGTTAATATTTATAAATTTTATCATCATATTTTATTTATAATGATAATATCTCTAGTCTGTAAACATAATTCATGAACACGTGCTCTGTTTCAAAAGAGATTTTCATGTATTTGTTTTATTCTTCTATCAAAATGAATTAATCTCTTGTGCTCATTTTGAATTTCTGCAATTTCATCCTATATCATCAAAGACAAAAACTCTAAAATACCTCTTATGCATACCTACCTTGCTCCTAATTATCTCTGTAACTTATCATCTGAAATTCTAAACCTAGCTCCTAGTTTTCACCCTCCTGAAAACATCATCCAGCAAAACCAATCAAAATCAAAATCAAACCCTTCTGCATTTCATAGCTAGCCTAAAACCTTTTCATCCAGCCCTCTTGGCTGTGATTTTTGTGGATATATCCCTCTTTGACTTGGTAGGGCTAGATACCAAGTTAAAAGGTTGGTTTGTGGTTACCTCTGTTGGGATTCCTTCTTCAAACTTAGGAATCTGGCGGAGTAATAACATACTGGCGCCGTTGCTGGGGAAGCGAAAGCTCTATCTTCCATGGGAAAGAACGAAAATGACCTAGATTTGATTGTTGATGGTGGATATCAGTCAGACACAAGAATGGCCGAATCATCCACCTGGCGACTCTACACAGTTCAAGTTAATTTAAGGACTCCACTGCCAAAAGAATCCAGAAATCAAGACATTCATGGCGACTCTACTCTTCAAGAACTGGTAGCCTGAAGAACTTCCTGGGGACTTTATTGTTATCAAAATTGATTCAATTGCTCGAAGGTATGCTCCCATGAGCCGAGATCACATACCAAGTTTTCTGAATCGCATACCTCTGGTTGATTGGATGACATATCTTCCAAAGTTCAAAGATGTGAAAGGTAATGATGTTGCTCTTCATCTGGTGAGATTTCACATGCATGTGCATAGACTAAAGATTTATTTTCCTGAAGACTGCTTGATGAATATATTCATGGCCACTCTAGAAGGTGAAGCCCGATCTTGGTATGAATTTTTTCCGCCTGCTTGTATTTACTGCTTAAAGGATTTTCATATCACGTTCTTTGAAAAGTATAAATAATATTGTTCATCCTTAATATTAGTTCAGAACTACTGTAAACATTGTTATAGTTTTATTTAAAATCTTGAGGATTTTTATGGAGATGATGAATTCATGGACGATGAGATCATGGAAGCCTTGTATGAAAATCCATTTCTGTAACATATATAAAGCTTAGAGGATACTTATCAAGATGCTCAGGAAATTTCGCAGCAAGTTGAAGGTCTTTGTACAGTTGAAAATGATGGAAGACAAGGTCTTATTTTAGATCTGCTTGCAACAGAAGATGGTATGCAGGAAAATCAAGTTCCAATTTCAGATTGTGGTAAAGTCAAGTTGGCTGATCCAGATCTAGATTCAGATTGTGATGATGAAGAGTATGTTGTTTCGGATCCCATGAAGGAGAGCTCTATTGTTGAGATCACCTCGAAAGAAGAAAACATAGTTATTGACCTAAGTGTTCTCATCCCATTAGAACAAAGTCTTCAGGAGGAGGTAATCCAGTCCTTTTCTGAAAAACAAGATGAGATCTTTGTTCAAGTAAGTGAAAAATCTTCTTTGGATGATTATGTGGTAAATGATAGGAATCTTAGTTTTGAGTTTCAAGAACAATCTGAAGTTTTCCCTCTTATGAATGATGAGTGTGATAAGAAACATGACAATCTGGTTGCCATGTCATATGAGTAACTTCAAGAGGTCTTACTTGAAATTCCCTTCCAATAGCATGAGAAAGAATTAGATCCTAGCTGCCATCCAGTTTAGGAAAATTTCCAGCAAACCATGTTTGCCTTGATTGAAGAGAATTCCAATCAGCCATCAGTTGGTGAAAAGAAAGTTTTTTCCACTCTAGCATATGAAAATGATCAACAATGTATTCAAATTGCAGAGGACCAGGGCATTGAGGACTATCATTCATATTTTTCTTCTCATGTTTGATGTTTTGAATTTTTATTTCAAGAATAAATCTGCTCACCTACTTGTTTAGAATTTTTTGAAGATCAGGAACACACTCTTGCTGAGGTACATTATGAAGAGAGATCAGAATCAAGAGAAAAAGGTACCTTGTTTCTTTTAGATTAGCGAGAGGTAAATTTTCATGTTTTTCAAGATCCAGTTACAAGTTTATTGCAGTCAACACTAAAGATAATTATTGCAGTATTCAGTGATGATGGAGATCATTGTTAGCTATGTTTTTGGCTGCCAAATTGTAAATATTTATTTTTGTCTAGAGAATCTGATTGGGAGAACCAATCAAGGACGCATTTGCTTGATTGGTTACACTGGCATTGATATCGCCTGATTGACATATGTCTTCAGCAAGCAGGTGGTTGTCATCAAGATTTGAAGCCTTCAAGTCTTGGTGATATGCTGCCATCAAACAAGTTTAGTAAGTGTTTTATTCTAGTCATTTTTGAGTCAAATTTTCAGTATACAGTTTAGTTTTTAGTTTTTGACCATATTGGGCCTCTAGATAAGGCTTTTTGGTCTACGGTGTTTTTTACACCTCTTTCAGAGTTATCATCCCCAATAAGGCCAATGTTAGTGCCAGTCAAGTTTTCCTGTCACCAGTGATCAAATAGGTATGCTCTTTCTAAATTTGTTTGAGTCTTTTTCAAATTTTTAGTTTTTCATCGAGTCTCAAAATAAAAATTTGTTGACTAGTGTAGATTGTCAGGTATTTTCTTCTTCCACTACGACTAGGGTTATAAAAAGGTTAGTTTTTATTGCCATCATGAAAGGTTATAAGTTATGAGTCATTGATGTAATTGTCATGACAATCATTTTTGTTGAGAATTTGTAGGGTTTGTGATTAATACAAAAATTCTCTTCTGGATAATTACTTGTGAGCTTGCTTATGTATTCTCTTAGTTAATCCTTCATCAAGTCAATCATCAAAGTACTTATTCAAATGTAGAGATAGAATTGATTTGTAACTGAATATCTTACAATGTGGTTAGGAAGGTAAATCTCTGATTTTCCTTCCTAACTTTCTATTACCTTTAGATCACTGTACTTTGAATTCTTTCCTCAAATAATGTAATATGTTGTACCAATTCTATATCTTATTGCACCTATCCGCAAACAGTACCTTCAAAAATCTCTATCCTTAATCACTTCCACAGTCTGTAGCCTTTAATCACTTCCACAATCTATACCTTCAATTGATTCCGCAAACTGTAGCCTTCAATTACTTTCGCAGTCTTATTCCTTCAATTCACATTCTATTATTCTCCTTAGATCTTCTCCCTTTAACGCTGTACAAACTCAGACTAATCCGCAATCAATTCTCTCCTTAGATCTTCTCTCTTAAACGTTATCCAACTGTAGACCGATCCACATTAGTTGCTCCTCCTTCCACACTGTCCAACCTCAAACTTGTCCGCAAATTCTGTTCTTTCTCCAATGTTGTCCACCTCAGGCTTGACCACAATTCTATTTACCAAATGAGCTGCAATATATACACAGATATATAGGAGACAATTAGCTATTAGGCCGACCATTCATCTTGTTACTTAGCCGACATTATAACTTCAATTTACGTTGACTTGAAGTTTATCTTCTCTGAATTTTTATGAGGTATTACTTCACATATATTCCAAGATTGTTTGAAGGTTGTTTCCGCCATATTTTGAACTTGTCTTCCAACACTTTTGGAGGGTTGTTGAGAGCTTATTTATAAGTTCTTCGAGCATATCCATCTGAACTGGATCCTTCATGACTTTGACACTTAATCCTATTTATACTTAGAAGATATGAACCTAATAGAGATCAAGAAGAAGTCTATCTACATAAAATATTGCTCATGAAACCCATGAGACAAAAATACATTTTTATCATCAATGTCTTCTTCTTTTCATAATTACATAGTCATCATGAAGACTGACCTAGTTACATTTCACAACACTCCCTTTTAACTAGGGAGGTATTCATATAGTTACATGATCATTTTAAAACTAAAGAATTTCATAAGAAAAATCAGATTGGTAATCGCATCTATATAGCATCATATCAACCAGCATTGTACTAGTGCAAGGCCTTGACTAACAACCCCATCTCTTCAATGAGACAATGGGCTTCAATGCTGGCAAGACACATGACTTATAGACACCTTCGTCATCATCTCTCCAAGGTACATACTCCACCCAGGTGTTCCCAAAGTATGACCCTCTTGGACTATTCTTATCTTGGGTAGCTAGCCCTCAAAGAATATCGGTCCCCGACAACTCTTATCTTGAATGCCCTAACACATTCTCAAAGAGTATCGAATGCCAGATGATTACCCAATCCTCCATTCTGTCTTCCCAAGACTAGAATGATGTGTCTATCTCTCCCCCTCAACCAGGGAGGACCTATTCTGCAAGGGAATGTACTCATTCTTATACAAAGAATGTACCTAAGCTCATCCTTAGGAATTAACAAGTTTCTTCCAAGTAAGAAACTTACCATCAGACTCCCTCTTAACCAGGGACCTCCAATAGCAATGGTGAGACACCTAGCTGCTCATGAAGAATTCCTGATCTCGATGTCATGGATTTCGATATTGAGGAATCTCCAACTTTTAGCTTCATAGGGAACAGATCATTCATCACTTTCATCCTGAGTCATGTAAGCTATCAGAGAGTGATTCACCAGAATTCCTTGATCTGGTCCATTGTTATGCCAAGCTGCTTTCCTTCGAATCATTTCCAAGGATAATGCATCATTTCTCATGATTAGCAGCCCTACATAGATTCATCCAGATAAACATATTCATATTAACTTTTTAGAACGAAAGTTACCTTAGTGATGATATTTCACCATGACATCTTCCTGTAGACATTGGTATCCTTCACACAGATTGACACATCTCCTAATGATATGTTTTTGCTAAGGGTTTCCAGACTTATGTCAGAGTCTACATATCTTCCCAGGAGATCTTCTAGTCACATCTACTTGGCTTCTGAACGATACCTGCCTCAAGACATGGTTGCATTTCATGATCTCTTCCTTTTCTTCACATTTTCCATTCCCAGGAACTTTCAACAACCACCTCATATACCATGAGGACATATTATATTGATTTCATCTGTCAGTGCACTAAGAGATACTCTTTTACGGATCATACTTCTAAATACAAAATTTCATTACCTGCAACCATATGATATGACTTCACAGCATCAATGTTAGCATATAAGTCTGCATACCTCATACCTATTTTTCCTTGAGTCATCCTGTAGGGGTTTCTCTTGAATGAAGAGCTTCATTCCATTGATCTGCTTCATCAATATGTCAACACATCTCAAAGCTTTGTATCCTTGATTTGATGACTGATTTACTTGAGTAGGGAGTTTTTCCATAAGCTGTTACACTGAGAGCTTCTTCCATACTTCTTAATGTACATTACTATCATACAATTTTTACAAACAATCAGAGATCACTTTAAAGAGAAAGATGATCTCAATCATAATAGAGATCTCTTGCTTCCACCTTTTTATATATTTTAGTGTCAGGTTCTTCTCTTTCATACGTAACATGAGCTTCTTCCTTTTTCCTTTTGACATTTATAGATTTAGGACAATCTATTTTATAATGTCCAAGTTCATCAGATCCAAAGCATCACACGTTGTCCATATTTCTTCTTTTATTTTGAGGGCCAAATTTTCTGAATCTTCCTTTCTTCCTGTATGAGGCTGCAAAGGCATGATTCTCTTCACTTGATCTTGTATCAGCTTTGGCCTTTAGTATTGTTTCCTCTATTTTACATAGCGACCATAAATCATGGAATGGAGTGGCTTATTTCTTCCCATATAGACTAGAAGTGAAGCTTCCCCATTCCTCCGGTAGATCATTCAACATCATTGTTGTCATCTCAGTGTCAGACATCACTTCTCCTAGTTCTTGTATTGATCTCTTATTTCAGAAATCCTCAGAAGTATGGGACAATTCCTGCTTCCTTTGATAATTTCATTTTGTAGGGTTCTTCTCTCAGAGAGATTACTTCTCCAACAGTACTCACAAAGAATAGCTCCACAAATTTCTCATATATTTATTTTTTAGTCTTTAGTTTTGATACATATGGAATGAGAGAGCCTTTGATGGATTCTATGAGAATCCTTTAGGCTCTAATTTCTCCCTTCATGTACTTGGCATGGGCTGAAGTATCTTCTGTTGGAGGTTGAACAATAGATCCTTCAATATAGTCCATTACTTTGTCTTCAATTAAATACAAGTCTATTCTCTTCTTCCATGCACTGAAGTTTGATGATCCAACCAGCTTGTTCCTTTCTTTACAAAAAGGCATCTTGATAGATAAGGTCATGAATACTTACTTGAGTGGTCTTGCTTGTAGCTCCCTTTATGTTGATGAAGTCAAGAGTTTCTTTTCTTCAAAGTTGTTGTTCTTGAACCCTTGACTAAAATGAATATCTTCAGAAGATGTGATTCTCCTTCAAACAATGTTTTGAGTGCAAGGGTTAATGAGTTAATCTTTTCATCTAAACTAGTTGGACAGTCTTCCTTGAAAACTGGTTTGTCTTTTCAATCCAAAATTTGATCCTTGCTTCTTTGAGTGACTCTGTTGACAAGCAACCCTTATGTTTAGTACCTTAGCTCTGATACCATGTTAAGAATTTGTAGGGTTTGTGATTAATACAAAAATTCTCTTCTTGATAATTACTTGTGAGCTTTCTTATGTATTCTCTTAGTTAATCCTTCATCAAGTCAATTATCAAAGTACTTATTCAAATGTAGAGACATAAATGATTTGTAACTGAATATCTTACAATGTGGTTAGGAAGGTAAATCTCTGATTTTCCTTCCTAACTTTCTATTACCTTTAGATCACTGTACTTTGAATTATTTCCTCAAATAATTTAATCTGCGACACCAATTCTATATCTTATTGCACCTATCCGCAAACAATACCTTCAAAAATTTGTATCCTTAATCACTTCTGCAGTCTGTAGCCTTTAATCACTTCCACAATCTATACCTTCAATTGATTTCGCAAACTGTAGCCTTCAATTACTTCCGCAGTCTTATTCCTTCAATCCACATTCTATTCTTCTCCTTAGATATGCTCCTTTTAATGTTGTACAAACTCAGACTAATCCGTAATCAATTCTCTCCTTAGATCTACTCTCTTAAACATTATCCAACCTCAGACCAATCCACATTAGTTGCTCCTCCTTCCATGTTGTCCAACCTCAAAATTGTCCACAAATTCTGTTCTTTCTCCAACGCTTTCCACCTCAGACTTGACTGCAATTCTATTTACCAAATGAGCCACAGTATATACATATATATAGGAGACAGATCAACTATTAGGCCGACCATTCATCTTGTTACTTAGGCTGACATTATAACTTCAATTTTGGCTGACTTGAAGTTTATCTTCTCCGACTTTTTATGAGGTATTACTTCACATATATTCCAAGATTGTTTGAAGGTTGTTTCCGCCATATTTTGAGCTTGTCTTTTGACACTTTTGGAGGGCTATTGAGAGCTTCTTTATAAGGTCTTCAAGAATATCCATCTGAACTGGATCCTTCATGACTTTGACACTTAATCCTATTTATACTTAGAAGACATGAACCTAATAGACATCAAGAATAAGTCTATCTACATAAAATATTGCTCATGAAACCCATGAGACAAAAATAAATTTTTATTATCATTGTCTTCTTCTTTTCATAATTCCATAGTCATCATATAGACCAACCTAGTTACATTTTACAACAATTTTTATATGGTCAAATTGTCATTTCAAGATTTTATGGTTAAGTTCATGGTTTCAAAGTCTGTAATGTGTCATGATGGAGTCAAATCATAATTAAGGTCATGTCATGATGGTCATCATGAGTGGAAGAAGTATTTTCTCAAAAGAATTAGTACTAAATCATTTCAAATCATGTGCAACAATTTCTAAAATTTTAAATGTAAGCTGCTCCAAAGGTTCCTAAAGCCACTCAGAGCAAATTATTAAAGGTGAATTGGTGAGCCAACTCACTACGTTTTCACCATTATGCTACAATTTCATTTCATCCACCCTCAAAAAGCTCAGCAAAGGTTAAATTCGCCTCAATTCCGATGAATCAAACTAATTTTCCCTCTCATAAGCCCTTCTTGCTCCTCAGCAACAACGTTTTGGCCAAATCATTGTTTTGTGGGCAAAAAGGTAGCGTGTTGCTACTATTTTGTTGAAATCATCATTTAAACCCTCTTCTTTGCTGTTTTTTTGAACACTGAAGTTGCACATGAAGATTTCAAAGACAACCACATCTTTCAATTTTCCCTAGGACACCTCGAAGGTAGCGGAGCTTCTCCCACGCTACGTTTTCAGCCCAGAATCGCTACGTTTTCAGCAAAACTCAGTATTTTCATTCAAGGGAAAAACCAGGAGCTCAACATCTTCAAATCAAAAATATTCAAGATTTTTACAGCTTTTAACAGGTATTCTCATCAATATTTAAAATGGTTTCCTCCTAAATGCTCGAAAATGCTGAATTCAACAACGTGCTAGGATTTCATGGCATAATTTTGCTTGTTTTAAATATTTTTTCTCAAGTTTCAGCAAAACTCCTCAAAATTTGATAAAAATACATTATAAAATCCTTTCATTACCTTTCCCATCCATTTCAAAACGTTTTTCCCACATCTTTGCCATTTTTCCCATTTTTCCCCAAACCCTCGCTCCGTTTTAGAGACCAAGCTTGTGTTTTGGCTTTCTCTATCCCTTCCCATCATCCTTTTTCATCCCTTCCACTTCCATAATCTTCCTAATATCCCTCCATACTCCCTCAAATTTTACCAAAAATTCCCCTTTCATATCCCTCCGTTCATCCAACGTTGACAATCCCTTGTTTCCCTACCTTATTTTTTCAAAGATAGCAAAGAAGGTGTAACTATGAGCACTGGAAAGGAGAAAAGGACTTATAATAAAGGAGGGAAAGTAAGCCGGATTAAGCCACAGAAAACCACAGAGATCAAGCAATCCCCTTACATCAGAATGTTATTTGAAGAATCTGGTTGCTTCTCTTTTTGCCAGAAAATCCAAGAGGTAGGATTCAATGTGAAGTTGACTAGTGTATTTGCTACCTTGTTTTAAGAGAATGAAATCATCATTGCTGGGGTTAAGTTCATAATATCTCCTCAAACCATTTCTTCTGCCACCGAGATACCTCTTCAGTGGGAGATTTGGTTTAAAAGGGCTGTTCTTGACTTAGAATGTTACAAGACTTTCCTGAAAACACCATACAAAGAAGCTCCTGTAGCCACCTTTCTTATGACAGACTTGTGAGACAAGTACATACCTTTGATGAGGGTGATAATGTCATACTTTAATTGTGAAGGCAGATATTATTTTTTATATCAGTATCATATCCGCCTCTTGATGCATTTCACCTCTGCCAAGAAGATGAACCTGCCACATTTTTTGTATAAGAGTCTTGTTAAAATGCCTGACAAGGTGAGAAGCAAGGTAGGGGATCACTACACTAGTTTATTCCATCACTGTTTGATTAAAATGATCATCCTCCATTATTTGTCAGCTATTGGCATGCCTTGGGAGGCATTTGTACAAAAAAATTCTATTTCATCACCTTCAACGTCCATGCCTCAGGAGGCTGGTTCATCTAGCAAAGTAAAAGCTACCCTTACTGTTGAAAGGAGTCAAAGGGAAAATACTAGGAGCAGGGCTAAGAAGCTGACCTTTGTTTTGGGTGATAGGGAGAATGATCCTTCTCTTTCAATGGAAAAATATGTATCCTTACAGGCAATAGAACAAGAAGGTCAACAAGAAAGTCAAGAAGAACAAGGTGATCAAGCACAGTTTGAACATGAACAGGGACCTCATGCACCTAAATCAGCTGAAGAGCTCCTCCAAGAGAAGGTGTTGAAATTTTTGAGTTAAAGGAGAGGATTTTTAAAGCCAACTACATGGTGGCTCTTTTACAACAACATAACAGAAAACTCTTGAAAAGTCAAGCAGAGGCTGGAAATATCAAATCAAGTACAATGGTATCACTTGACAAAGGAAAGAGTGTGGTTGCTGATGTGGCATAAAAGGATAAGAAGGGAAAACTGGAAAAGCAGTTGCTAGAACTAACAAAGCTCTGGTTCGAAGTGGGATCTGCCAGTGGTCTAAAGCTGTGTCAGAATATGTGCACTTTTTGCAAGATGAAGTATCAAAAGAGCTGGAGGAAAAACTATTTAAGTTTCTTGTTTCAATGTTAGGATTTCTGTATTTCTTTATATGAATTTTATATGGCCTATTTTTCCTATTGTTTTATTTTCTGCTTGGAATGTTTTCTTTCTTTTTGACGAGAGAATTTTGCTAAATTTCACATTAACGGCTTTAACTTAGCATGGGAGATACATTTTTGGTGGATGTAGACTTCAAGAATTTCAACTTGATTTGGAGGGCTTATGGTGAATATATGACATGTATGACCCAATGATTTGCTCGTTCAGGTGTTCTTGGAGAAGCTACAATAAATTTGGGTGACTATTTGAGTTCAAAGTTTCCAGTTTCCATTTCTCAGCCACTAAAGAAGTGAAATCATGGAACTATTTTGAGTGTAAGTTAACCATTTGTAGGAATTTCTTCCTTTTCTGGAGATTATTGTAAAATGAGATTGACAAAAATGTTGTATTTTTAAGGATAAGAATGCTATTAAACCATCTGGAACTAGCATTTTAATCATATAAAACGTTGTAGTGGAAATTTGAGTTATCAAATACTAACACAGCATGATCCAGATTTATGTAGGAACGCAACAGAATAAACATATAACCATAAATACAGAGATGCAGCGGAATTAACACTTCATTTCATTAATATCAAAGAACTGAAATTTGCTTATAGACAGAATGGAAATAAAACTAGCTAGGGCACTGGTAGCTATCTCTGAGAAGAGATGTGGCGGCTACCAGCCTCTGAACTAAGTTACAATGAGGCTCAAGGGCCTATTTATTATTGAGAAACAATGGAGAACTCTCAACATCCAAAAACCTAACCCTAGGAGATGAAGCGCCAAAACTATGGGCCCCGTTTGGGTAAATTGGTGTTTCAACTTCCCAGGGACGTAACTTTGGCATACTATCTCCGTTTGACGCACATGATACATCATTAGAAAGCTCTATCTGAGGACTACAACTTTTGGGATGAATTTGATCAAATTTTCTGGTGCTTTGATACCCAAAAAACGTCGTTTAGGGCCTCAAAACGGCTCCGGAAGTTCAGGACCCGAAAAACTGCTAAAAATAGTAAGTTATGCCGAAACTGAAAAAAATGAAAGAGACAATGGTGGGGGGCCAAGTGGAATAGGTGGGTGGCCACCAATATCCACCTGGATCATTCCTCCCCCCTTAGGAAGCAATGGTCCCCATTGCGTTAAGTTCCTCCATGAGATGAGGAAATTTCTGCTGAACTTGGTCCCTGGTGAACCACTTTCCTTGGTGCAGGAGTTGGCCAGCTTTGACAACCCGATACAGTTGGATCTGCTGTTGACGAGTGTTCTTGATTTGCATGTCCATGATACAATCTGTGGTGGCCCGTTCCATGCAGTCTGGGTTTAACTCTGTTGGTGTGAGTTGTTCTGCAATGTCCGAGGTGTCCAGTAGAGGTGGGAAGTAAGGACGAAGGCGATCCACATTGAAGACTGGGTGCAGACCAAGGAATGGTGGAATACTGAGCTCAAAAGCATTGTTCCCTACAGCCTTGGTGATGGTGTACGGCCCGTATCGGAGCGGGCGAAGCTTGCGGTGAGGTCCAGTGAGGCGCTCCTTCTGCAAATGCAACCATACTTTGTCGCCCACCTGGAAGTTGTGTGGCACCCGGTGTTGATCATGGCGCTGCTTGTACTTCGCATTGGCTTTGTCCAATATATCATGAACCTGTTGGCGGATGTGTTGAATGCGCTCGATGAAGCTACTTGCTTTGTCAACTTCAGATTGGACATGAGCTGAATCGGCCTGAGCAGCTGCAAACGGCATGGCTATGTCAATGGGACATAGTGGCTGGAATCCCAAGCCCACCTGAAAGGGGCTATGGCCAATTGAACCGTGGAGAGCCCGGTTATAACTGTGTTGTACATAGGGGAGGCTCTCGTCCCATGTGCGTGGATGCTTTGAGTTGTACATGCGCAGAATGTGTACAATCATTCTGTTGACTACCTCTGTCCGGCCATCTGTTTGGGGATGGAAAGCTGTGGACTTGGTGAGCTTTGTGTCCAACATTGACCAGAGGCTGGACCAAAATGTGCTGAGGAACCTGCTATCTCGATCCGATATGATAGACTGTGGGATCCCAAAGTGCACCCACACTCGTTCAAAGAAGAGTTTAGCAGTGGCTTCTGCTGTGATATTCTTCTTACAGGCCGCCATGATGGCCATCTTCGAGAATCTGTCAACGACCACGAAAACACACTCATTTCCATTCTTAGTAGAAGGCAGGCCCGACATGTAATCCATGGAGATGGATTCCCATGGTCGACTAGGGGTAGGTAGTGGAGTATATAGGCCTTGCTTCTTGATGGTCGGCTTGGCAATGGCACAAGCAGTGCAAGATCTGATGTGCTTCTCGACATCCTTTCGAAGGTTCGGCCAATAGAAATACTTCTGTAGTATTGCTACTGTTTTCTCGACCCCGAAATGCCCAGCGACTCGACCGTAGTGTGCTTCCCATATCATCTTGGCACGCTCGCTTGAAGGAACACAAAGGTGTCCCAGGTGACATAAAAGTGCATCTTGGAGGTGAAAATTTGGAACTCGTGTGCCCCCCAAGAGTGCCTTGTAAGTGTGGCTGAATTCTGGGTCACTCTCATAGAGAAGCGGCCAATCAGAAGTCTCGTGCCCACAAGAGTTGAGCACGGTGGTGAGTGCCATGATCGGTGGTCGGCTGAGGCAGTCTGCAACATTATTGGTGCTACCCTTCTTGTACTTGATGTTCAAATGAAACTGTTGCAGATATGTGGACCACTTCTGATGGCGATCATTCTGCAACTTCCCTTGTGTCTGTATGAACTGCAGGGGCCGGTGGTCTGTGTGATGATTGTTTCCTTCCCCAAAATGTAATGCTTCCCTTGTCGACAGGCTTGCACAATGGAATACATTTCTTTGTCATAGGTGGGATACTTGCGAACTGTCTCAGACAATGTCTCACTGTGATATGCCACTGGATGTCCCTGTTGAGTAAGAACTGCCCCAATAGCATAGTCAGAGGCATCTGTCTCGATCTCAAATGGCTATTGCAAGTCTGGTAAAGTGAGCACTGGGGTAGAACAGAGGCGATTTTTCAATTCTGTGAACGCCTTCTGTTGAGGTTCCGACCAAAATAATTTTTCTCTCGCTCCTCCCTTGGTGACTTGACTCAAGGGCCAAGTGATATGAGGGAATCCAACACAAATCTACAGTAGAAATTAGCAAGACCCAGAAAGTTGCGAAGCTCTATTATAGTGGTTGGGGCTGGCCAATCCCGAATGACTTGGATCTTGGCTGGATCCACATGCACCCCTCTTTCATCAATAATGTATCCCAGATATTGAACCTGGGTCATGCCAAAAGTGCACTTCTCCAAATTGGCACACAACTTGTGTTGCCGCAGTGTTTGGAGGACTTGTCGGATGTGGTGAAGGTGCTCCTCCCAAGTCTGGCTGAAGATCAGAATGTCATCCAAGTACACCACTACAAATGAGTTGGTGAATGGCCGCAAGATGTCATCCATCATCCTCATGAAGGTGGCGGGAGCATTCGTCAACCCGAAAGGCATGACCAGCCATTCGAAAAGGCCTTCCTTGGTTTTGAAGGCAGTCTTCCACACATCAGAGGGTTCAATTGGTACCTGGTGATACCCAGACTTCAGGTCGATCTTGCTGAAATATTTTGCACCTTTGAGTTGGTCCAAAAGGTCATCAATCCGTGGGATTGGGTACCTATTCCGAACAGTGATCTTGTTCAGCGCCCGATAGTCAATACAGAGTCTCCACGTCCCATCCTTCTTCTGTACCAACACGATCGGGCTCCCACAGGGCGATGAACTTGGTCCGATGTGACCTTTCTGCAACAGCTCCTGAATCTGCCTCTTGATTTCATCATTTTCCAGAACAGAGCGTCGATAGATCGGTCCATTGGGTAGCGGCGCACCTGGGGTCAGATCAATCGGGTGCTTGACCTGACAGTGCAGAGGAACCCCTGTGGGCGAGGTGAAGATGTCCCCGTACTCCTCCACAACCTTATCCATTTGTTGTTGTCGTGCAGAGGGGCCCTGTCTGGAGGTCGTGGCCACAGTCTTCTTCTTGCCCTGGGGGCGGATCATCAGGAAAACGAATTTCCTGGTTTGGGAAATGAGCTTACTACATTGTTTTGCAGTAACCAAAGAGACAGTCGTAGGAGGTGGTGCCTCTGGTATCCTGTACAACTTACTTCCCAAAGTAATAATAACAGCACGAGGTCGAGACTCATACACAGCATGACGCTTCCACAAGTATGGTTGTCCTAATAATACATCAAAAACATCAATAGGAGCAACGTCACATAATACCTCATCCGTGAAGGGCTTGATGCTATAGGGAAGGCGACACTGCCGGCTGACGCGGAGATCTCGTCCTTGGTGAAGCCACCCGATGGTGTATGGATGTGGGTGAGCTGTGGTCGGCAAGCCCAACCGCTTCACGGCGTTCGCTGAAATGAGGTTCTTTTGGCTCCCATTGTCGACAATGAACTGTACCGGGGAGCCCTTTACCCACATCTGGGAGTGGAAGAGACGTTCCTCCTCCTCTGGATCTTCCGGTTCCTCCTTTTGGATCTTTGCAATGGCAACAGTGGCGTTGGGCTCCGCATCAATAATCTGTTTCCATTTTTCATTCGCCTTTTCAGGTTCTGATTCAGAGTCAGAGCATGCATCTGACTCAGAAGCCCTCATCTCGGCCACTAGCGATTGCTTGGCCCGACACTCACTTGTGTTGTGAGTGGAGCTCTTATGGAACTCACACCACTTTCCCGTGTCCTTCTTTGGCTTTGCGGTGTTGTTCTTTTCTTATGGCTTCGATGAGTTGTCTTTAGCCACCATGCCTTGGCTCTGTCCTTTGTTCTGCGGTTTGGAAGCACCTTTCCCTTGCTTTTGATTCGCAAATCCAAAGTCTCGCTTCTTCTGCTTGAATTTCTGCTCAATCTTGGCAGCATACCGGTATGCCGTACCAAGCGAGGAGATGTCAAGGAACTCCATTTCCTCCTGAATGTATTTGTGCAGATAGCCGCGATACTTTAGCACCAGATGTTTCTCTGAATCTTTGATACCCAACTTTGTGCGCAGGGTATGGAACAGATTCGTCAGCTCATGCACATCTTGATCCCTTTGTTGTCGCAGCGTGGTCCATTGTATGTACTTGTCCTCATAGCTCCCCACGGGATAATACTGTTCCTTGACGGCGTCTCGGAAAGAATTCCAAGTTGGTACGGCCGAGAAAAGAGAGGGTTCTGTCTGGTCCTTGTTCTCACAGTAGGTTTCCCACCAGTCCTTAACATGGGGGGTAGCTTTGAGGAGTGCAAAAATAATCTTCTCCCGGTCTGAAAAGTCATGAACAGAGAAATATCCTTCCAATAGATTCAACCATCTATCTACGACATCTGCGTCTATTTGACCCTCAAATATGGGAATGTCAAAATTTACTTGTACCTTAAAAGGAGTCACCATTCCAGAGTGGCTACTGGATGCAGATGCGTCGCCGGTGGGCAGCCGTTGAAGGATCTGAGCAAAGTTATCCATCATCACGTTCCTTTGTTTTTCGAGGGCCTCATCGAGCAATATTTTGATAGGATCTCCTGCTCCCTCATCTTTCTTTTCGTCCCCCATGGGCGTCCGTCGAGGTTTGCGAGGCTGATCTTGCAAAGGTTCCACCAGATCAAGCCCTAGCTCCTTATACCCCGACCTCGTTGGGGACATGTAAAGAAGGATCGAGAAAAAGCAGACCGCTCTGATACCACTGATCCGGATTTATGCAGGAACGCAACAGAATAAACATATAACCATAAATACATAGATGCAACAAAAATAACACTTCATTTCATTAATATCAAAGAACTGAAATTTGCTTACAGACAGAATGGAAATAAAACTAGCTAGGGCGCTGGTAGCTATCTCTGAGAAGGATGTGGCGGCTACAGGCCTCTGAACTGAGTTACAATGAGGCTCGAGGGCCTATTTATTATTGAGAAACAATGGAGAACCCTAAACATCCCAAAAACCTAACCCTAGGAGATGAAGCGCCAAAACTATGGGCCCCGTTTGGGTAAATTTGTGTTTCAACTTCCCAGGGACGTAACTTTGGCATACTATCTCCGTTTGACGCACATGATACATCATTAGAAAGCTCTATCCGAGGAATACAACTATTGGGATGAATTGGATGATCCAATTCGCTGGTAAAACGAAACGATACCCAAAAAACGTCGTTTAGGGCCTCAAAACGGCTCCGGAAGTTCAGGACCCGAAAAACTGCTAAAAATAGTAAGTTATGCCGAAACTGAAAAACTGAAAGAGACAATGGTGGGGGCCCAATTGGAATAGGTGGGTGGCCACCAATATCCACCTGGATCACAGCATCTAGAGTCTAGACCAAACATAGAGTGTTGCAGATTTTATAATGATGCGAGTATGTGAAAATGTTTGCTATTGATTGACTCAAAAATAATTCCACAACTCATTTTGAAGTTAAATAAAGTCCACATCAATGTTTCCATGACATTTTTAGTAACTGACAATAATTTATTGCTATTTTAATACAAGTCAAAATTCAGTGCCTTAATCCAAGAGCAGGATCCAGGTGCGAAGGTGTTTAGAACTTTGGATGATCTAGAAAACTGACATTTATTTGAGAAAAAGTCATTATTAGTAAGTATTAAATCTGAATTTCATTTGTTCTAATATTTTTGGTAGAAAGTCAGAACGACGTAAAGAAGGTGCCCTTGACCAGGATGATCAGAATTTTGTTTCAGATAATACCGATACCAGATCTGAAGGTTCTGATCACATACTTGCTGGGAGTGTTGGATCCTCATCTGGCATTCACTTGGGTTATGGTTTTCAACAGACTAAGGTGATTCATGAGACTTAGGATTATTAATTTATAGAAAATGACTGTCGTGTTGCAATTGGAAATAACTTATAAGATGGTAAAGTGTTGGCATAATTTTTGTAAAAGCTTTAAAAACCCAATAATGATGAGCTACTGAACTGAAGATACTTTTCCTGAAAAAGGAAATGGCCAAAGACTGCTCGGATTGGATGACCAAATGGATAGTATCATTAGAATCTGCAGCGATCTGGAAGGACCTAAAGTAGTATATCTTATAGACAACATCTGGTAGAGACTGTAAGAAATACTATCAAAGTAAAGAGAAAATTAAAATATTTTTGACAAGATCATCAAAGACAACCTACACCCATTAAAATATTAGTCCACTGTTTACATATGTGAAAAGGATATGGCATATTCCCAACATCTGTACGAGGTCCCATAATTCATGAAGTTAATGTGGTATGTGGACCATGGTTCAACCCAAAAATTCCAGGGAAGAAACGATCTACATGATATGCAAAAAAAGAGAATAGTTGATGAATACATTAATGGATTTCCCAGTCTTTGCCGAAATTCATAAAAAACACTGGGCACTAGTCTGTTAAGTGAATTTGCACTATTTCCTAGATGTAATTTATCGCCATGTCTCAAACCCACATTCCTAGATGTACTTAGTCACCATGTCTCAAACCCACATTCTTAGATGTACTTAGTACCCATGTCTCAAACCCACATTCTTAGATGTACTTAGTACCCATGTCTCAAACCCATATAAAAGTACAAGTGTTATGATTTCCAGGAAGAGGACCACAACATGCCCCATTTCCTAACCTTAGTTGTTATGCATCTGTTTTGAAGTAAGAAGATCGCTTTCCTTGCTCCTTGAAGTCTTATTCTCATGCATGTTTCCTAGTGTCTAAGTTGCAGGAAACATGCCCTAAGGAGCCATACCACTTACGTAAACTGAGAATTCGTTGCTATGACCTTGAAATACATCTGTTACAACTTGAAACATGGGTGTTATGGCCTGAAATTTGTTTCAGGTTTTGGAAATGCATTTCAAAAATGTTTTAGGCGATTTTTGACTTGGGTTTTGACCAAAATTTTGGTAATTACTCTTAATTTTAAATTCTTGAAGTAGAGGGATAGAAAAGGAAAGATAAAGGAAATGCCATGTAGGAAGATAGAAAAGGAAAGATAAGGTAAATGTCAAATTTTACGTAAGTTTTTAAGATTTCCATTGAGAATTTCAGATTGTAAGAGTTGTTCCAACCTCGGTGGACTTAATATGGAGAAAGTAGAAATTCATATCCCATTCTGAATTCAACAGAATCAACAATTTTCAGTATTGGCAGCATTAGAGTATTTCCATTGGATTCTATTGTCAATGAGGGTATGGGATTGAGTCTTGATATTTAATTAAGAGCACTAAACCCTTTATGTACCTCAATGTTGGTGGTGCTAATCGTACTCATGGCATGGCCTTATAAAAAATCTACCCTTCACTAAACCAATCATTGATTAGGCATGCTAAAATTTTTCTACCATATTTTAAGCCTCAATTAGGCATTTAGTCAAAATTGAATGGTGTTGATCGATGTCCTTGGAGGATCGAGGTAGAGGCAGAGGGTAATAATAATGATGAGGATCCCAATGTAAGTAGCATAAGTCATTTTCTTAAGCTGGTAGGTGCACAAGTAAGATTTAGTAGATGAAGTATATTGGCTTTGGATCAGTAGGTAATGTTCCTGCCTATACCTTGATTGTTGTTGGGTATGGATTTGGAGTCTGGATTTTCAACTCGTTCTCTAAATGTAGAATCTTGCGTATGAATGTTAGGTTCTTCATCTTGATCATCCGTGTCTTGCTACCAATCACTTGAGGCACAACCTTATTTTTTATCACTAACGTCAAATAGTGGAATATTGTGTAAGGTTTATGATTGTCATTTGTATGTTCCTATTGATTTATTCATAATGCTTTCTTCCAAAGTTTCAACATAACATGCTATTCTTAAAATAGCACATTGCTATATATATTGCATTTCTATGTTTCCAATTTGCAAGGGTCATGTTTCAATGGTATTTTTGTTTAAGAAAGTACCTATTTCCTTGTGCTATCCAACTTAGCCCTGTGTAGCTTTTTATTTTCTCAACATTAAAAAACTAAACCTATTTAACTATAGACCTAATTATTTAATTTGGGCAATAAGGAAGGTCTTAAAAGGTAATTTTATTTCATTTTGGGCCTAAAAGGTTCAGGCCTTGGGTCAACTTAACGAATCAATAAGGTCTCAATCAACCCAGTGAAGTCTTAATCTTTTACTGTTAATGCAATACTCTCTAATATAATGCTGTTGTTCTAAGTTTTGTCTTGTGTTACGGTTTAGTGGAACATGCGGCTATTTTAAATTTTTGGTTATCATTCTGATCAAGTTCATGAGTATTGTTATCTGTCTTGTATTTACACTTCTTCAAGGTACTTAGTTTTTTATGGGTTATGCATCTGTCATGCTTGATTGATATCTGATCTGATCCCACCATTAGTAAGGTTTCGAAACACCTCGAGTGAGACTCTCTGTTCCTCGGAGCAGGGTGAAAATGTCGGCGTTGTGCTAGACTACTGCGGAAACCCTTGTTGGCCACCTTCCTGAACCTGGGTCTCACCCCTGAGACCTCTTTTCTTGCCAAAAAATGGTTTTTTTGCCGAGAACTGAAATCTAATTTTGGATTTAGATCATGGTATCACGAATCTTCGAGAAAGAAATACGAAAGTGGTGGGATAACCACCTAGACCAGTTCATAGCTCAACAAGCGGAAGTGAGACAAAAAAAAGAGAAGACTGTTAAGAACCAGATTCTATTATCTAAATCTGCTAGTGATATCTACAAAATCTTCTGGGGAAAGTTTCCCGAGGAGCTCTACAACTGGTTGTGGAGACTACAGACCAAGACAGTCCTGAGAGGCTTGCAGAAAGTCTGTCGCAAGTGGGTGCACATAGATCTGGTAGCACTCCATCGGTTAGATATCGATTTGACCCGAGCTGTAGATTTCTGGGTGCAATCTACCTTGGAAGGATACATAGTAGAGTTCGCATCTGAATGCTACCAGTCTTTCTCAAAAGCGGAGCGCGGAGAATTGTTAAGGGAGATCCCCCTGTGGATCAAGGCTCCAAAAGTCTGAGATGGAGACCTAAACCTCCAGTAATGGGGGAAGCAACTAAGGGAGAGATGCTACAAGTACGTTGAAAAGGGGAATAAGGATATGGATGCCGAGACCTCCAGTAGCTTAAGGGAATGACGAGCACATCAGAGGGCGCAACTCACTGAGAAGTGGCGAGAAAGGGTGATGAAAGAATTGGAAAGACAAGAAAGGAAGAGAAAATAAAAGGGAGAGGCACCTCAGACGACGAAGCAAATGGAAGGTCAGACGAGTTCCCAGGATATAGGGGGGACCACCAAGGAAGTGCGGCAGGTGTATAGGAGCCTAGCCCAAGCAGAAAATGGAAAGGAGTACGATGGAAATGACACGCACCCCGACGAGACGTCCAATGTGGAGTTGCATGTTGCGATGGAGTAGCTATTCTGAGAAGGGCTGGCACCCATAATCCCAAGTAACTCTATTCCCCAAAGTTCAAGTAGCTCTAGTCCCGACCTTCCCCTGGTACTCTATCAGCCACTAGGTGAAATTTTTGTTAAGTTACGGGAATTGAGTAGGTTGAATAGTGTTCAATCCACAAAAGTAATACACACTAGCAACAGTGCTAGTACTACCATTTCACAACCAGGGGCTAGGGGATTTATTCTAGTAAACCCCACACAAGGAACCATGGCAGGTTCATTTACCCGGTACCCAGAGTTTTCTGTGAGGGGTAATGACGATGTGGAACAACACTGGTACCTCTGTGAAGCCATATGGAGGGCTTGATAGACACTAGACACAGGTAAGTTGGTAGAATTTCAAACTACTCTCCGGGAAAGAGCTCTGTGCTAGTTTATAAAGTGGTATGAGACTCATCAGAACCCAGCGTTAGACGATGTAAAGAGGGATTTCGTGAAGGAATTCAAATTACCCCAAATAGATCAACATGGTTTATCAAAGATATGGGAGATCAAGCAGCGAGAAGGGGAAACTTCATGGGATCTAATGAGGATATTCAAGGATGCGGTTGGAAAACTCAACTATCCGATCGATCTGAACCATCAAAGAGATTGGTTTATCAAGGCCCTTCTCCCACTGACAAGAACCCCACTGACACAACAGAAGATCGAGATGTTGCAAGATGCATTAGAGCAGGCTATGAAGATAGAGGCCATGGCGGGATATCCGCAAGAAATTAAAGGAGGGGCATCAACTCAGGACCCTTCCATACTGGGACTACAGCATCAAATAGCTAGCCTGATAGAAAAATTGAAAGAAATTCAACCCATGCGTCCAGCGAGGCCAAATGTATGGTGTACGCATTGTCTAATGGAAGGACACGTGGTAACCGAATGTCCTCGACTGCAGGGCCGAAATGTGGGAACACCGACAACAGGGTCACCGGGAGCTCCGCCAGCAGGAGGTGTGGTGCAGATAAACACCCAGGGGCTATATTCGCCGCAACACCTATACACGGGGTTCCCCGCGCAACTGAATTCAACGACAACTGAGTATTGCAAGATATGTAAAAGCATGGGTCACTCACCCCGCCTATGCCCCATACTGCAAAAATACTCCAACGTCCCAAACAATGTATACTGTGAGTTCTGTGTGTCTACCACACATAGCACAGAATAGTGTAGAGCTCTGGATGCTTTGGCAGAACGATTGGACAGGCCTTAATATAGAGTGAACGAGGCTCCCAGAGGACGAGGAGGAGGCATGAGAGGAGGCCGAGCGGGAGGAAGGGGACCAGTACGATGCTACAAGTGTGACCAAGAGGGCCATGTAGCTAGGGAATGTCCACTTCCTAGAAGACCCTGGTGCTCTCAGTGCAGGGTTAACACGCACGCAACAGAGGACTGCCTAGAGCTCATTAAAAGAGGGGAAGAAAGAGCTAAACAAAGAGGAAAAAATCTGGTAAATGAAGAGCCAAGAATAATATAGGCTCAAGCCATGCAGAATGTGGCCATATTGATGAGGGGAGGCAAAAGAACTGGGGAATATGCACAAATGATGGAACCGATAAAACTGGTAAGGCCAGCATCTCCAAAGCCAATGTTTAGGCCAGAAAGACAGAAGAAATTCTTTCAAGAAGCAGTGGAAACGTTTGCCCAGCTTGGGGGAAGCAAAGGAATTGAATTGCCACAAACAAAGAAGGTGATGAGAACCAAGCTAGTTTAGGTACTACAATTGAAGAATGGTTCCGTCTATTTCTAAAAATTGTTAACAATGCACCAATGTTGGAATAATTAAAGCAGAACCTAGAAAGAGTAGTGCAGAAGGCCACAGAGCCAGGGGAATAAACTGACGCAACCCAGATATATATACAAGAGTGAAGAGGAATAAGAGAAGGACAGACAAAGAGTTCTGGGTGAATACTCAAGTTTCGGGATTCCAAATTAAGGACACAATGCTTGATCTGGGGTCTGATGTAAATATCTTGCCGAGAAAAACATGGGAAGCATTGGGGAAGCCAAGGCTAACATACTCACCAATTCAACTTCGTATGGTGAACCAGTACTGCATTGTGCCCATAGGCAGGTTGGAGGAGGTCGAAGTCGTCGTTGCAGGAGTAAAGACATACATGGAATTTGAGGTCATCGACATTATGGGAGACAAATATCCCTATCCAGCATTACTGGGGATCGACTGGGCTTTTGAAAACTATGCAGTAATATATTTAAATAAGGAACTGATGATCTTCGAGGACGGAGAGGTTAGAGTCACCCAACCCCTCGACCCATATCAAGGTCCCCAATACACAGAATTTGTTGATAACAGAGAAGATGCTCAACTTCTTGACCATCTTTATAAAATGACTGCAAGAAAAAGGAAAGATTACATCAACCCGATGGCGAGAGGATATGTAAGTTGGAGGAGCATTCAAAGCTTAGACCTGGGTTCAGAGGTAGCCTGGGATGATTAGCAGCAAGGGGGATATGAGACCAACACAAGGAGATGTGCCACCATTAGAAGAATCAATTGGATCACGACTGAGGTAAGAGATTACCCAACTTTATCCGATATGAATGTTGTAAATACTTTCATTACCAAAATAGAAGATAATGTACCAGAGGATCATAGGGTCCCACTCATGGACATGGCCTTGCAATCCACATCTGCAAGATGGTGGAGTAACCACTGCAACTCACTATCGCGATGGGACTGCGTTGCAGCAGCACTGAAAGCCAGGTTTAAGGAAGAAGAAGGACCACAATGCACTCAAAAATTCCAGGGGGACTCAGATCCTAGAAAGCATTTGAAGGAGTGTGAAGATCAATGGAACACTACAGGATACCCGCAGGAGCTGTGGGTCCACAATTTTATACAATCACTGGATAGGATTCCAGAAGCCAGGTACCTCACGGAAGAGAGGAAAAGGGGAACTAGCACTTGGCAAGAAGTTACAGGGAAATTTACACAGTGCTTCTCATTTGAAGGAAGGACAGAACCAGTCACCCAAGCATTATAGGCCATTAAAAGGGTATTTTTCTTCCCAGAGAATCAGGAGGAGGACGAGCAACCACTTCTGAACCAAAGCATCTGGCAGTCGGTAGCATGCAAAAAGATAAATAGTGAAATGGACGATGATGATATAGAGGGACTTAGACATCTGTACTTTGAAGAAACAGAGGGGGAGTGGGATATTCAGGAAGACCCGACAACTGAAGGAATTCATTTTCTACCACTCAAAACCAAGAAAATGAACATTGGGATCGAAGAAAATCCCAAACTGGCATCAATCGGGGACTACTGGGATGCTGAGACGACCAAGGAAATATTCAGTCTACTACAAGAATATGAGGACTTGTTCCCATCGTTTGTAGCAGACCTGAAAGGAATAAAAGGGGACCTGGGAGAAATGCGTATAATCCTGAGGCCTGACGCAAGACTAATCAAGCACAGACCCTATCGGTTGAATCCAAGGGTAAAGGAAAAGGTTAAAGCGGAAATCGACAAAATGCTAAAGGCAGGGTTGATATTCCCGGTGGAGGAATCAGAATGGGTAAGTCCCATAGTCATACAAAGAAAAAATGATAAGGCAAAAATCCAAGTCTGTGTTGACTATAGGAGCTTGAACAATGCCTGTATACATGACCCATTCCCCACCCCATTCAGTGACGAAGTCTTAGACAATGTTGTGGGGAACGAGGCGTATTATTTTACAGATGGGTTCTCAGGGTACCATCAGGTAAGGATAGCTAAGGAAGATAAGAAAAATACAACTTTCACCATCGAATGGGGCTCCTTTGCATATCGTGTAATGCCATTCGGTTTTAAGAATGCGCCAGAAGTATTTTTGCGCATTGTGATAGCATCATTCCGCGACTACATCCACAAATTCCTGGAGGTTTATATGGACGTTTGGACTGTCTATAGCCTATTAAAATACCATGCCACGCTATTGATATTTATGTTTGATAGGTGTAGACAACTACAGATCTCATTGAACCTAAAGAAGTCCATCTTTGCGGTGCTGTTTGGAACATTGTTAGGACACGCTGTATGAAAACAAGGAGTTTGTGTGGATCCAACAAAGGTAGCAGTGATAATCAACATGGAGGTTCCAGAAACCGTGAAATAGTTGAGGTCACTGTTGGGCCATACAGGTTATTACAGGCGATTCATTCGCAACTACGCAAAGATAACAGCCCCATTGGAGAAGCTGTTGCGGAAATCAGAACAATTAAACTGGACAGAGAGTTACACAATGGCCCTAGACACCTTGAAGGAAATATTGGCAAGTGTGCCAATAATGGTTCATCCGGATTGGGACAAGCAATTTCATGTCCACATTGATGCTTCGAGCATCGCACTCGAAGCGGTTCTAGCCCAACTAGGGGACACTATAGTTGATCACCCAGTGTACTTTGCAAGTCGAAAACTATCAACATCGGAACATAACTACACCACGACAGAATGGGAAGCATTAGCAATGGTGTATTCCCTTCAAAAGTTCCACCACTACCTATTGGGAGGTATGTTCAAGTTTTTTACTGACCATTCAGCTTTGAAGTACCTAATAAACAAACTGGTCTTAGAAGGAAGGATATGCAGATGGCTCCTACTCTTTCAAGGCTCGAAAACAGAGAAAACGAAGGATCTCTGGATGATCAACTGCTAGACGCTGACCTTTTCAGAGTAGAAGCCATCCCAGAATACCTAGATCAGATCACAACCTACCTAACAACAGGACACTGCCCAAAAGAATATACTGCAGTATAGAAAAGACACCTAGTAGTCTGAGCCATAAAGTACCAGCTCATTGTAGGACACTTGTACAAGATGGGGCTGGACCAAATCTTACGAAGATGTGTCCTACACCACGAGAGGGAAGCCGTACTATGGGAGTGCCACTCTGGAGTTGCGGGAGGACATGTAGGAGCTAAACCGACGGCTAGGAAAGTACTACAGGCGGGCTTATGGTGGCTGACGATACACATTCATAGCAAGGTATTCGTAAAGAAATGCGATGTTTTCCAGAGGACGGGACGTCCATCGCATAGAGATGAGCTTCCACTAGACCCAATAAAATCACTACAACCATTCGAGAAATGGGCAGTTGATTTTATAGGCCCAATTGCACCTGCTACAAGAAACTCACAGGCCTGGTATATCATCACAGCAACAAAATATTTTACAAGATGGGCGGAGGCAATACCGGTGAAGGATTTCACAGCCAAAACAGTGGCACAGTTCATATTTGAAAACATAATCAGTGGATTTGGCTGCCCGAAAAGTTTGACAAGTGATCAGGGTACGCATTTCATCAATGAAACCATTAAATCCCTGCTCAAAAGCTTCATGGTACAACATCACAAGAGAAACCCTTACCACCCACAAGCTAATGGTACGGTAAAGGCATTCAACAAAATCCTCGAAAATGGATTAACGAAGATCTGCAATGCTCAACGAGATGACTGGGACGAACGTATACCAACAACTCTGTGGGCGTACAGAACAACTTTCAAGAGGCTTAATAACCAAACATCGTTCCAGCTCGTGTACGGGAGAGAAGCCGTTGTACCAGCAGAGTTTTCCATACACAGCCTTTTAATTGAAACCTCACTCCAGCTATAAGAGAAAGACTCCCTAAAGGAAAGATTAGAGGAACTACAGGCTGTTGGCCGGATAAATCGTTCTTGCGGACAAGACCAATCTCCCTAGTGTCAGAAGACAATCTAGCGACAAACGAACAACTAAGTTTGTCTTTCTCTAGATATATTCATTTTACAAATAAATGTTATGAAGGTGTCGATCCTACCTTAGATCCAAATGCTTATTTGCGGTCGTAGTGCTTCTATTGCATCAAAATCCTTCGTCGTAACAAGAGCTCTTTTGTCACAAGAAAGTGTCGTATTTTTCCAAACTGCAATAAAAAACAAGAAAATATCAATAGCACCTGTATAAAAAATAATCATAAAACATACCTATCATAGTGATCAAGGAATCTATGAAATAAATGATCAAACGACAGCTTATTGAAATAAACAATCGAACGACAATTTATTGAGAAAAACAAAACTTGATTGTATTAATCTTAAAATACAGAAGAACCTTACAACCTTAGCCTTGATGTTCGAAAGGCCTTCCCGGGGTCAGAAGAAGGAGTCTCCTCTACTTTGATAAGCCTTGCACTCTTCCTTCAGGAGCACAAAGAGGTATGTGATCTTTCCTCTCAAAAGCTCAGCAGAAAGAAGTCTAAATCTCAACGCTTCAACTCATCAAAACTTAACTTCTTCAATCCTCCCATTGGTTTCTTAACCATTCTTGTTCTTAACCTTTTGAGGCTACCCAATGCCTCCTTTTATAAATCGAGATGAGAGGTAAAGATTCCACCTTTGAAGGGATATAATCCTCCTTCAAAGGGATAGGCTCCTCACATCAAGGGATTAGTTCCTTAAGGTGTGGGATACATGCACCTTACTAAAGTGTACTCATCCCCAAAAAATCTCATCTAGAACCTTCCAGAATTGACCAAAATTCAACTTTTTTGGTTTAATTTCGTGCTTTTTTGACTTTACAGGGGTACCGCAGGCATTACACTGGCAAAGTGCGTTCTAGAACGCAGTTTATATTCACTTTACCTGCGTACCCTAGCTAAAAATGCATGCAGGCTTCATGTTACCTGCGTACCCAAGGCTTTTTTGAGTTTTAAGGGTTTTTCCTCCAGTTTCAGGGCTTCGAAAGAGGAACAAAGGTTGTAAGACTTGTAAAGGAGGCATGTATGAGTGTTTAATGAGCTCATATGTCAGCAGAATGTCAAGGTGACAATTTTTAGTGTAACAGATTGCCCCCTAAAGTGCGAAGTCTGAAATAGATGAAGATGAAGTCTGTCATATATGAAGAGTGAAGTACTTTATCATTTCAAGGATCATCCTGTGGACACCCCAGTCGGAACCTGTAAAAAAATTCAATGCAAAATATATATGTAATCGCCATCATCGTGAGGTAGGCATTCCCATACTCGGGTCAAAACTAACTAAGAATTGTTACGATACGAGAAATGGAAAGCATATTACATCGAATAGTGTAGACACAGTATGGACGCAGCCATCTGTTTATAAATAGTCTACTGTATGAATGATAAAAAAAATTCATCGCAGCCTGGATGGTAGAAACTAGATCCAGGGTCTTGATTTCCGCATCTCGAACTAGTATGATTCTATCCATGCGATTAAATGTGTTGAAGTTGAACATGGTAGAAACCACTTGATTACCAGTCAATAATGTAAACTGTTAACAAGTGTGAGAGTAACCACCAGTAATTTCAATGGCTCTCAAAGTACTCAGTACAATCCATGAAATGTGAATAAATGGTAGAAGTGTTGAACATGTGCAAGGTCATTGAAGGTATGGAGTGGAAGGAAAACCTATCGTCGAAGCGAGAAACCTACCCATGATGTAGGCTGATTTCCAAAAGTCTTAGCGATTTATGGATCAACTTTATAGATAATGAGTTGTCGTTGATAGAAAGTGATCCGTCGTAGGCAAGCCCACAACATGAAATCATAGATCAAGTTTTGAAAATATATTGGCAAGGACTTACTCAGGGATGGTCAAAATGGATGACAGATATTTTGTAGATGAATGGTTTATTTAAACTGTCCTCTTGAACACATAACGACACTGCAAATGGCTTGGCGACAATTGACCCAAAGCTAATACCCGAAATAAGTGAAAGACTTTCTATTATGGTTTAGGTCCTTTGTTAAGTAGATTTTTCTATGCAATTGAGCAAAATTAATAGTGTTTTCAGAGTGGATGCTCTGATTTTCTAAATAATCAAGATGTAACAAACAGGTTCGTTTTTCTCTCTTTTCCCCCACCATTTCTGGCAAGTACCTCTTTATTTTTGACAAGCTTGAGGAGGATAACATTTTCTTGTTTATAAGCTCATCCTTCGGATGAGTCCAACTTAGTTTAAGATTTGAACCCTAAGAAGGAGTGGTTCGTTCCTGTTTAAAATTGAACAGGTCCTTTACTGTTAAGTTTTAACGAGTCCAGTATAGGAGAAACTCGGTGTTTTTCAATTTTAGGGAGTTAGAAGAAAAAACTTAAGAAAACTCCAGGGGTGTACTTTTTCGTAAATTTAGTCTCTCGAGCCCGAAAAAGGATAAAATAATGCGGGAGAGAACTCTATTGACCGTATTTAGTGACTGTATACTTTTTTCGTAAATAGTCCATTTCAGTCCGAAAAAGGGGTAAACTTATACTGAAGGGACGATCATTCATTTACTTTAACGAGTTCGAATAATCAAATGCTCAGAAATCTTTTCATGTTTAGAGAGTCTGAAAAGGGCTTAAAAGAGAACTCCATGGTTTCGCTTTTTCTGTAAGTTTTAACGAGTTCGAAAAAGGGATAAAAATGTACTCATATGGCCGACTTTCAATTTAATTTACGAGCAGGAAAAGACGGAAAGAACTCGGAATTTTCATGTTTTTTACGAGAATTAAAGATAGAAAAACAATCTCGAGATTTTCATGAGTTTAACGAGTCTTGAAAATAACCAAAATTGACTCCAGATAGGTTTCATTCTTACAAAAGCTTGAAACAGAGAGAAAACTGTGCTTGATGCCCCCTAAGCATAACTGCTAGAGCGCATGCCCCCCCAGCTTCATTTCATTCAACTAAGTACACAGATGGTAATTAATAGCTGGATGGAATGAAGGTTCATTTACGAGATCATATGAAAGACCCGACCTAAAACTGTAAGAAAATTATGCAAAAACTAACCTATATATATGACTTAACATTTACGAGGTCTATTCAAAGATTGACTCAATTAGGGGAGGATTTGTTTCATTTTTTAACGAGCTCGACACAGGAAAAGAACTATGCTCATGGCAACGTGTTTCATTTTTTAATGAGGTTGACACCGTAAAAGGAACTTTCCTCAAATATACTTATTTCTAATCTACCTACGTAACCTACTGATTCATTTTTTAATGAGGTTGACACAGGAAAAGAACTGTCCTCATACCTAATTCATTTTTTAATGAGGTTGACTCAGTAACAGGAACTATCCTCTGACCAACTGATTCATTTTTAACGGGGTTGACTTAGTAACAGGAACCATCCTCAGAAACTACTTATTTCTAATCTATCAATCTAATCTCTACAATCTACCTACTGATTCATTTTTTAGTGAGGTTGACACAGGAAAAGAGCTCATGGAAGCTTGTTTCATTTTTCGCCAGAGCGACACAAGAAAAAGAACTGTGTCTCAACTAGCGATTCATTTTAACGAGGTTGACTTCTGAAATTAAAGAACTCTCCTCACCCACTGGTTCATTTTTAACGAGGTTGACACAGGAAAAGAACTGTCCTCAGACCACTGATTCATTTTTTAATGAGGTTGACACAGTAAAAGGAACTTTCCTCAAACCTAATGATTCATTTTTTAATGAGGTTGACACAGGAAAAGAACTATCCTCATCTCACTGATCATGGCTTCCAACAGGAAGAAACACATGTCAATGGACACACCTTGATCATAGCTTCCAAGAGGTCTTCATCAGAAGGAAGAAAAGTTCTCTGGAAGGAACACATGTCAAGGGACTCAAAAGGGATAAGAACATCGCGTTCAAATAATCCCATAGAGTTTTCCATGTCAATTACCGGATCTAAGTCATAGGAAGTCGAGAAAACAGTGAGAGGCTCGCTTACATCGGTAACTGAAAACATGGGACTAGTTGCCACATAATTAACCCGTGGCGGGGTAGATACCACTTTCGTATGAGGAACATTCAGGGATGTCGGATTATTGGTAGTCGAAACAAGACTAGGGAATGAAAGTTGGTCTATAGTCACAATATTGCCATTGTGAGGGAAAGACATCACGCGAAAGAGTGTCGATACGACAGCTTTCATTGCATAGACATAGTCTCGCCCAAGGAGTAAATTGAAATCCAAGGGACCTCGAACTACCATAAGATCAATATAGACCGTTTTACCTTCCAAAGTAATAGAAAACTTAGGAAGGATCCCTAAAGGTTCACTAATGGTTCTGTTAAAAGCTTTCAGATTCTGCGTAATAGGCACAAGCTTAGGAGAACCCAAAGCTTTCCAAGCAGTTGAGGATAAAATACTAACAGAAGCACCTTCATCTACTTGTGTGCGGTGTATGTCCCTACCACCAAACTTCACAATGATTTGGAAAGGGATAGAGGAAGGAAGACGAGGTTCTGTCAGTCTATTCCAATCAAAGGAAAAGACCTCGGTACTTGGAGGGGGTTCTGTAGAAACAGGTGAAATACCCCCTGGCGTAGAAGAATCTGATGTAACAAGAAGAACCTGAGCGGTATGAAGTTCACTCTCTACAGGGAGAATGGGATCGACCGAATGTGAAATCGAATCGACCACTTGATCAACTAATGGATCATCAACCTGAGTGATATGAGTTTCACTCTCCAATGGAAGAGTGGGATCGACTGTATTTGAAATTAGATCAATCACTCTGTCAGTTGACGGTAGGTTGGGAGAAAGTTTACGGTAACCAATTGGAAATTATTGTTGTGGAACAGTAAGGTTTTCCAACAATTTTGAGGCTTCATCCATGTGAGGGAAAATGTTAGTTTGATGACTCCCTTTGCATAACTTACAGGGAAACCTAACTTTACCCTTTTTTCCAGGAACCTGACTATCACTGGTTGATGGATCAACGGAAAGTTGATGAGATTTTTCTGACCACACTTCCAAGACCTTTGGAATACTGGGACAATTGATAAGGAAGTGGTCACCCTTACAAAGCCTGCAAGGGTATTTGGGTTTACGATGCATGTTGGAGGTTTCCTCAACACAACTAACACTTACAACCATGGTTGGTTGGTTGACTTCTTTCTTATCTTTCTTCTTCTTCTTCTTCTTCCCTTTCTTCTTCTTCTTAGCCACCTGGTTACTAGCGTCAAGGCTTTTACCAGGTGAAGAGGAAGAAATGGAGGAAGAAATATTAGGCGAAGAAGGTAAAGGGTCAACAAAAGGTTGGTGATGTTGAGATGGTGAACTCTGTTGAGGTGAAGCATCCGGTTGAGGTGAAATAATTGGAGTATTTGGGGCCAATGAAGTTGAAAATAACCATATCGGTAAACCAATTGTAAATCCAGGTAATGACAATGTAGCCATATAAGGAGCACCAACATTTCCAAAGCAAGGAAAAGTGCTAGGATTCTCGTTAAGAGGGGTTCCTTGGTTGGTAAATTCCGGAACAGTTGCCATTATATTCACTATTCAACCCGATTGAATTTTCTTAACAATTTAAAACTAAAATTAACAATTCACAATTCACACAAAGCACAAAATTACGCAGGGACTCTTAGATCGAAGTGCTAAAAGTAAAACAAACAAGAATTAACACGCCGCTATCAAATCTAGAGTCCAAACCACACACAAACGTACTTCCCGTACTAAAAACCACTAGTTGGTGATGAAATCCAACATCGTAGTATTTTAATGTAGAAATGGCGGTTGGAACAGTTACCCCGACAACCTGCTTAATGAAACAGACCGGTGCAAGTTTCTCCACTTAAACCATCTTGAGTGAAGATAACTCTCCAGAGAGTCCAAGTGAGTCTAATCGACGTCTGCTCCAGGTACAGTGGGATCTTTCCTCCACCGTCACCTTAGGAAAAAATCTTAAAGTTTATGGCCACTAAGGTCACCAACAGGAACAAATATATCTGGGGGAACAGTCTATGATCCGATATATGCGCAAGGGCAGAGTAACAAAGCTCAATCCCCTTGAAGGCTCCTTGACATAATCCAAGGTATACCGACAAGTGACCCTAGGCTCCTCGACAATGGTCAATCTGAGGTTTGCCGTTGTTAATACGTGTATATATTTTATCGTTCCCAATGAGAGGGATAGGATTACCTCAACCCAGTTTGAATGTGATCTCCATGCTTGACTCCCCAGGAGGGCTTCCTAGAGCATACATGCAACAATTGGATTTATTTCCTACCGCAAGATTTATCTACTGTTTGTTTTTGTTGCTTTGGAAAGTTAACTACAACCTATTCCAAAGCACTAATCCTGAGCTAGATTGGTGGAAAGAGCCCTAAAAATGTAAAAATTACTAAATGAATTTTATTAAGCGTTGTGTTATTTAGGTTGTTATTACTCAAAAGGGTAAATGGATACGAAACCAATGGTGTTATGACCCGAACCAAAACTAAATGCAATCGAATATGATAATGTAATATTTTCAATTCGATGAATCCTAATTAAAGTAAGGAGAGAGTTTCCATTCACTTCCAACAATGCAAAGATTGATAACTAAGAGACAATATAACAAATTCTCTAATGCACTAATTTCATCAAGAAAAACTAATGCAAATCAATCCCAAAACAATTTCTATTTTTGTGTTTTTAAAACAAAAGCATAAAACATCTAAATTCAAATCAAAAATGATCTAAAAATCTCTGATTGATTTTTAGAATTGTAAACTATGCGGTTGTGATCTATGCACAATTCAATTGAAAAGTATGCAAATGTAATCTATGCACATTTTTCATTCATATTCCGAAAATGAGAATTCTAATTATGCAAATGTGACCTATGCAAGAGAATTCTCAAACACAAGATGATTCTAATGTGATCTAAGAACCAATCAAGTGCAAGTCAAGAAAATCGGGTGAGAGTTAAAGATAAAAAAACATTTCAAGCGATTATAACTTTACTCAAAAACAAAAGCAAAAAAGATACCAAATTGTAGAAAAAGTAGAATCCTTCTCAAGTAATAATGAGGGAAATCAAATTAATAATTTCTCAAAAAAGAGACTCAAAACACCCAATTAACTTAATGGAGATTGATGAGATGAAGAATTGTTGAAAGAAACTGAGAAATAAGAGATTTTTGACAGAAAAATACAGATCTGGGTAGATGCTAAGAATCATAAATTAAATCTAAACTAAACTAGAAAAAATAAATCTGGAGTTTTTCGAAAATTTTAACAGGGTCCGCAAGCTCCCAGAAGTAACAGGTGCGGTCCCGCACTGTTTACTAAAGAAAACATGCGAAACTGTCTTCACTGTCCAAAGAAGGAAAAGTGCGGTCCCAGGAAAAACTAGAGAAAAACATACAAGATTTCAAAATTTTCAAAAAGAAAGAAAACCTAAGCTACCCAGGCATATGTCTATCAATAAAAAACCAGGAAAATTTTTTCCTCAAATCAAAATAAAAGAGAACCAAAAACATCAAGTTCTTTCCCCAGCAGAGTCGCCAATTTGTTGGCCGGATAAATCGTTCTTGCGGACAAGACCAATCTCCCTAGTGTCAGAAGATAATCTAGCAACAAATGAACAACTAAGTTTGTCTTTCTCTAGATATATTCATTTTACAAATAAATGCTATGAAGATGTCGATCCTACAGCAGATCCAAATGCTTATTTAACGTTAAATCAATTATATTAGCTTCTAATGCATCAAATCGCCAAGTCGTAACAAGATCTCTTTTGTCACAAGAAAGTGTCGTATTTTGTAACTTACTGCAATCACAAACAAACAAATATCAATAGCTTGCAACATAAAAAATAATCATAAAACATACCTATCATAGTGATCAAGATCTATGAAATAAATGATCAAACGACGAGCTTATTGAAATAAACAATCGAACGACAATTTATTGAGAAAAACAAAACTTGATTGTATTAAACTTAAAAATACGAAGAACCTTACAACCTTAGCCTTGATGTTCGAAAGGCCTTCCCGGGGTCCGAAGCAGGAGTCTCCTCTACTTTGATAAGCCTTGCACTCTTCCTTCAGGAGCACAAAGAGGTATGTGATCTTTCCTCTCAAAAGCTCAGCAGAAAGAAGTCTAAATCTCAACAACACTTCAACTCAATCAAAACTTAACTTCTTCAATCCTCCATTATTTTTCTTAACCATTCTTGTTCTTAACCTTTTGAGGCTACCCAATGCCTCCTTTTATAGATCAGATGAGGAGGTTAGGATTCCACCTTTGAAGGGATATAATCCTCCTTCAAAGGGATAGGCTCCTCACATCAAGGGATTAGTTCCTTAAGGTGTGGGATACATGCACGTTACTAAAGCGTACTCATCCCCAAAATATCTCATCTAGAACCTTCTAGAATTGACCAAAATTCAACTTTTTCAGTTTAATTTCGCGCTTTTTTGATCTTACAGGGGTTCCACAGGCATAACACTGGAAAAATGTGTTCTAGAACGCAGTTTCTCTTCACATTACCTGCGTACCCTAGCTAAGAACACAGGTTAGTCTCATATTAACTGCGTACCCAAGCCTTTTTTGAGTTTTAAGGGTTTTTCCTCTATTTTTAGGGCTTGGAATGAGGAACAAAGGTTGTAAGACTTGCAAAGGAGGCATGTATGAGTGTTTATTGAGCTCATACAGTTAGCAGAATGTCAAGGTGACAATTTTTAGTGTAACACAGGCATTGGAAGAAGACAGTTTTTTAGCAGAATTCCACCAAACTGTCCAGAAAGAAAGACAAAAAGTGTGGCACGACCACCATATCAAGCACAAAACTTTCAAGGTTGGCGGAAAAGTTTTACTATATGACAGTAAGTACTAGAAGTTCCCAAGGAAACTGCAAATGCATTAGCTAGGACCGTACCACGTAGTCGAAATCAAGGAGTCCAGAGCAGTTCGGTTAGCACAACTGGACGGTCAGATACTGCCAAGATGGGTGAACGGGGCATGCCTGAAACACTACCACGAGTAAGTTCCGCATTTCATTTCAAATAACTCTCACAACCACGAGGAGTCAGTAGGGTATATTAGACTAGATTAGATAGAGTCAATAACTCTCTCGCACCTGAGAAGAGCTTAGATAGGATTCCCAATAAAGAAATTTTGTAGCAAAATAAAAATTCAATGTTCAGTTGCGGAGACCGCAACGCAACCGATTGTGGTCGGGGGGAGTAGTGTCCAGCGTGTCATCCATTTCAGAAGGAAAAGCATGTCGAACATCATTCCATCATCATTACTCATAGTACCCATGTCAGTCCGTAGGATTATCGAGATTTGAAAAATAATTTCCATAATTAGCATCATCCATACTGCAATAAATTTTCCATAATAAGCCATAACCATAACTCATCACGTCTACCCAAACCCCGAAGCCACATACAACTTTGTCAGAACCCACCTCAGCCCAGTAACTAATCGTACGATTATAGCCGTGGGGGAAGGTAGGGAAAATTAATTAGTTATGGGGTCTTATCAACCTCATGCGTGTCGGTTATTTACATAACCTACATGAAAGAAAGCACGAGAATGTCGGAGAAGTCCATTAGGGGAATTTTGAGGTCTAAAATGGGCCTCCTAAGGAAAATGTACAATCAAAATTCACTTTATGAGAACCAATCACATTTTATGGGATGACATCATCCCTAATGGTTGAGGTGGCATTGCTTGAGTTAAAGGTACTTACTTGTTATATTCTCAGTGGTGGATAAAAACCCATGGTTAACCATGGTAGTGTTCTAAGTACTTTTAAAGTCAAAGTAAAGTACTAATAATAAATGTCATTTCACACTTTTTGAATAAAAAATATATTATTGTCTTTTCATATTTCTTAAAAGAAACAATGCATATCCCTATACATTTATTATATTATTTTATTTTATTTTTATATAGTATATTAATTACATGTTATTATACAATTTAAATAATATAAATTTTAATTAAGAGCATATAATATAATTAAGAATTTATAAATTTGTATTTATATTTTATTTTAAGTTATTTAAGTACAAAGGACAAATGTATTAGTTGTTCAATGATAATGACTTTTTCTTGAGAAACTCATTTCTATTTATAGTCACATCAATACAATTTTTTTATTAATTTTATTTTGGTACAACTTTTGAATTGAATTTAACTATGGTTACATGGATTGTGGTGCAAAAAGTGAATTGCAAATTCATAAATATTATTTTATTGGTTTAGCTATTATTTTATTATTTCCATAGGAGGCCCATTTTAGACCTCAAAATTCCCCTAATGCCGAGTTAGAATCACAAACAACAAATGTAGCAAGGGAAACATCACCAGAGAAAGAGCAAGGAAGGAGTCCAGAAGCAAGAATTCATAAGGAAAGCGGAGGAATAGCACTGCAGGTTTACCAGAGAAGATATAAAATGACCAGGGTAGCACCAGCAGTTGTTGAGCACGAGCTCGATGAAAGGATTCATAAGATGGAATCCCTGGTAGGCAAATATGATTGTGCCTCATTGATTGATACCGACGTAACAGACTCCTTCCAATTTCTAGCGATGAAGAAACATGTCTACATGGAGAATTATGCAATAGAGGTGGGATAGCAAGCAGCAAGAGTACTTCCAGAGTTCAGAGGTGTTCAACAATCCACCATACTGAACCTAAGGAACCTGCCAGTGTTCGGCACTACAGGGGCTGCAATGGAGTGCACCAAGTTTCTACTGAGCAGAATTCACAATGGGTTGCTATGGCTGGGAAGAGAAGTCACAATTCATGTGGAAGATATTCATAGATTGACCAAGTTGTCATAGGAAGGGAGAAATGTCTCCACGGCTTTCCAGACTGTGTCAAAGAGATCAAAGAAAGTAGGGGACGGTGACTACTACTGGAAGTACGACACCAAGAGAGGGGGAAAAGGAGCCAAGATAGACCTAATCAACAACCCAGCAATCAATTTTTCCTGCTACTTGATTGCAAGCAAAATGATGAAACACTACACCAGAGGGGAATGTACACTAGATACTATCTCAGTTGCGGAGCATTGCCTCCAGGGGGCACAGCTGAACTGGTGCTCATTTCTGCTTAATGAGTTATTCGAACCATGTGAGGAAAATTATAGGAGGGCCACGAGATTCATCTACGGTTACCTTATAATGGCACTGGCCATGTGGAAATGAACATTTCCAGGAATCAGGAAACCACTGGAAGTGGCACCAGGCCAACCACTAGCAATGAAGTTCACACCCTAGAAAACATTAGGGGAACCCAGCTCGAAGGAGGTAAATGAGGAAGCGTTCAAATTCTGGTACAGCGATAGTGGATGTCACGATGAGCCAACAGAGAATTCCAAGGACCTTGCTGGACAGCTATGCTACGCAAGTATGGTTTGGGATTAACCATAAGCAAACTTACATCCGGCCAGCATGTGTGCCGAAGTCGACCTTTAAGATGAGACCGTTGAAATTTGCTGATGACATAACAACTCAAACTGAAGAGATGAATCAATTTCAGTGAACAAAGTTGATACTTCAATAAGTGCAACCCAATATAGGCATGGATAACCCCAGTGCTCCAGTGCCGCAACCAACACAACCGCTGTCACCACAAGAGTATTCAGTAAGATCCATTGCAAGCAATCAGCCGCTCCAAGAACGACAACCTAATCAAGATATCTCCGGAGCTGAAAGTGTGCAGACCTGGGGAACGACATAGTTGTACAATTTCATTCAGTGGGCGGTGTTGTCGCTCCTAGAGACAACCTAGAGTTGTGATAGACCAGTGCCTAGGACATCTTATATAACAAGGAGCATATGATATAACAGAGGGAGTTATCAATGGCAAGCTCTCATGCTATCTCTTGTAAAACAAGGAAAAATCATCTGAATGGGACCAAGACCTTCAGAAAATGACACAGAAATAGGGATATTGCAGAGGCAACATGCAAAAATCCAATATAAAAGCAACAGACAATTCAGAGACAGCTTACTGCAAAGTGGGCCAATTCAGAAATACTTCACAAAAATAAGTTATCAGAAGGTGTATGTAGTGAATGAAATGTAGAGGAGATATTAGTTAACATTGAGCTGATATCCAGATACACAATACCACCATGCATGGGCTTACCAATCTAAGAATCCATACATAACAGTAGCACTTTAAAAACACCATCCCAAAGAAACTAATATAGCAGAAATATGGTTTAGATGAATAATGTAACAGAATATCATGCATGAGCCATATTTAAAGCACTTGACTAATTCGAGCATGGGTATCAACTAGGATAAATCCATACCAAAAATCAGTGAGCCACTCACATTCCAAAACATGATACAGGAGAGATGGATGAAATGAAATGATCTATTTTAATAACACATAAGAGAAATTTACAGACTGTGAAATACCAAAGACCAGAATCCTCTTTGACAGATGGAACTCCTCCTCACTGAGACCCAATGGGCTCTGAGCCTTCATAAAAAAGTTTTACAAAATGTATACAAGAAGCCTTTCACTACATAATTTTCTGATAAAATCTGGAACCCTAAATAATTCCTTCTCCTAGAGTTTTATAGGAGAAACAGAAAACCTAGCAAAAGAAGTAGGTGATGAGCATTTAATTTGCCTCATTAAGACGAAACGGCGGAAACATTCGCGCCCAAACTGCTGAATGATTATGTTGTGCTGTATGTACTCTGCTGCTTGCTTTCTGAAATAAATGCGCTCGGATGGAGGTCTCTTCAGGAAAACGGTATGAGAGTAAAACCACATGAACATTCCATCCTTTCCTGAAAGAAAATTTGGCTGAAATGAAACCTGGAGGGTTTTGTTTCTTGTGCATTGTACCCTCTGTGTGATCTGGGATATCTTTGATCTGGTACCTTTGTCTTCTAAGCCATGGATTAGGGCTTAGAATCTTTAATGCTAAATGCTGAAATCCTCGATCTTCCACTGATACTCTTTGCCGCGACATTAATGTCTCCATCTGCAAAATTTTGTGCTTTGAATGGCTCTGGGGGGTTTGGCAGATTTTAATCCTGGCTTCTTTAATGAAAGTCGTGCCGTAACAGCTTCCCAGATTTTCCCTCATAAATTTTGCCTCTAAAAGATGGTCGTTTGATGCGTTCTCGACTTCTGAAATGGAGGCTATGCATAATGGCAATTTTCTATCGCTGTAATCCTGCAAAACCCGCAAACTTGGTTATGAAAGCTACGCATAGGGAGAATGGATATGGAGGGCAGAGGAATGATAGTGTGGCGGTGGAGATTGACCCGTGGAATGAATTATGAACCTTATGGGAATACATACGAAACATAAGAATTTAATGAAAAATATGAAGATTCGGGCTGCAGAGGAAATACAAAGGAAATGCATGAAATATAATGGAAGTGCGTATGAGGTGGGACCTCTATGGAATCGCAATCGGAAATTGGAGCGGGACAGTGGGATACACATATGACAAACATTTTCCGATGCGATTGGAACAAACCTTTGTATAAATGAAATACAACCGAAATTCGGGTTTAACAAAAAAGGGGGTTTTGACATGAATAGCGGAGGGATCAAATGGTGGGACCGGGGTTGCAATCGCAATCGAAAATCGGGAGTGGGGAGTAATCGCAATCGCATTAGGGAATGCGTGATGCGATCTATTGGAGGGGAAGGCGATCGGGGGATCGGAGCGATCGGGGAATCGCAATCGGAGAGGTCAGTGGGGTGACACATAGAAACTTGCGATTGCGATGATCGGGGGGAGATGCGACGCGATCAATCGCATCGCAAATGTTTGCGATGGTCGATCGGGAGGCTTAACATAAAAGTTGCGATTGTGATGTTTTGCGATTAGCGCGGGCCGTCCGATCTTCATGTAGATCAACGGTGTAGAATACAGCGGAGGACTTATATAATAAAACGATCGCATCGAAGTTTTCAGAGTTAGCAAAGGGTTGCGCTTGTTTGCAAACCACGATTGCGACTAGACCCCAAGGCATTAAGCACTTGGTCTTGGGTAATGATTACATGGGGAAGTGGTTGAAAGGGGCTGGCGGGAAAGGGGCTAAGGCCTAATATATTTTCAAATGTGGGTTTTTTGGCCCTTTATGCAATTTTGAGACTGGGGAGAAAGTAACGATAAGCAGAAAATGGATTTTTAGGCCAAACAGAGGGGTTTCAAATGGTTTAAAGGGGGCTGCTATGATCAACATTGGCTCCACCTGGGGACGACACGTTCATCCCTGGGCGTGTCGAGAACTCTGCAGACCACCTGATAATCTTCTGTGCAGACCCGGCTCTTTAGCACCTTTAATTTTCACTTAATGATTAATCACGATACCCACATTATTCAAACAAAACTGAAACAGAAAACTATTATACAATATGATACACCAGGCAATATTTTCTTGAATCAGAACTGGAAATAGGGCTTAAGGAACTGATCATTTACAGGAGCATCAAGCAGGTCTCCCTGTAAATTCTCCAACCTGAAAGTGTTATTGCCTCCCTGTTCCACAATTTTAAAGGGGCCAAACCAGAGAGGGTCGAACTTGCCATGTTTTCCTTTTTCAGCTCTTCGGATATCCCATCTAAGCACTAAATCACCAATCTGCAATTTCCTATCCTTGGCATGCTGGTCAAAAAGGTGTTTCATTTTCTCTTGATATTCAATTAACCTGTGATTCACATGGTTCCGCGTTTCTTCTAATTCCACCAGTTGATTAATTCTTCTGATCATATCATCAGGCTCCTCCTGGCTTTCTTGCATGAATCGAGCTACTGGTAAAGCCATCTACATAGGAAAAACTGCTGCCCTTCCATATACCAATTCATATGGGGACTTCCCAGTTGCTCTCTTGCTGGTGATTCTATTAGCCCATAGAGCAAATTTCAACTGGGAATCCCAATTTTTCTGATTTTCATTAATAGCCTTCTTTAGTGCCCTTACTAGGGTTTTATTGGAAGACTCTGCCAAGCCATTTCCCTGTGGATAATAAGCTGTAGAGTGGCTTAATGTGATATTATATTGCTGACAGAAACTCTCAAACTTTGCAGACTTGAAAGCCTGGGCATTATCAGTTACTATTCTGGCAGGGCAACCAAATCTGGGTATGATATTTTCCTCCATGAATTTTATTATCACAGTATCTGTTGCGTTCCTTGCTGGTATAGCTTCCACCCATTTTGTAAAATAATCTGTGGTAGTCAAAATCCACTTATGCTGACCACTCGACGGAGGATGTATTTTGCCTATAAAATCAATTCCCCATTGTCTGAATGGTTCATCCACGTGCACGGGAATCATGGGAAAACGTGCTAATTTATGTCTTTCAAAAAATTTCTGACACTTCTCACAGGCTCTAACCTGGGCAAAAACATCTCCAAAAAGCTTGGGCCAATAAAAACCAGCCTTCAGGATTTTGTGAGCAGTGGCCCTCTAGCTGTAGTGACCCCCACAGATTCTCTCATGAAATTCGACCATTATACTCTCTACCTCATCCTCTGTGAGACACAGAAGTAGGATACCTGAGGGATCATGCCAATATAATTGGCCATTGGTGACTATGTACTTCTGAGATTTCAATCTCAACGTTCTGTATTTAGCTTTATCACAGCTTGGTGGGCAGCTGAGTGTGAGGAGATATTCTACTATCTCTTTGTACCACTGACTGGTGAGGTATTTTACATGTATTTCTGGGGTAGGTACCCCAATTCCATGTCGTTCTTCTTTCTCCTCAGATTCCTCACTTGCTATTATGGACAAATTTATGCCCAGGGCCTAATAGTTTGATTCAAATAATATTTTGGCAAGCCCTTGTCCTTTGATTAGTTTGGTAGGATGGATATCCAGATCATATTCCTGTATTTTGGCAATCCACTTCCCCCTTTTTCCTTCATTATCCCCTTGAATAAGAATATCCTTTACAGCTGCTGTAGGCACAAATGCAGTGATATGGGACTGCAAGATATACATGCAGAATGCTTTGAGGGATTTCACCAGGGCGTATGCCTGCTTTTCTAGTATATTATATTTCATTTCTGCATCACGAAGCACCTAATTGAAAAAGGAAATAGGCTACTCATATCCTTCTTCATTTTTATGCAACAGAACTCCAGCTACTGTATGGGGTGATGCAAAGGAGAAAATCATAAATGGTTTAGCATAATCTGGCCCAGCTAGCACAGGAGCTTCAGCAAATGCAGTTTTAATTCTGGCAAAGGCTTCTCGTGATTCCTGTGACCACCTTACTTCATTATTCTTTTTCAGCATATCAGTTATATGCCTAACTATCTCAGCATAGTTAGGAATAAACCTTCTCAGAAAATTGATGCGCCCTAGAAACACTTGCACTTCCTTCTTATTCCTGGGGAGAGAAATGTCATTTATGACTTCTACTCTTTTAGGGTCTATTTTCACTCCATCTTTAGTCACAATATGCCCCAGGAGCTTGCCTTATTCCAATGAAAATAAATACTTTTGAGGATTAAGAGATAGACCATACCTTCTGCATTTCTCAAAAGTTCTCCATAAATGCTCCATGTGCTCAGTATCATCCTTTGAAAATACAGTGATATCATCAAGGTAGACTACCAAAAATTTATCCTGTTCCCCAACAAAAGCAATGTCCATGGCCCTTTGGAAAGTGGCCCCTGCATTGATCAACCCAAAAGGCATCCTGGCATACATAAATGTACCCCATGGTGTGGTGAAAGTAGTCTTCTTCTGATCTTCTCGAAGCACAGCCACCTTGTTATAGCCATAGAAACCATCCATCATTGACATCCTAGAAGCTCCAACCACCTTCTGCAGAATGTGGTCCATCTTGGGTAATGGATAATTATCTTTCAAGGATGCTTTATTTAGATTTCGGAAATCTACACATAGCCTTATTTCTCCATTTTTCTTTCGAATAGGGACCAGGTTTGCCACCCATTCAGAGTGCCTCAATGGCACGATTATTTTGGCCTTTAACAGCTTTTTGATTTCTTTCTCAATGGAGGGAAGCAGCAGAGGATTTATCTGTCTAAGCTTCTTCTTATGAGGCTTTTCATCTTATTTCAAGGGAATTTTGTGTTGCATGATGCTGATATCAAAAGTTTTCAGGTCCTGATAGGACCATGCAAATATATCCTTGTAAGACTAAAATAATTTCAGATATTTCTCCTTGCATTCTTCTGGGAACTTCTTAGATAATTTTACAATTTTGGGATCAACATCAGTACCAAGGTTCAAGTCTTCTACCTGATTTTCTTCTACCACTTTGCCTGGTTGCAGTGGGACATCATTTTTTTCAAATAATCTTTCTAGAGGCACCAGCCCTCTAGGTATAACATTTCCCTTCAATTGCAACACTTTGTTACCTGCCATTTTCTCCTCCCAACTCCTTTCTGAAGTATCCCTAGACTCTTCTTCTTCATCAACATCAATCTCCATATTGGAGAATTCCCCTACTGTTTCCAGGAATCTCTTCATTCGTTCTTCATCCTCAAATACCTGCCAGTGCTTGATGTTATCTGGGATAGATGGCTGATAACGTACCTCAATTTCATACCTCAAGAGGGGGTTCTGAGGTGGCCGGAATGTACTAGAAGCCACAGCGAGAGAGTCTTCCATTCTATTCTGTTCCCAGGGCATGAACTGGATATTAAATGCTAAAAATAAATTCTCCACCATGTCCCACACTTCATTCCTATAAGCCCTCAGTCGAGGATGTTTGGTTTGACATTGATTCCTGACCTGTCTAACCACCAGTTCTGAATCTCCCGGAACTTTTAAGCTTTGTATATTCATGCTCCTGGCTGCCTGTAATCCTAACAGGAGTGCTTCATATTCAGCCAAATTATTAGTGGCTTCATATTCTAGTTTGAAAGACAATGGTACCCATTTTCCTGTAGGAGAAATCAATAGTATTCTTGCTCCATTACCTTCTTTAGAATTTACTCCATCAAAATTTAGTGTCCAGATTTCTGATTCAATGCTCTCTGAGGGCTGCTCAGTCTTGATCTGGCAGAAGGATGGTTCATGAGCATAATCTTGATCTTCTTCCAGCATCAAGCATGAGAAATCTCCTTCTTTACTATAGACTGGTGAGTTAACAGAGTTGTCAGCCTTAGTAACCATCTTGAAAAATCTAGTTTCTCTGTATAATCTCCTCTCCTGGCCACCAAAAACTGGGATAGTGGCATATGTTAAATCTAACTTGATTGACCCACCAATTTTTTTTCCCCAGGACCTTGACAACAACATGCCAAAGTGAGTTGGGATGTCAGCCACCACAATATCCATGACCACCCTGTTTGCTGGAACTTGGGCCAAATTGACCACCAAATCGTTGATCATCCCTAGGCATTTAACTCTTTTGGAATCAAATGAATAGAGGTCATTATATGGACGTGTGATTTGTAATCCTAGTTTTTCCATGACTGACAGAGGCATAAGATTGTGGGAAGCTCTAGAATCTAGCATACAGTTATGTAGTAGCAGGACATGAATCACTAGAGACACATAGAAGGGAGGAGTAGAGGGATCTAACTCCTCAAAATGTGGGCCGAAAACTACCATGGGTCTTTCTTATTGAAGGTTGAGACTATCTGGGATGATTGGTGCTTCTGGAGGGAGAATGAAAGACGTGACTTGAGATTGATATGCTGGCTGTTTCAACAGTTCAGTCAAGGGGACTGGGATTTTGACCTTTTCAAGTTCCTTTTGCAGACTGAAAGCAGGAGGGGAATTTTCTATCGCAACCTCTTTTGACTCTTTATTTTCAGCTGGGGGCTTGACTTCTTTAGACACATACTTGACATTAGGGGGAATGACTGCTTTTGAAGAGGAAGGAATTTGATCACTAGACTGAAAAGGTTTGTTTAGAGGTCCCTTACCTTTGTCTGTGGCTTTCTGCATTGTTGACTCCTCCTGAGCAGGTGCTTCCTTCTGATGTGGCTCTTCTTCTTGATCTTGAGTACGAGTCCTCTTCCTAGAAGATCTGAGATCATATTTTCTATTGAATTGTGCTTGCATGAAATCAACAAATTGCTTACAATAATAATCAGCCTCTGAATCTTCTGTGTCCCTAAACTTCTCCTTTTCTTGCAATGGAAATTCTACTTCATCACTGTTTGAAAAGGCAAGATTTTCATCCTCCAGCTCGTAAGCAGCATCTTCAGCAAGGCTATCTGTTGGACCTTCCAAGTACAATGGGTGTGGTAACTGGTCTTGTTGTTCTTTTAGCCCCCTTGGAAATATCTGCAGGGGTGGTTTCCTATACTGAGGATTGTATCCTCTATTTGGAGCATTGTAGAAATTCTTGGAGGCTGAATTCTTGGCCTCCAATTCAAGATTAACCATTTTTTTAATCATTTTTCTCATTTCTTCCATTCTGTCATCAGGTGAGCCTCTGTCTTGATTAGAGGTAGATACCTCCTCTTTGCCCCTCCTTCTGGTATCTTGTTCAGATTTTCCCTTTGATTTACCAGTGGAGGCAAAGTTTGCTTCCAATTCTAGTGCATCTGTCTGAGCCTCATCTAGAGTAGCAGGCTTTCTTTCTCTGAGCAAGAAACCAAATTCTGAATCAAAGGCTACTACAAAGACAACTTTAGCAGCAGTTTGATGAGGCTTCATATCAGTAGGAAGACTTAAATACAATTTATTAAATCTCTTGATAAATTCTGATACCCCTTCATTATGTTTTTTCTTTAGCGTATTGAACTCAATGAGATAATGTCCATGATCTTTCTTCTCTCCCCATTTTCTGAGAAAGGCATTTTCCATTTCGTCCCAATTGGTTATGGAACGATTTCCTAACGTCTTAAACCATTTAAGAGCTTCACCATCAAGAGATTGCAAAAATAGTCTGAAGACTACATCTAAATGTTCCACATTGAAATTCTCAACAAAAGAACAAAAGACCTCCAGATGTTTTTGAGCATCAATCTCATTTTCCCCATTGAATCGGGGTAAGATCTTAAAATAATCCTGTGGCATATCATTCAACACTTGAGGTAATGCCAGGGGAGCATATTTATTCAACAAGAAGCCTGGAACATTTGCCATTGGTGGAGGTGGGGTTAATGCAATAGTTTGATGTGTCAAAGGAGGAGGAGGAGGAGGAGGTGGAAATGGAGTATGAATAATAATAGGAATATATTGTATAGCAGGCTGAGGTGTTGATGGGAATAGTTCACAGTTAACAGCAGCTACTTCGGTGACTTCCTTAATCTCTTCAGCCTCAGGAGTAGGGTGAAGATTCTCTTTAGTTCTGACACCTCCTCGGGGTGGGCTATCTGAGTAGTATTCAGTATTTTCTTCAGTGGAGTAAGGATTTTCTACTTGGACTACTTGAGAGGAAGAGGATGGATAGTCTTCTACAAAAAATTCAGGGATTTCAGTGCGTATTGATCGCCTTTCCTTCCAACTTCTTCTATGTATGATCTTCTTTGGGTCAGACACAAAGGATGTCTTTGGCTGAGACATATCTTACCTCAGTTGTGGCTTTCGAGGAGCCAGGACTACAAATAGATTTATCTAATAAATGGATGTGGAGTCGCCAAGGTGAGGGATCTACAACTCTCAACTCTCCATGCTCACCTATTTAGAGAGTGAATAAAATTTTGTCGAGGCCCAGGGATTCTGATTTTCTTAAATTTGGTCCCCGGCAACGACGCTAGAAAGATGTTGTCGCTCCTAGAGACAGCCTAGAGTTGTGATAGACCAGTGCCTAGGACATCTTATATAACAAGGAGCATATGATATAACAGAGGGAGTTATCAATGGCAAGCTCTCATGCTATCTCTTGTAAAACAAGGAAAAATCATATGAATGGGACCAAGACCTTCAGAAAATGACACAGAAATAGGGATATTGCAGAGGCAACATGCAGAACTCCAATATAAAAGCAACAGACAATTCAGAGACAGCTTACTGCAAAGTGGGCCAATTCAGAAATACTTCACAGAAATAAGTTATCAGAAGGTGTATGTAGTGAATGAAATGTAGAGGAGATATTAGTTAACATTGAGCTGATATCCAGATACACAATACCACCATGCATGGGCTTACCAATCTAAGAATCCATACATAACAGTAGCGTTTTAAAAACACCATCCCAAAGAAACTAATATAGCAGAAATACGATTTAGATGAATAATGTAACAGAATATCATGCATGAGCCATATTTAAAGCGCTTGACTAATTCGAGAATGGGTATCAACTAGGATAAATCCATACCAAAAATCAGTGAGCCACTCACATTCCAAAACATGATACAGGAGCGATGGATGAAATGAAATGATCTATTTTAATAACACATAAGAGAAAGTTACAGACTGTGAAATACCAAAGACCAGAATCCTCTTTGACAGATGGAACTCCTCCTCACTGAGACCCTATGGGCTCTGAGCCTTCATACAAAAGTTTTACAAAATGTATACAAGAAGCCTTTCACTACATAATTTTCTGATAAAATCTGTAACCCTAAATAATTCCTTCTCCTAGAGTTTTATAGGAGAAACAGAAACCTAGCAAAAGAAGTAGGTGATGAGCATTTAATTTGCCTCATTAAGACGAAACGACGGAAACATTCGCGCCCAAACTGTTGAATGATTATGTTGTGCTGTATGTACTCTGCTGCCTGCTTTCTGAAATAAATGCACTCGGATGGAGGTCTCTTTAGGAACACGGTATGAGAGTAAAACCACATGAACATTCCGTCCTTTCCTGAAAGAAAATTCGGCTGAAATGAAACCTGGAGGGTTTTGTTTCTTGTGCATTGTACCCTCTGTGTGATCCGATATATCTTTGATCTGGTACCTTTGTCTTCTAAGCCATGGATTAGGGCTTATAATATTTTATGCTGAATGCTGAAATTCTCGATCTTCCACTGATACTCTTTTCCACGACATTAATGTCTCCATCTGCAAAAATCTGTGCTTTGAATGGCTCTGGGGGGTTTGGCAGATTTTAATCCTGGCTTCTTTAATGAAAGCCATGTCGTAACAACTTTCTGGATTTTCCCTCATAAATTTTTCCTCTGAAAGATAGTCCTTTGATGCATTCTCGACTTCTGAAATGGAGGCTATGAATAATGGCAATTTTCTGTCGCTGTAATCCTGCAAAACCCGCAAACTTGGTTTTGAAAGATATGCATAGGGAGAATGGCTATGGAGGGCGGAGGAATGATAGTGCGGCGGTGGAGATTGACCTGTGGAATGACTTATGAACCTTAGGGGAATACATATGAAACATAAGACTTTAATGAAAAATATGAAGATTCGGGCTACAGAGGAAATATAAAGGAAATGCATGAAATATAATGGAAGTGCGTATGAGGTGGGACCCCTATGGAATCGCAATCGGAAATCAGAGAGGGACAGTGGGATACACATATGACAAACATTTTCCGATGCGATTGGAACAAACCTTTGTATAAATGAAATACAACTGAAATTCGGGTTTAACAAAAAAGGGGTTTTTGACATGAATAGCGGAGGGATCGAATGGTGGGACCAGGGTTGCAATTGCAATCGGAAATCAGGAGCGGGGAGTAATTGCAATTGCATTAGGGAATGCGTGATGCGATCGATCGGAGGGGAAGTCGATCGGGGGATCATAGCGATCGGGGAATCGCAATCGGAGAGGTCAGCGGGGTGACACATAGAAACTTGCGATTGCGATGATCAGGGGGAGATGCGACGCGATCAATCGCATCGCAAATGTTTGCGATGGTCGATCGGGAGGCTTAACATAAAATTTGCGATTGTGAAATTTTGCGATTAGCGTGGGCCGTCCGATCTTCGTGTAGATCAACGGTGTAGAATACATCGGAGGACTTATATAATAAAATGATCGCATCAGAGTTTTTAGAGTTAGCAAAGGGTTGCGCTTGTTTGCAAACCGCGATTGCGACTAGCCCCCAAGGCATTAAACGCTTGGTCTTGGGTAATGGTTACGTGGGGAAGTGGTTGAAAGGGGCTGGCGGGAAAGGGGCTAAGGCCTAATATATTTTCAAATGTGGGTTTTTTGGCCCTTTATGCAATTTTGAGACTGGGGAGAAAGTAACGATAAGCGAAAAATGGATTTTTAGGCCAAATAGAGGGGTTTCGAATGGTTTAAAGGGGGCTGCTATGATCAACAAGCGGCGCAGTAGGCCGAAGGGCTTCACACAGAACTTCAGCAGAGGCTCGAGCGGCAACAGGTACAAATTATCACGCTTACTGAAGAGCGTGAGTAGTTGAAGATAGAAAAGAGCCAACTACAGGGACAACTGGACATGGTGACCAATGTCTTCTAGGATCTCCGGCCCACGGTGACAACCCACAACAATCAGATACCAGGTGACATAAAAGAGGATGACATAGTCAGATAGTCCATTCACGTCCGAGTGGCCTGTTTGAATCTCAACAGAGAAAACAAGGAACTGCGAGCAGCATTGGAGACTAGGCCTGCACTACCGGACCCATCAGTGATTTACACAGAGAAGATTGCAGAGCGACAGACACAGGTAGCCGGGATGCAGGAAATTCTGAGTACTGCAGAAAAGGAAGTGTATGACCTACTGAAGGGTCTACATGACACTTCTCTCACCTTGAAGTCACAGCCAGTTTCAGCAAAACTACAACAAATATCCAAAGAGATTCAGGAGGCTATAGACCCAGACTAACTCAACCAATTGTACACTCAAGTGAAGGAGATGGAAGTCCAGATATAAAAAATTAAAGAGCATTCAGCCACAACCAAGCAAGCCCTTCGAGAGCTCAGGCAGCTGGTGAAGATCACTACACAATCAATACAAAAAATAGCCACCGAGGCCAACGTTCAGATCTCTAGCGTCTTCGGCAGTCTACTGGCCGTCGTAGGAGAGAAAGAGGTCGCTCAGGTCACAACAGAAATGGACCTGCTCATGCAGGGATGGCAGCAGGCCATTGACAACTTCTAATATCTAAAAGCTTCCACATTCACAAAATTCCTAGAGTTGGGGCCCTTGTTTGGGCATGCAGAAGAAAGGGAACAAACATAATGGGCCACGAAGACAAGCAGACCAATGGAGACCGAGGCGACAAGAAACAATTGACTCGGGACGAGTCAATAGGATGTGGTCGGGGCCTATTGGGGCCCTTGTTTTGAAGTTAAACAGTTTTTTGTTGCAGAGAACAGGTGGCAGAGCGCAACCACGGTAGACGAAGAGTTGTCACGATTGCGAAGAACTGAAGAGCAGGTGGCGCGACTGTTGCGGAAACAGGCACAGATGGTAGAGGGAAGCGACAAAAGACAATCAGTGGAATTCCCAATAATCAGGGAAAAATAGTGAACAGCTGAGCAGAAAGGAAGGAAGGACTATCAGTTGCGTTGGCGACGGAACAAATAGGTAGCCGGTCAGTGAAGAAAGGAGGTTGGCTCAGTAGAGATAAGGGATCAGGAGCCGTAGGAGAGCTATGTTCATGTTGTTCTATTCTATCTCCTTGTCATTGTTCTATTATGTATAATGTGATGCGATTGTAATCAGTTATGCCAGGCACGCTTTGAAGAGTGTTGTAATTGTATTTTGTTGTTAATGCAATACTTTCTAATATAAGGCTGCTGTTCTAAGTTCTGTCTTGTGTTACGGTTTAGTGGAACATGCGGCTATTTTAAATTTTTGGTTATCATTCTGATCAAGTTCATGAGTATTGTTATCTGTCTTGTATTTACACTTCTTCAAGGTACTTAGTTCTATATGGGTTATGCATCTGTCATGCTTGATTGATATATGATCCAATCCCAGCCTTAGTAAGGTCGTGGCACGCCTCGGGTGAGACTCTCTGTTCCTCGGAGCAGGGTGAAAATGTCGACGTTGTGCTAGAGTACTGCGGAAACCCTTGTTGGCCACCTTCCTGAACCCGGGTCTCACCCCTGAGACCTCTTTTCTTGCCAACACTATGATCATTGCATTATGAACATGGTCAACCCATAAACTATGATCATGGCATTATGAGCTAAGGGTATTAAACTCCTTTTGAAAACTTGTAAAATTTTTACATATCAAAGTAGTGTTTTCAATGAATATTATAATGGCAATGAAAATTCTAAAGAGAAAGAAACCATCCATGTCCCCCATGTTTTGGATATAGGTCTCTTATCTCATTAATATCAAGCCAACGAGCATAGGTGGTGTGGCAACTTACCTTTTTTTTTTCTCTAGTACTATGTATGTCATTAGAATTGCCCATTTTGGCACAAACTTGGCAAAGAGTTTACCAAGGAGATCACCAAGCTAGGTAAATAGAAGACTTTGAGCCTTTGTAAGAACAATGGATTTGAAATTGTATCAAAGGCTTTATGAAAGAGTACAAAAAGCAAAAAAAGACCCAAGTTTGTATTGATTGAAAGGTTTCTAATTAGCCTTTACCTTCTCAGTAATATCTGCGATAGTAAATATATGAGCACAAGTATGTTGGTTCCCTTTGAAACCTGCTTGATTTGCAGCCTAGGGCTTGTAAGTATCTACCCTCATAGAATTATAATTTTGAATTTTCTAAAGTTGAGGTGAAGAGCTTAGCCAATGCATGTCTTTTCCATATCTGAAGATGGGATAAATGACTTGTGAGGTCCAAGTGGGGGAAAGAAGGATGCAATATGGTAAAAGAGATTCACAATAAGCACTACAAAAACAACCATAGTTTGTTTAAGAAATTATGTTTTTAGGTTCTCTACATCTTAGGCTTTGTTAGATTGGAGGTACAAGATGGCATGTATGATCATGTGATTTGTAGAGAAATGATGATTGGAGGTTTCAAATTGATAAAGATAGGTCATTGCTTGGGACATCATAAAGTAAAGTGGCATATGTAAACCATGTGTAGAGATCGATTATGGTGTAAACAAACGTTTTGGATATGAATGATCTCCAAAGGATATTCTGGTTGGTTATTTGTTGTGATAATGTCTATCATCATTTGATCTATCTTTTTGCTTGAAAATTTGAGATTTATATTGAAAAATTATAGAAAAATATCGAGTGTTGTACAAAAATTTACTTCCTCTTGTAGTCCATCCTAGAAGTGCAAAAAGATGAGAGTGAGCTCTATAGTTTGTATCTTTATTATGCTTTTAAGAGTAAGTGCTTTAGAAGCTACTTGAATTGCAAGGTTTCTATATGAACTCTTACTACCTCTATATGCATATTTACAGTGGTGGTCCAAAGGAAGGAGGGATTTTTAAACCTCACTAATAAAAAAGGTATATTCATTTGTTGTTAAGGTATTGGTGTTTTTCCTAGGTGGGCTTTGGTAGAGTTTTTTTGTGTTAGTTTGTCTTTGGTCTATCATGAACAAGTTTTTGCTTGATTGAATAGTGGATACTTTTACAATCAAATCCATACCAGGAATTTTCAGGGCAATGGCCATGCTTATTGTGAGGTTGGATACGTGAACGCAGTGGGGGAGGTCATCTAATGTGAATGCCCAATTATTTGTGAGAGTCTGTGATCTCTCTAAAAAGGGAAGTTTCTAATGAAATTGAATAGATTATTTCTAATAATCTAGGATCTCATAAGAAATAGGACACATTGAATAGGAATTGCATGTCAAACACATAGGTTTGTGGATATGTAGATCCCACTTATTGGATGCACATTCATGGACACGTGTCCTACATTTTTGACAAGTGTTTTGAGCTTGACAATTGTCCCAGTCTTATTGGACAATTGGTGCTCACGTGTCCTAATGTGTTAAATACTTAGGAAAAAAAAAAGAAAAAAAAAGTAGTGTGTAGATGTGTCTTAACATGTCAAAATATGTGCCTTGAATTGTTAAAAAAGTGTTTCCCAACTTGTGCTTAGTGGTGTGAGTAGAGACATTGGTGTATGCACACACCAAACGTTGTCTTATACATGAGCAAGGAAAGAGTGGTTGAAGGTGTTGGATCCATGAGATGTTCTCGACCACATAGGAACAATGCCAAGGCACCTCGAACCAAACTTTAGACCTCAAGTTGGCCCTTGGGTTAGAGGGGGCTCCCTCAAAGATCAAGATGAAACAAGTTGCTTACTTTCGCTAAACAACAACTTTAAACATTTAAGCACAGTGGCTAGATTTAAAAGGTAAAGAATAAGATAATAGGGCTAAAAGATAAAAGGTAGGAACTAGAATAAACACTGCAAAATTTCAGATTAGGGGTCTACTCCATCATTGGGCATGGGGTCTTGAAGAACATAACATGAAATAGGCAGAAGGTGGAAGAAAGGAGGACATAAAATATGAGACTCAACAATGAGTAAGGAAGTCCTTGCAGACCCAAGATGAAGAAAAGATGGGTGCTAGGCATTACTTTGAATGAATCCAACAAAAATAAAGACTATGAAATTGAGCACTTAAGAGAGAATTCAATTATCAAGCCTCTATAGGTAACCTGTAAATGTATGATCATATATTTGTTGAAATGCAAAGGAAAGGGTTGACAGAGATTCAAAATCCTTCCCATGAGATTTTCTGCTTACATAGATAAGACAAAGCATAAAACCAGTTGTATCACAACCTAGACTTTCATTTAAGAATTCATAAATTTGGAAAATGCAAATTACTATGTAATTTGAAGAAAAGAACATGGATGAAAGTTTACAGAAGATAAATACAGAAAATGAAGAAAAACAAAGATCTATTACATTCAAGAGATGAATTCAACATGAGTCTTCTCATTTAGATAATTTACAAAGCATAATGGCCCATTGTGTTGAAAATGGTACCAAGGAGGTGTTTCCTAGGCATTTCTCATTTTGGCCTAGGGAGACACATAAATTACCTTTTTTCTAAGTGATTATTGATATGATTTAGCTTTGATGATAAAATCTAGGGTTTGCAACAAGCCCTAGTAGAGTCCAAAAGCATATTGTTGAAACCTTAGATGTATAGTACTATGATTGGATTATTATTTGATTGAACCTAAGGTTGTGTTTCGAAGATGGAATCTAGGGTATATGAAAAAACCCTAGTAAGAAGTTGAAGTCTAGTATGTAAATAGATGTGACCCTTGCTAATTATGAACCTAATTAGGTCTAGTTATTTGATGTCTAAAGCTTGAATGTTTTGATGCTTCCATTATCATGACATGATTTTGATATGATTGACTTTATGCTTCTATATGTTTTTATTTGGTTGTACTTTCTATTAAAGTTTTGCAGGTACCTAATCTTCAAGATGTTAAAGATGTTCATAATTGAAGATGATAAAAATGATGAGCATGATGAAGGAAGCTATAAGAATGATGATGATCAAGTTGACCTTGATGCCTGAGAAAGAAATAAAGCCTTGAAAGGATAAAGTTACTCCGATATTATAAAAGAAGGTAGTTGTTGATCTTCTTAAGTTGAGAGGGAGCATGATTAGAAGAAAAGGTATATCTCCCCAATTAAGAGGGAGGGAATATTATGACAGTCAAAATGAATACCTTGAAGAAAGAAGGAAACCAAAGAATAAATGAAAGTACTACAGATGGATTTGCAAACAAAATACTGAGGTTGTATTTGGTGCTATTGAAGAAATGAAAGAAGAAAGCTTCCGACAAGTTGTATCTGGATAACTTGGTAATGATACAAGTAGCATCAAGATGATTGAGGACCCCGAAGGTTTGTGTTTACTTGTATATATATTTGAAGGTTTATTATTGAACGGGGTGTGAATGTGTAGGATCTCTCCATAAAAAGGTTGAACATTTGAAGCATGCTTGGAGTGGTGGAGATATATATATATATATATATATATATATATATGATTTATTTAATAAGGAGAGATGAAGCATCTTGTGGCAGCAAGATGCTTGAGAGGACATCTAGCCAACCTATGTGTTGATGTCTAGATCCCGAAGTAGGGAGGGTGGTGTTGGTCATGGAGCTCCGACCTTGGATACGCACCTAGATCCCTGGGTTGTTGTAAGAGCTTAGAATCCTGATGGTACCTAAAGTGCCTTTATATATTTGATTTAGTTAATAAGGAGAGGTGAAGCATCTTGTGGTAGCAAGATGCTTGGGAGGACATCTGGTTGACCTATGTGTTGATATCTAGATCTCGAAGTAGGGTGGGTGGTGTTGGTCATGGAGCTCTGACCTTGGATACACACCTAGATCACTGGGTTGGTGTAAGAGCTTAAAATCCTGATGGTACCTAAAGTGTCTAAAGCTTGAGTACACCTTAGTCCCCACTCGATTAGAGAACCCTGGTCAGGTATCTAATCTATAACATTGTGTTTTGTGAACTCTTCATAGAGTATATCACTTTGAGATCTTCAATGTACCTTTGTATATATGTATTTATGAATACCTCCCTTGTTAAGAGGGAGTGTTGAAGAATGCAACTAGTGTCCATATTCATAATTATATTTGAGTCATAATGTAATGTACTTGTGAAAAGAAAAAAAAAAGAAATTGACTTATTAAAGCATGGGTTTCATGCTTGGGTTAATAGTTTTTAGGTCAAAACCTCCATTGTAGGCTTCTAGGGTTTATGTCAAGTGGCCTTGTATCTGTCAATATGTAAAACACCCTTCTTGGGCTTCATTTATCAAGAAATAAATTTATTTTAATGTAAAATACGTCTTTTAGCTCTCCTCCACAAAGTTGGCCTCAAAGAAGGACAAGTCAGCCTCATTAAGGGAATTCGACCTCACACAAACACTATAAAAGGGCAACAACTCAACTCATTTGGAGAACATCAATCACAAGTTTGTTGTGCAGTAGTTGGAGATAGAAAAAGGGTGCGAAGTTCAAGGAAGAGGAAGAAAACCTTAGCGAAGGAGCAGGAAGGCCATGTCAAGTAAAAGAAAGTCAAATTTTCTTTCTCTACTCCCACACGTGTGAAGTTATGAAGTTGTTGGGGAGGCGGAAATTTTGGATTGTTGCTGGGCCGAAATTTTGGAGTAGCTAGGGGTCAAAATTTTGGGTTGTAACTACTGGACAAGTAGAGACTACAGAAGTTTGTTGAATCATATTGGAAGGCTGACTTGGTGGAGGAGGAAGGTATTTTCGTCAGGTCGAAGGTCTTGGTCTATCTCAATTTGATTAGAGGAAGAGTTTGACTAGGTTTTCCCCTAGAGAGGGGTTTTAACCTTGGCTGAGTGCCTACATCTTGTGTCATTGATCTTCATGTTTTGATTTGATGATTTCTTGATGAAAAAAAGACAAAAGAAGATAATAATACTACAATAATATCACAAGTAATTTTCAACATAAGAAAATCTTTCTGCCTTTCTGATTTTCTAACAATTAGAAGAATTAATTCCAATTGCTGCATTTCAAGAAATTTTTCACACTTCCCCAAGCACAAAGCCTGAAAAAAATGTTTTCAATAATAGATGGAATGGATCTCAGTGGGATTGCAAACAAAATGGAAACAACACCAATTTTTTGTTTTTTTGAGGAACATTGTTTTGGGAAAAAGTAGCAGTGGTTGTGAAAAATGGTGAGCCCCTTGTTAAGGTTTTGTAGTTTGTAAATGGCAAAAAATTGGCCATGAGTTACATCTATGAGGCTATGCATCAGGCAAAAGAACAGATAAAAACAACATACAAGGATAGATTTCTAAATATGGAACAATCAACTCCAACACCCCTATACAAGCAACTAGTTATTTCCTAAACCCAAGGTATCATTACTGAGTTTATATAGGGGAATATCAATCTTGGGAGGTCTAGGATGGATTGTATGAGTGCTTGGAGTGGATGGTCCCTGATGAGACTGAGAAACTAGAAATACATCGATAGATCAATGCTTTCACTTGAGCCATAGGTACCTTTGGCAAAAACCTAGCAAAGATTGCAAAAGATGTGGACCAACTAGGTAAACAATTCTAAAGTTTCTTTCAGTATACTTGTTTAAGCTTTAAATAATTGATTTTTTTAAGGTAAGCTTACAATCTAATTTTTTGAACTAACTTTGTATTTGCAACACATTAGAGGGAGTCATTTGGTAGGCAATATCGTCAATTGAAAAAGTTTGCAATTCGAGTCTTGTTTTAAATTTGCAGTGCTTCTGGGTGTTAGCACAGATGGTTTATTAGCAAATTCACATGAAGAAGAAAAACTTTTTGGAACAAAAACAATCAAATGATCTCGTTGTTATACAATACAACCCTTGACTAAGGTGCAACTAGTTGTTGAATAGAAGACCTAATATAGATTCAATTGCGTTGGATGATATTGATACAACCTCTAAATGGGTAGAGGATTCTTACCCAATATAGTTTGATCCTGATTTTGATATTTCTGACTTGTGGTGGATTGGTTTGGATTCAAATTCACCCACTAGTAGGAAACAAAGTAAGCATAGCACCTAGCAAGGCACATGCGCGCAAACAATAGATGTGCAACTTGTGCTTCTTCTAGTACTGCTACTGCAATTGTAGATGTCCTTGAGGAGTTTAAGGAGTCCTAAGACTCGAAGCTAGAGGATGATTTTGTAGCTCATGATGAAGATCCGATTTCTAGCAGTGGTGATAAGTTTTATGATTGATAATTTTGATAAATGATTTGTACTATGTAGTAGACCAATAGCTTGTAGCGCGTTTTCAGATTCTAGAGACCATTTACATCCCATTGATTATGTATTTTGTTGCTGGTATGTATTACACTTCGAGACCAACACATCCTTGTAGAAAAGCATCTTCTACTTTTAATATTGCTGAAAATATTCATATATCTTCATCAATGTTAGGCATCTTTCCTTGATGGATGTGGAAGATAATTTGGAAACTTTGACATCCTCTTGAACCTTATTTCTTATGTATGAGGGTTGCCATGTCATTTTCATGAATGTGTTCATCAAACTAGTTCAACAATATTGCCAAGTGTAGGCTACCTCCAAACAAACATTAATGAATCATGCCATAGAGAAAAGGATGTAATTTCTTGGTTTTTGTGCATGGACATTCTTTTGACCATGTCAAGGGGTGTGTATAATGATAGATGCCTTTTTCTTCTATTTTGGTATGCTCCTCAAACTCAAGTATGAAGTTGTCGGCTATCCTTCTTAATGGAATCCTGACTATTGATTTATATCATGTGCTAAAGGCTTCTCTAAGTAGAGCAATCCTTTCCAATGGTGAATACATACTTGGCATCAGTCATTAACACGTCCAAAATAGACCCAGAATGAAGGGTGTTCCAGCTTGTAAATCTGGAAATACACCTCGCTGTAGAACCTCCAAGGAAATGCTGATGCTACATGCTTCCACTCATCATTTTAAAAACCAGAACCGGTGACCAAATCGGTCCACCTAATAAATCGGGTTTCAAACTGGAATCGGTCAAACCAGGACTAGTTAGATCTCAATTTACCGGTTTCAAAAAACACATGAAATAATTAATTTTTAATGAAAAAAATGTTTTTAAGATTTAAAACCATGATTCCAAACCAATAGACACAAAATATGCAAAGTTTGCTCATATATATACCAAGTAAAGGTGAAAATATAAAAAATGGAACCAAGTGCAATACATATCAGCAACAAAATATATAATCAATGAGGCTCTAAATGGCCTCTAGAGTCCAAAAACAAAGCCTACAAGCTATGGGGCCACTGGCCTATTACAAGTCTACATATATGATATTAGTAATCAACATTATCACTTGAAACTTTGAAAGTTGAAACTTCTCATCATGATCAAACTTAGATTGTTGAGTCTCGACTCCCAAAATTTAGAATTGCTTGAGTCACAAACTTCTTTGGCCATGAGTCTCAAACTTCTGAAGGAATTCTGCCCTAATATACCCTATTACATCATTTGGTGCTCCACATGGCTTTACACGGCCTCATATCCCAACCAAGTGTTGCTTGAACCTGTTAATACCCCCTCCTTCAATATATTTTTTGCAATATTTGCAGATCATTTTGCCATCAATCATATCACAATGAGTCCATGGAATATCCTTGGCTTTTGGAGGCATGGTGGCTACTAGTTAGCTCAAACTCTCTATTGTTCCACTACTCCAGCAAAAATTCAACACTCTCCAAGCTCCTAATGAAACTCACAAAAATTGAAAAAATCAAAATGAGATTTGTGAGGAAAATGAGGGGGGTGAGCTCCTTTTAAAGGCTTCGAGAGGGTGTTTTTGGAGGGAAACAACCCTTACCTTCCCTCTAAAATACCTAGGAAGCTTCCAAAAAGAGTCTATGTGGCTTTGTCACCGTCCGCCACAACCTTGGCAATGAACTAGCCGGTTTATGACTGAACCAACCGGTTTGACCATAAATCGGCTGTTGTATGGATTTGCTGAACTGTTTCTCTCCTTCACTTTCTCATGCCCAGAAATTTCTTCTGCTCTCTCTTCCTCCTCTCTCAATCTGCTCATGAAATTATGAATGACCTTTTCTCTTCTTTTTCTCATTTATCCTAACCCTAAGTGACTTTTGGGGAATCCCTAAATCCAATGGCTGAGATAGCTTTAGATCTAGGGCTGAGATTAAATGTGCATTTAATTCTCACTTTCTATTTTTCAATTCACCCCACTTAAATAAGACCCACTTAGCCTTTTATTCCTATAGTGACTTTTCACTTTCTAATTTCACATTGAATTTAATAAATTCACTTTAAAATTAGACTTAGTAACTTTATTGTTGAGATTTTGTGTATTTTGGGTAGCATCAGTTGTGCTCTATGTCCCAAATTTTGAGGAAGGACTAGAGTTCACCTGATCTACAAGACCCAAAAATGGATTTGAGAAATTTCATCTGGTTTAGGAGATATTAAATTAATTAATTATTTTATTGTATTTCCTAAGTTAAAACTTAGGAAAATAAAATAATTGAAGTAAATTTAATTAAACATGTGATGAAATTGTCTTAAGTCACACGGATCAAGCTTTCTTTTAATCTTAGCCATTGATTAAAGATTTAATCTTGGTTGTTGATTTGTCAACGAGAAAAGTATAAAGGAAAGGCTTGGGGTCATTTGTAAAGACACACAGAGGCAGAGCACTGAAGCTAAGCTGAGATTCTAGGGCAGGGTTTGCTAAGAATACTCAGAAGTGCTTCAGCTGCAGAGAGGGGAATTTAGGCCAAGGAGATGATCTGATCCCGGGGTCTAGAATACACAAGAGGCAGAGATTATCTCAAGGACAGCATAGAGGAAGGCAGCAACAACAACAGCAAGGACAGCGCAGTCTCTCCAAGGACATCATGATTTTCAGTAGGAAACCCTCAGGGGTTACATAGAGACCCTTCAGGGGCAACATAGTGATTGTGTCACCCAGTCTGGGGTAATGCAGTACCTTCCGGAGCAGCTCTGAGGGTTCGGAGGACGTCCAAGGCTGACGCAGAGCCTTTTAGGGACAACGTTGGGGTTTCTAGGCCCTGAGGGTGTGGATCACTCATTATTTTGGCCCTAGATCAGCCAGTGAGCTGTAGATCTAGTATTTTCTCTATTGGGATTTCAAGACCTGGAACTCGAATTTGTGTATTCAAAAATATTCTAAACAATAGAACCCTCCAACAGCCAGAGACCGGTTTTCCCACATTGGGTTTTTCCAGGCACTATTTGTCCATAAAATAATTGTGTCACTTTGTCTATGTGTGCATGAGCTTATTCTAGATCTGAATTGGTAGAGATCTGTTATGTGTTTTGCTTCGATTTTAACTTGAATTTATTCAGTTAATAACTTGCATAAGTAGGAGGAGCTTAATCAGATTAATAGTAATAATTTCTGCATAAGATATAAGATTCAGAAATTTCTACATGTTATCAGAGCAATTATAGATCTAGGAGGGTCACCAGTAGGAGAATCTGAAATATCTAGTTGTAGAAAGCAACTGGAAAAGCAGTAGAAACGCAGATCTGAAGGGACAACGCAGTTTTCAGGAGCATATTCACGCAGAGGGAAGGGTGACGTTGTCCAGCGCTGTGTCCTAGCAAGCCCACATAATTACTGCGCAGAGGCAGCTCAAAAACATCGTTGGTTTGGTCTGAAGCCGGCTAGTGTGATTTAGATCTGAATCTGTCAGATCCAGAAAATAATGCAAAAAAGCTGCAAAAATTCAGAAGAGCTGGTGGGGTTAGAAAATAATGCAGAAAAGATGCAAAAATTCAGAAGAGCTAGTGGGGTTAAAAATTCTGAAGTTTTCAAATTTTTAGCATTAGCACAAGCGACAAATATTGGGAGGAGATAAGTTTCTTAGGAAGTTTCTTGCCAAAGGAAACTTAGAGTTTGATCAGAGGATCAAAGAAGAAGCTGAATCATAGTTGATTTGGTAGATTTCCAAGGAGGGAAATTAAGTGTTAGAGGGAGCAGAAGGCACCTGTTTCACTAAAGGCCTTAGATCCATTTCTCTAGCAAAGAGAAAAGGAAGTTCCGACACATTCTAAGAAGATGGCTCCTCATGGACTGCATGATCAGGATAGGCTAGATGGCCTCTCAAACTTTTCGGTTTGGAAGACAAGGATCCTGATTGTCCTTGAGGCATACAATCTAAGAGACCATGCAGAGCAAACTCTGGCCACATCGACAGATGCGGATCTCCTTCGGAAGCATAAGGAAGCTGCTGGGCATGCCAAGTGGCTGATTATAGACAATATCAAGGACCATATTGTACCACACATAGCTGAGAAGAAGACAACTAACGAGATGTGGAAGGCCTTGACTTCCCTATATGAGGGAAAGTCTGTCCAAAGAAAAATGCTATTGGAGACCTAAATGAGGTCATTCATGATGGCCAAGGGAGAAGACATGGAGCACTTCCTCTTTAGATTACAGTCAATCAGGGATCAAATGACTACAACGGGTGCAACGGTAGATGATGCTGTGATAGTCAGGAATACCCTCAATGTAGTCACAGATGAGTGGGAAACCTTTGTCTAAAGTATCTTGGGCAGAGCAGACCTCCCAGATTGGGACAACTTGTGGTCAATCCTGTGTCAAGAAGAACTACGTAGATTCACCAAGAGCTAGCACAGCCCTGCATTGAGCAAAGTAAAGAAGGAAGAGGAGGAAGATGTAGCCTTGGCATCAAAGAAGCAACCAAAGAAGAAGAAGGATCTTTCAAATATCAAGTGCTTCCAGTGTGGTGAAATGGGACGTTTTTCCAGCATTGTCCAGAGAAGAAAAGGGACAAGGAAGCATGTTCTGCCAAAGAAACAATGGCAGATGATGGGTCAGGAGATGATGCAGCCATGAGTGCTCATGAGCCATGGAAGTGGGGAGACATGGACATGTAGAGGTGCTACATGAAGGACAGGCGGGATCCTTAAGAAGCTCATCTCTTGGATCACATGCAAGCTACGACAACCTTAAGACAATAGCGGGACAAGTGGAGCAATGGGTGTATAGATCACAGATGAGGCAGAATCAAAGGCAGATCCAAAGGTTGGCAGGAGAAACGCAGAGCAAAGCAGCAGTAACGTAGAAGCAGTAGCAGCGCAGAGCAGTGCTGCTTACGCAGTTCAGAGCTGTAGCAGCGTAGAAATCTTCAAAGGGACAGCGCAGTGCATCAGCAATGTGATAGACTTCAGCACAAGGGGCTGATGTGACTTCAGTAGGACAGAGGAAGTCTGATTACATAGTGCAAAGCTATAGTTGTGCATCATTATTTAGATGCCAACAAAGATCTGTAGCCTATGGAGCTTCAGTGATGAGGATGCAGCCCATCTAACTTGTTTGTCAAAAATTGGGCAGGAGATTCAATTGTTTCTCTCAACAACTGAAGTTGCAGTGCAACAGATCAGCAGTGTCAGTGCTATGAGCAGCACAGATGCAACATATTGAGAGGGAGCTAGAGTACAAAAGTGGCAGTGGCAGTGGCAGAGTCATGGGCAGCAGTATAGAATGGCAGCAACAGTGCAAAGTTGAGTGGCAGCAGGCCAAGCGTCAACAACTCAGAACCAATACTCAAAGTCATGTAATGCATAGTTTGATGTATTGCGAGAGCACACCTTTGATGCTAAGAGGGAGTGTTGAGATTTTGTGTACTTGGGGTAGCATCATTTGTGCTCTATGTCCCAAATTTTGAGGAAGGAATAGAGTTCACCTGATCTACAAGACCCAGAAATGGATTTGGGAAATTTCATCTGGTTTAGGAGATATTAAATTAATTAATTATTTTAATGTATTTCCTAAGTTAAAACTTAGGAAAATAAAATAATTAAAGTAAATTTAACTAAACATGTGATGAAATTGTCTTAAGTCACACGGATCAAACTTTCTTTTAATCTTAGCCATTGATTAAAGATTTAATCTTGGCCGTTGATTTTTCAACGAGAAAAGTATAAAGGAAAGGCTTGGGGTCATTTATAAAGACACACAGAGGCAGAGCACTGAAGCTAAGCTGAGATTTTAGAGCAAGGTTTGCTAAGACTACTCAGAAGTGCTTCAGCTGCAAAGAGGGGAATTTAGGCCAAGGGGATGATCTGATCCCGGGGTCTAGAATACACAAGAGGCAGAGATCAGCTCAAGGACAACGCAGAGGAAGGCAGCAGCAGCAACATCAAGGACAACACAGTCTCTCCAAGGATAGTGTGATTTTCAGTAGGAAACCCTCAGGGGTTATGTAGAGACCCTTCAGGGGCAACATAGTGACTGTGTCACCTATTCTGGGGTAACGCAGTCCCTTCTGGAGTAGTGCTGAGGGTTTGGAGGATGTCCAAGGCTGACGCAGAGGCTTTCAGGGGCTTTAGAGGTCGACACAGAGCTTTTCAGGGACAACGATGGGGTTTCTAGGCCCTAATCTTGGCTGAGTTCTGTAAATCTCGTTTGAGGGTGTGGATCAGTCATTATTTTGGCCCTAGATCAGCCAGTGGGCTGTAGATCTAGTATTTTCTCTGTCGGGATTTCCAGACCTGGAACCCGGATTTGTGTATTCAGAAATATTCTTAATAATATAACCCTCCAGCAGCCAGAGACCGGTTTTCCCACATTGGGTTTTTCCGGGGACTATTTGTCAAAAAATAACTGTGTCACTTTGTCTATGTGTGAATGAGTTTATTCTAGATCTGAATTGGTAGAGATCTGTTATGTGTTTTGCTTCGATTTTAACTTGAATTTATTCAGTTAATAACTTGCATAAATAGGAGGAGCTTAGCCGGATTAACAATAATAATTTCTGCATAAGATATAAGATTCAGAAATTTCTACATTTATCACTTTTAAATTAGATTTGACTTTGCCACTTATAAAGTCACTTTAGGAGAAAAAGTTAAATACATTTGGACACTTTTCCCTAGGCCAAAGATCAAAGCCTTAGGGAACCACTTGTCCTCTGGTACCCAAATTTTAACACTCCCTCTTACCGAGGAAAGTGTTCCTCACCACTCCCATCTTGTCTCTAAAGTAGACATGCTTGCCTCATGGTAAGGATTTGGTGAATATATCTGCTACTTGCTCATCTGTGGGAATATACTCAACCTTCACAACTCCCTTCTGAACATAGTCTCTGATGAAATGATATTTGATCTTGATATGGTTTGACCTGTCATGAAATACTGGATTCTCCATGAGTTTAATGCAACTCTGATTATCACAATAAATCATTGAAGGTCTCAACGCTTGACCAAATAAACCAAACAACATCTTGCGAAGCCATATGGTCTCACAACTAGCCAAACTGGCTGCCATGTACTCTGCTTCTGCTGAAATCAATGCTACTGACTGTTGCTTTTGGCTGAACCACGACACAACTGCCGAACCCAACCCAAAACAACACCCTGAAGTGCTCTTCCTATTAGAAACACAACTTTCCCAATCAGGATTAGTGTACCCCGCCAATCTCACTCCATCTCCCTGTTTATAATCCATACCACAATCCATTGTCCCCTGCAAGTAACACAAAATGTGTTTTGCAGCAACCCAGTGCACTCTCCTGGGCTCACACATGAACTGGCTCATCGTGTTGTCTAGTGTTGACCAAATACATCAAGGAACCAATCAGCTGTCTATACAATGTAGGATCCACCAACTCGGAATCTGAAGCATGAAGCTTCTTCCAGTTAGTGATAATAGGTGTCGACATGGGTTTGCAATCCTCCATGTGAAATTTGCTAAGAATGTCCACAATATATTTCCTCTATCCCAGGAAGAAATGCCCCTCCTCCTGCCACACCTTCAATCCAAAAAAGTAATGCATCAAGCCAGTGTCCTTCATCTCGAACTCCGAAGCAAGATCTCTTTTGCAGCCCTCTATGAGTCTCTCTGCACCCGTAATGACCAAGTAATCCACATACAACACCAGAATGAGAGGCTCCTCACCTACCACACTAAAGTATAGGTTCAGATCTGTATCACTCTTAGTGAAACCCATCTCCTGCAAGTACGTATCAATCCTGGAGTACCAAGCTCTAGGAGCTTGCTTCAGGCCATAAAGTGCCTTCTTCAGTCTGCATACATGGGACTCCTTCCCATGCACCTCAAAGCCCTGCGGCTGCTCAATGTACACCTCCTCTTGTATGAAGCCATTGAGAAATGTGATCTTCACATCCATTTGGTGGATCTTCCAGCCCATCTATGTTGCTATCGATATAATGGAGCGAATGGAAGTATATCGAGTCACGGGAGTGAAGGTCTCCTCATATTATACTCCCTATACCTAGGAGAACCCTCTAGCCACAAATCTAGCCTTGAACTTCTCGATGCTGCCATCTGTAGCGTGCTTTATCTTGTAAAGCCATTTGGAAGTAACCACAGGTTTCCCCTCAGGCCTCGGCACCACCTCCCAAAAATCATTCTTCATGATATGATCCATTAGGATATCGGTGGCTGCCCACCTATTCCATTTGGACCCGCAACATCAATTCTTGCAGCTTTCCACTTCCAGCAGCTTACTATTTTTAGCAGGTTTTCGGGTCCTGCACGCCCGAAGCCATTTTGGGGCATTAATGATCCAGGTGGATATTGGTGGCCACCCACCTATTCCATTTGAACCTCCACCATCAGTTCTTTCCATTTTTAAGTTTCAACACAACTTACTATATTTAGCAGTTTTTCGGGTCCTGAACTTCCGGAGCTGTTTTGAGGCCCTAAACAACATTTTTTGGGAAAACTGAGAGCAACATGGACTACCTTTCTTGCACCAAAAGTTGTATTCCTCGAACAGACCTTTTTAACGAGCTATTGAGTGCGTCAAACGGAGATCGGATGCCAAAGTTACATCCCCGGGAAGTTGAAACACCAATTTACTCAAACGGGGACCACAGTTTTGGCGCTTAATCTCCTAGGGTTAGGTTTTTGGACATTTCGAGTTTTATGTTGTTTCTTAACAACAAATAGGCCTCTGAGCCTCATTGTAAGACAGTTTAGGGGATGGTAGCCGTCACATCTCTTCTCAGGGATACGCTGCCAATACCCTAGCTCGTCTATTTCCATTATGTCTGTAATAGGCCTTCGAGCCTTAATGTAACATAGTTCATAGGCTTACGTATGCCACATCTCTTCTCAGATATACGCTACCAGCGCCCTAGCTTGTTTCCATTATGTTTGTAATCTTATTTCAGTCATCATTTTATTAATAAAATGAAGCATTATTTCCGCTGCATCTCTGTATTTATGGTTATATATGTACTCTATTGCATTCCTGCATAAAATCCAGATCATGATAGAAGAATACTCCTCCTACATGGCCTCTCTCTAGACCTACTGGCTAGATGCCTCCTCATAGCTAGAAGTCTCGGAGTCAACAATGCTAGCAACCAATACCATATAGCTACAGAACCGCTCAGGTGGTCTACTCTCTCTAACCTATCTCTTTGGCCCAACAATAGATGTGGCCTCTCTCAAGGTGTCCTGAAGCCACTTGGGCTTCCTCTTCCCTGAGCACACTTCTCCCACCGAAGTGAAAGAATCCTCATCCTCCTCAGAAGCCTAAACTTCTGAATTTCTGTCTGCTGACCTCCCGCCTGAACCTGTGTCTGTAGATGCTGAAGTACCGTGTGAACTATCCATCAGTGGACTACCTAGTGAACTTCTCTGTGGATTGCTCTGCATGCTGCCCGAAGAACCACCCCTCTAACTCTGCTAGCCACTGCTCACTGATGGACTTGACACCGTAATATGTAGAAATTCCTTAAATAAATCACTTATTCAACCGAGATTATCCTGGTCACATACTATTTGAGCTTCATACATAACACATAATCTCTTCTACGCATTAATCATCACATGCGGAAATAAAAACAACAAGCGGTATTGAAAACATTCACATGCGCACATAGAAATTCAACACATATAACACAATATGTATACCGGGGAAAGCTTATAGCTGAAAACCCCCTACTGTCTGTATATTATAATGAAGAAGAATCATGTAACAATCTCGGTACAATACTCCTCACAAGTACTCAGTACTGTCTCCAAAAGTTACACACAAACTAGCTCAGTTTTGAACAAGTCACGGGTTCAAAACTCCTCCACTGTTTGCCTGCCTCTACTGCGCAATCCAAGATGAGAGAATGGAATGGAATGAATTCGAATTCCCTTGGCTTTAACTGCGCAATCCTCATTGGCAATCTCCTCCAATGATTGTGCAAATCTCATGCACACTATAGTCACAATTGATAGTAGACTCCACCCTTTCTCCTACCTCTTCCACTGGTCTTCACTGAACTGTACATGCACTGAGTTAACTGATGTGTTCTTTAGTTGAATTATGAGTTAATAATTAGTGAATTAAATAATATTTAATTCACACCACTCATCTCTAGTGTATTAGTCAATTTAACTAAATACAACTAGTTCAACTAAGTTAAACCGAACACAACTCCATCAACTGTCTCATCAACTCCACCAAACTCTGCCACATGAGTTCTAACTGAAGTCAAACATGCAATAGCTCAACTAACCCATAGGAAATTTGAATTTCCTTCTGCCAGCTGCATGTGCCACATCTGTAGCTCGAACTGAAGTGCTCCAAGAGGATAAGATAAAGTTTATAGTCCAAATATTATTAAGGGCTAATAATATTTGACTGTTCTATTTTTAGACAAGCAGTCTAAAAATAGACTTCGACCTGTATGTCTAAAAATAGATGTCCATCTATTTTTACCAACTTGACCAATCATCCAAGAATAGCATCCCGCAACTCCTAGACCATGCTCCATATGTCTAGAAATAGACATAGTCTAAAAATAGACTTTTTGACAAAAATCACACGTGTGGTCCCCACCTAATTTAGGTGATCACTCTCCAACTAGGATCAGGAAAGATGTTTCAAGAGGCCTCCTTCACTATTTCTTGTTTCCATTTTCAACACTCCCTCTCAACAAGAAAGGAATGTCTTTGCATGCGACATGCAACTCCATGAATTCACCCTCCAACCTTCACAAGCGCCATGCAACTCCATGCATGCGACATGCAACTCCATGCATTCGCCATGCACCCTTTGCATGCGCCATGCAAACTCATGCATGCACCATGCAACTTTATGCATGCACCATGCACCCTTTGCATGAAACATCTCCGAAACTGAATAGGCTCCAAACAACTCAATCAGTCTGATGCATCTATCATCAAAGTCTTCGACCTCTGCTTAGCTACTGCACATGTCATCAGGAACCACTTCGTTGTTGAACTCTTGCACCCATGCACTCTTGCACTTGCTATCAACTCTGATCCGCGCTCCAGTATCTGGCACTGTCACTTTGATCTGCCCGCATCAATCCAACTGATGTGCTACTGCTGCGCTGTGGGCACCTCGCAACCAGGTTCAATTCATGAGATCCACACCATCTCATGAATCCTGCCCAGAAATCTCCTCTTGGGATTATTCATGCATGTCGCCCCACCTCACACCTGGTGGTATAGCTGCATGCACTCCCTCTACCCATCTGGCATGAAATTTCTCTGCATGAGTGGTTTCTTCCACTCCATGATCCTCTTGTGGCTTCTCCACATCCCAAGGTTCACTATCACCTGCATGCAAAACTTTCTCCCTCTCAAGCTTCAGTTGCATGTCTTTCTCACACTTCCCAACAGTAGGAAGCTCCGTAGACATCCCATCTACTTCAAGTTTGTAGAGATTCCTTGCTCGAATCCATACCTTCTTGACTTGTCCTTCTTCATCCACACTAACTCCTATACTCCCAAGCTCATCCCTGCAGTGGACAAACTTTTTCAAGTATACTGGAATAGTGTCATTCTTCTCCATCTTTATTTTCCTGAGTTTATCCTTGAGCACCAACTTCCTCTGGTCGCTCTTGCTTTGGAATGAATCGAATTCCACTAGCTCAAAACTCAACCGCTTCCGATCTAAACTTGAGAACAAATTATTTCCAATACAGAGATCGACTATAGGGGCATTTACCAAACCTTTCACCTTCAAAGAAGGATGAATCCGAAGGCTACCTGGCCCACACTACAGACTCTGCCTATAGAAATAAAATGTAATCACCGTAATAGATCTGATGATCAATATTGCTCCGATACCATGTAGAAATTCCTTAAATAAATCACTTATTCAACCAAGATTATCCTGGTCACATACTATTTGAGCTTCATACATAACACATAATCTCTTCTACGCATTAATCATCACATGCGGAAATAAAAACAACAAGCGATATTGAAAACATTCACATGCTCACATAGAAATTCAACACATATAACACAGTATGTATACCGGGGAAAGCTTACAGCTGAAAACCCCCTACTATCTGTATATTATAATGAAGAAGAATCATGTAACAATCTCAGTACAATACTCCTCACAAGTACTCAGTACTCTCTCCAAAAGTTACACACAAACTAGCTCAGTTTTGAACAAGTCACGCGTTCAAAACTCCTCCATTGTTTGCCTGCCTCTACTACGCAATCCAAGATGAGAGAATAGAATGGAATGAATTCGAATTCCCTTGGCTTTAACTACGCAATCTTCATTGGAAATCTCCTCCAATGATTGTGCAAATCTCATGCACACTATAGTCACAACTGATAGTAGACTCCACCCTTTCTCCTACCTCTTCCACTGGTCTTCACTGAACTGTACATGCACCGAGTTAACTGATGTGTTCTTTAGTTGATTTATGAGTTAATAATTAGTGAATTAAATAATATTTAATTCACACCACTCATCTCTAGTTTATTAGTCGTATTAACTTAAATACAACTAGTTCAACTAAGTTAAACCGAACACAACTCCACCAACTGTCTCATCAACTCCACCAAACTCTGCCACTTGAGTTCTAACTAAAGTCAAACATGCAATAGCTCAACTAACCCTTAGGAAAAGCATATTTCCTTCTGTCAGCTGCATGTGCCACATCCAAGCATCAAACTGAAGTGCTCCAAGAGGATAAGATAATGTTTATAGTCTAAATATTATTAAGGGTTAATAATATTTGACTGCTCTATTTTTAGCTCGACAGTCTAAAAATAGAAACCGCCCAATGTCTAAAAATAGAGGTCCATCTATTTTTACCAACTTGACCAATCATCCATAAATAGCATCCTGCAACTCATAGACCATGATCCATCTGTCTAAAAAATAGACATAGTCTAAAAATAGATTTTGCGATAAAAATCACCTGTGTGGCCCCCACCTAGTTTAGGTGATCACTTCCAACTAGATCAGAAAGATGTTTCAGAGGCCTCCTTCACTGTTCACTATTTCTTGCTGCCATTTTCAACACTCCCTCAACAAGAAAGGAATGTCTTTGCATGCGACATGCAACTCCATGCATTCGCCCTGCAACCTTCACAAGTGCCATGCAACTCCATGCATGCGACATGAAACTCCACGCATTCGCCATGCGCCATGCAAAATCATGCATGCACCATGCAAATCCATGCATGCACCATGCACCCTTTGCATGCAACATCTCTGAAACTGAATAGGCTCCAAACCACTCAATCAGTCTGATGCATCTATCATCAAAGTCTTCGACCTCTGCTTAGCTACTGCACATGTCATCAGGAACCACTGCGTTGTTGAACTCTTGCACCCATGCACTCTTGCACTTGTTGTAAACTCTGATCTGCGCTCCAATATCTGACACTGTCACTTTGATCTGCCTACATCAATCCAATTGATCTGCTACTGCTGCGCTATGGGCACCTCATAGCCAGGTTCAATTCATGAGATCCACACCATCTTCATGAATCCTGCCCAGAAATCTCCACTTGGGATTATTCATGCATGTCGCCCCACCTCACACCTGGTGGTATAGCTGCATGCACTCCCTCTGCCCATCTGGCACAAAATTTCTCTGCATGAGTGGTCTCTCCCACTCCATGATCCTCTTGTGGTTGCTCCACACCCCGAGGTTCACTTTCACCTGCATGCAAAACTTTCTCCCTCTCAAGCATCAGTTGCATGTATTTCTCACCTGCATGCAACACTTTCTCCCTCTCAAGCATCAATTGCATGTCTTTCATGCACTTCCCAACAGTAGGAAGCTCCGTAGACATCACATCTACTTCAAGTCTATAGAGATTCCTTGCTCGAATCCCTACCTTCTTGACTTGTCCTTATTCATCCACACTAACTCCTATACTCCCAAGCTCATCCCTGCAGTGGACAAGCTTTTTCAAGTATACCGGAATAGTGTCATTCTTCTCCATCTTTATTTTCCTGAGTTTATCCTTGAGCACCAACTTCCTCTGGTCGCTCTTGCTTTGCAATAAATCGAATTCCACCAGCTCAAAACTCAACTGCTTCCGATCTAAACTTGAGAACAAATTATTTCCAATACATAGATCGACTATAGGGGCATTTACCAGACCTTTCACCTTCAAAGAAGGATGAATCCGGAGGCTACCTGGCCCACACTACAGACTCTGCCTATAGAAATAAAATGTAATCACCATAATAGATCTGATGATCAATATTGCTCCGATGCCATGCAGAAATTTAAATAATTTGCTGAATTATTCACCGAGATTATCCTGGTCACATACTATTTGAGCTTCATACATAACACATAATCTCTTCTATGCATTAATCATCACATGTGGAAATAAAAACAACAAGCGGTATTGAAAACATTCACATGCGCACATAGAAATTCAACACATATAACACAGTATGTATACCAGGGAAAGCTTACAGTTGAAAACCCCCTACTTTATATATATTATAATGAAGAAGAATCATGTAAAAATATCATTACAATACTCCTCACAAGTACTTAGTACTGTCTCCAAAAGTTACACACAAACTAGCTCAGTTTTGAACAAGTCACGGGTTCAAAACTCCTCCACTGTTTGTCTGCCTCTACTGCGCAATCCAAGATGAGAGAATGGATGGAATGAATTCGAATTCCCTTGGCTTTAACTACGCAATCCTCATTGGCAATCTCCTCCAATGATTTTGCAAATCTCATGCACACTATAGTCACAACTAATAGTAGACTCCACCCTTTCTCCTACCTCTTCCACTGGTCTTCACTGAACTGTACATGCATTGGGTTAACTGATGTGTTCTATAGTTGAATAATGAGTTAATAATTAATGAATTAATGAATAATTAATTCACACCACTCATCTCTAGTGTATTAGCCAGTTAGAATAAATACAACTAGTTCAACTAAGTTAAACCGAACACAACTCCATCACCCACCAAACTCTCGCCACATGAGTTCTAATCAAGTCAAACATGCAATAGCTCAATTAACCCATAGGAAATTCGACTTCTTATACTTACCGTGATGTGCTACATTCAGAAGCTTGAATCAAGTGCTCCAAGAGGATAAGATAATGTTTATAGTCCAACATATTAAGGGCTAATAATATTTGACTGTTTATTTTTAGACAGTGCTCTAAAATAGACTTCAATTGTATAAAAAAATAGATGTCCATCTATTTTTACCAATTCGAATTTTCAATCATCCAAGAATAGCATCCCGCAACTCCTAGACCATGCTCCATATGTCTAAAAATAGACATAGTCTAAAAATAGACTTTTTGACAAAAATCACATGTGTGGTCCCCACCTAGTTTAGGTGATCACTCTCCAACTAGGATTAGGAAAGATGTTTGACGGAGGCCTCCTTCACTATTTCTTGTTGCCATTTTCAACATAATCGATGTACCTCCTAATCCCTGTCCACTAGATCCCTGTGACTGACTCAACTATTCCTGAGGGTCTGGTGAATCCAGATACTCTTAAATCCCGTGACCTCCTGAAAGCCCTATCCTCCTCGAACTTCACATCTTGCCTGACAACAGATCTCCTTCGTGCAAGAATATAAATCTGAAAGGCTTTCGCGGTCTCACTGTAGCCCACAAATATGCCCTTCTCTACAATGGGCTCTAGCTTGGTCCTCTTCTCCCTGGGTACGTAGGAGTATGCAATACACCCAAAGATACGAAAATGACCAACATCAGGCTTCTTCCCAGAAAAATCCTCCTCCGGAGTCATATGCCCCAAGGCACGATGTGGACTCCTATTCTGCAAGTACACAACAGTGTTGCAAGCCTCTGCCCATGAAAACAACGGTAACCCCTGATCATGTAGCATGGCTTTGGCAGCCCCAACGATGGATCTGTTCTTCCTCTCCACAACTCTGTTCTGTTGGGGGTTGTAAGGAACTGTGAACTCCCTCTTGATGCCTTCCTCCACACAATAATCAACAAACTCACCAAGGGTATACTCCCCTCCATTGTCTGACCTGAGGGGCTTGATCTTCCGACCTGTCTGAGTCTCCACAAGAGCTCTGAACTTTTGAAATCGCTTGAAGACCTCACTCTTGGTCTTTAAGAAATAAATCCAGGTCTTCCTGGAGTGATCATTAATGAATAAAATATAATACTCATATCCACTCAAGGAAACATGAGACATCCGACCGCTCACATCGGTATGAATCAAATCAAGCTTCCCCATAGCAGATGCTCTATATGTATCAATGTGATCAGAACTAAAATCTGGCACACCTGTGGTGATCTCCCGCAATGTCCTCAAGGCCCCATGATAGATGTGCCGCATCCTGTGGTGCCAAATCTTGCACAACTTTGAACTGCTAGCTCTACTGCCAGTACTATAGCTCAATGCCATAAGGGGTTGAAATGAAAACTTGTACACCTTGGCATGGTGTACACCAATCACTCTAGTTGAATCAGCTGGAGCTCCCCTGGGATATAGAAGCACTTGTCCTCTCCTGAACAATACCTCATACTCTCTGTCTTTCAATGCTGAGACGGATATAAGGTTCTTCTTCATCCCTGGCACATATAGAACATCTAACACTTTCAAGGGAGGTTTGGGTTCCCTATCAAATGTCAATGTCCCCACATCGACTCCTCTAACAACGCTGTCATCTCCGAGTACTACCTCTATATCAGTGCCACTCTCTGAAAGCTCCGAGAAGTACTCATGGACTCCTGTCATATGACGGGAAGCCCCACTGTCAACATACCAAATACCTAAAGATGCTCCGCTAGTGGAGGGAAGTGCACACTCCCTCTCAACCTGTGTGGAAAATGATCTTGCACTAGTGTACTCAAAAGCAATGAACCCAAATTCCCGGTCAAAGCTCTCCGAGAAGTCTTCTATTTGTGCTGATGCTGCCATGGTCTTGTCCTTTCCCTTCTTCTTCTTCTTCGAACACACAACTGCATAGTGTCCCAACTTATGACAATTCCAACACTTGACTTTGGAAAAGTCCTCCTTGTTCACCTGCTGCTTACCTTTACCTTTGCCTTTGCCCCCACCTACACTTGTGGAAGCTTGCTTCTTTCCCTTGCCCTTCTTGCCCCTTGCTAACAATGCTATATTGTCATCCTCCTCAACTAGTTTGGCTGCCCCAAGATGGTTCTTTCTGATTTCATTTTGAATGTAATCATCCCACAACCTCTCCCAAGTGGGAAGGTTTCCTCGTGTAACAATCCCATCCACAAAACTCTCCCATGTCTTGGGAAGACCATTCAATGTAATTCGCACCAACTTAGTGGGTGGAATGGTCTCTCCAACAGCAGCCAAATCATCTCTCATAGTAGTGATCTTTGTGAGGTATGTTGTAACACCATCAGTATTATCCATTTTAATGACCTTCAGCTTCTCCCTTAGGACCATTTTTCTGTTTTTATTGGTATTCTGGTAGAGATTGGTCAAGGTTGTCCACATCTCATGTGCATATATCTTTCCTCTCACATGAGTTATGACATGGTCTTTAACACCATCCAGAATCAATCTCTTTCCCTTGGCATTCTTCTTATTAAAATATGCCAACTGAACAGGGTCAATAGGCACTGCTACTTGGTGCTGTGTGGTATGTACCATTATGCCTTAGGCTTTTGCCTCCTCAAAGATGCTCTGGATTCTCTCCCTCCATGCACTGTAGTTGCTCTGCCTATCCAACCTATCCTCCACCCTCAAGCCCAAAGACATGCTTTTTGTCCTAACAAACTGAAAATTTCAATGTTGTGGTAAAGGTTCAGTTTTATGTGTGAAATATAAGCTTGCTGTAATTTTTCACTTGCTCTCCCAAACTGCACTTTTCCGCCACCCAAGCTCTGATACCATGTAGAAATTTTGAGCCCAACCCTGGTTATCAGTTTCTCCTTATCACTCCCATGTAGTTAAATGCCCATTCCAAAAAACATACATTCAACAAGCTGGAAATAATAAATATTTATGAAAACACAAATTCTGGAAATTTCAAAGCGCTGGAAAATGCAGAAATAAAACCCAATACAACTCTTGGGGAAAACCAATTAGAAATCTCTTCATTATTTCTGGAAAATGCTTTTACAAAGAAATGAAATATACAGAAAAATTTCAGCAACCACAACAACAAACTTATCTCGTTTTCCGTGCTTGTCTCTGCCTTGGAAAATGTGCCAAATAAGCAAAATAGTCAAAACATAAATTAATTAAAAAAGAGATAACAACATTTAATGTTGTATGTCCTCCTCGAAATTCATGCCAAAAATTCCGTACTGCTGTACAGAAATGATAGCAGCCTCTTTTAGCCTTGAAAACCATGCCCACTTAGCCTCGGAATGTGTGTTGCCCACTGCTATTTACCCCCCTCAAAATATGTGTTGTACAGATCTCGAAAACTGTGCCCACTGCTGTTGTACGGATTTGCTGCCTCGAAAAGTGTGCCAATAAATGTTGTACGGACTATTGCCTCGAAAAGCGTGCAACCTCTAGCTGCTGTATGGATTTGTTGAATTGTTTCTCTCCTTCACTTTCTCATGCCCAGAAATTTCTTCAACTCTCTCTTCCGCCTTCTCTCTCAATCTGCTCATGAAAGTATGAATGACCTTTTCTCTTCTTTTTCTCCTTTAACCTAACCCTAAGTGACTTTTAGGGAATCCCTAAATCCAATGGGTGAGCTAGCTTTAGATCTAGGGCTGAGATTAAATGTGCATTTAATTCTCACTTTCTAATTTTCAATTCACCCCACTTAAATAAAGACCCACTTAGCCTTTTATTCCTATAGTCATTTTTCACTTTCTAATTTCACATTGACTTTAATAAAGTCACTTTAAAATTAGACTTAGTAACTTTATCACTTATAAAGTCACTTTTAAATTAGATTTGACTATACCACTTATAAAGTCACTTTAGGAGAAAAAGTTAAATACATTTGGACACTTTTCCCTAGGCCAAAGATCAAAGCCTTAGGGAACCACTTGTCCTTTGGTACCCAAATTTTAATACAGGGAGAGCAGGCCTCCAAAGAAGTTTTCACTTATATGGCATTGATGAGTAGCATCATTGATTCCAAGCTTTTTGGTTTTCAAGAGGCAACAAATCAGTGGATATTGCAGGATGCCATGGTGGAGGATTACAACTCCATCATGAAGATGTGAGGGATATTATGCCAAGACTGGAGGGGAAATCAGTGGTGATTTCCAGGTGGCTCACAGGATTACACTTGTTGTAGATGGTAGCATTGAGAAGTTCAAAGGAAGGTTTATGGTTAGAGGGTTCTTGCAAAGAGATTGAATCAACTATGAGCAGCCTTTTTCCTCAGTCGTCTGGTACACTTCTACACAACTCTAATAGAAGTATACTCACCCCCATTGTTTGACCTCAACACCTTGATCTTCATTCCTATATGGTTCTCCACATGAACCTTAAACTCTTGAAACTTGTTGAAGACTTTGTCCTGTCATCAGGAAATAGATCCATGTCTTACGAGAGTAATCATAGATAAATGAGACATAATACATGCTTCCCTGAACTAATGCTATTAACATTGGTCCACACATATGAATGAGTCAATTCCAAAACTTACTTGGACTTGTGCTCGTTGCTTGGAAAATCAACCTTGATGGACTTGCTAAGTGTGCACCCTTTACATATGCCTTGCTGCTTAATGTTGAAATTTGGAAGTCCTCTAACCATCTCCCTTATATTCAGCAATGCTCTATAATGCAAGTGCTCCATTCTCTTGTGATACAACTCACACAAGTTATCACTTCTATGAACAAGAGTTCGAATAGACTCACCCTGTAACTTGTTCAAATTACTTTCTCTTCCCCTAATCACCTAAACTGTTTCTGGGCTAGATGCATCCGACCTGATACTTGGCCTTTCTTGAATTCCACGGAAAAACCCTTATCCTCCATGACGGAAATTGTAAGCAAATTCTTCTTGAGCCTTGAAACACACCACACATCCTTCAAGTCCGAAGAGTTGCTTGACTTGAATTGGAAAGAATTGTACCAAATCCAACTACTGAATACTTGGCATCATCACCAAGCTTCACTTGTATTGCTAAGTTTTCCTCTGTTAGACTCGTAAACAAGTGTCTAGCTGATGTCATATGACGCGATGCCCCACTGTCCACATACCACATGTTCCTTGGAACTGTGCTTGTAAAAAGGCAAGAAACTAGTGAGAAGTACCCATCAAATTTTTCTCCAAACCCACTCTTATGAGTTTCTGCTAAGGCTGCCACTTGCTTCTCTTGCTGCTTCCCTTTGCCCTTCTATTTCTTTGGACATTGTGATTTATAATGTCCATACTTATGACATATGAAGCACTTGATTTTACTCAAGTCATTATTTGGCTATGAGGTTAATTCCCCACTCTTTCCTTTACCTTTACTGAAACCCTTTTCCTTTCCCTTTCTCTGTTGATCAATTAGGGCTAGGTTCTCATCATCTCCCTTCTTGTTGGCTTTAGACTCCATTCGAGTCTCTTCCTATATATAGTCGTCCCAGAGTCTCTTGAAGTTTGGAAGCTTCTTGCGAGCACAAATCCCTGGACGAATGGTTCCCAAGAACTTGGTAAACCATTCAACGTCCTCCACCTTCTCTTAAACTATGCAAGCTGATCACGGATTTGAGTGTATTTCATGAGGTAATTGGTAACTGTGTCAGATATGGACATCTCTATGGATTTGATCTTGTTTCTCAGGATCATCTTCTTATTAATGTTCTTGCTCTAGTAGAGGCTTACCAATGTATTGAACATCTCCTTGGTCATACTCTTCTTGGAAATGTGAGGAATCAAGCGATCCTTCACTACATCCAAGATCACCTGCTTGGCTGTAATCTCCTTTTTTGTGGCTTCCAATTGCCACGGATTTGTTGGCAGTGGAACTGTATGCTCAATAATATCCTAGAGATCATTTTCCTCCAACAGAAATGTAGCCCTAGCTCTCCATGACAGGAAATTTGAGGCTTCATCCAACGTGTCCTCAAATCTAAGACTTGCTACTGACATCCTTCCATATCTAAACAATCTTCCTTACAAATGTGCTTAGTGCTTCAAGCACCCAATAAAAAATAACTATTTGGTTTCAAATCTAATAGATCTGCTGCTGTAAATACTTAGAAGCTTCAATCAGAGACCTAGCTCTAATACCATATTGGAAATTTTTTTCCAAACCCTAAGTGAATAACCTCTTTATGATCTTAAGTAAAGTTACTTGCAGAAATTTATTTTTTTTTTAACAGAAAATTTCAGACCATAGAATTTATCACACAATTGTTGGAAAAATAAATTAGTGGAAGCAAAATAAATTCCATGTATAGACTTAATTTGTCCTGGCCTTCAAAACAGTTTTTCATTAAAAATCATTCCAAACTTACAAGTGCTTCCCACATTGGGAAAACTCACCCACTAAGAAAGAAAGACTATAGGAAAACTTTCATGCTGATTCAAATTGTATGTCCTCCTCCCAAAAATTGTACAGCTGAATTGTTGGGTCAAACTTGTAATTGAGCTATTGTGTCTTTCATTGTGTTTTTCCTTTCACTTTGCTCTTCCTTTATAATTTTGAGCTGATGACCAAATCTTCCTAACCCTAATCTTACTTTTAGATCAACGACTGAGATTAATTTACGTCGCTATTGTAATTAAATTACACTTGATTAGAATTTTCAGAACTTCAAATTAAAAAGCTCTTCGCTTTAGTAATTTACATTAATAAAGTGAATTACAAAATAGAAAGGATTTCAGACTACTTGATGCATGTTTGACACAAGGCTTGTGCAAAAGGTCTTGTCTGAGTTACAATCATCAACAATTCCCATGCTCCCTTTTTACCAAGCCCATTGTTTTGAACCCCCCTCCCTTGTAATTACTGAGAATATTAAAATTTTAAATTAGAAGGATAGAAAATGAAACATAAAAGAGAATGTGAAATTTTGATTGAAAATGAAAGATCAAGGAGAATTTCAACTTTACATGAAATTTTATCATTACCATTAATTGTTTCAGGATGTTTGAGAGTGGTTCCAATCTCATCAGAGTTCATATAGAGAAAGTATAATTTCATATTCTGTTCAGAAATCAGCAAACTTAACAGTTTACAAGGATTTTAGGATCGACTAGATTGTAGCATTTCCATTGGATTCTATCATGTATGAGGATATGGGATTGATGGTCAATCAAGAGCGCCAAGCCATACATGTACCTTGATATTGGATATGTTGATTGTTGAATTCCTCTGTCATGATTTTAGCAAAACTGTACTTGGGAAAATATATTTTCTGCATCAAAACTTGGAAAGGCACTCCTATATTCTAATTTTTTCGATTATCTAAATATAATGAGAAATTCAATGGTGTTAGTTTATAGATGAAGATCTCGACATCCCCTATGACATTTCCTAAGATTTGGAGGATTCTTCTACTTATCCTTTGGGTGCATTTCCCCACTCATGTGTCCCTGTGTCCATAAAGTTTGGTGGAACATTGCAGTAAGGACATCAAGGTGTTGTGAATAAGAACATAGAAGGATTTAAGTAGAGAATAAAAACAACAAGAGAGTCAAACAGAACTGTCCACCCTATTTTGCAGCCGTTATTGCAGCAGAACTACAAGTAATTTCCAGCAATATATATTCATTAATGCGTGAAAAAATTGAAGCCACACTTACATAAAAAAACCCTATAGTCATATTCTCCTTCAAGGAATATTCAATTAGGCTCTAGAGAGGAGTTCTCTCACAAATCCAACCATGACAAATGATGGAGAGAGCTACTCCTTAAATAGAGTCTAACTCCATCTCCTTTTACAATAAAATATGATTTGTTTTCGTTGATCCACTAATCTCTCTGAAAACAACAATAAAATAAGCTTCGAATGTTCTAGATGCTGATTTTGTAGCATTGGAAAGTGTTCCAAGTCTCATATTTTGGGAAGAGGCTTGGACATCAGTATTCCAGAGAACCCAGAAACTGTTTGTGGAATTTCCATTCAGATCATGCTTTATTAAAATAATTAATTATTTTAAAGTGATGTCTAAACTTAGGGAAATTAAATAATTAAAGGGTATTAATGAAGCAGAGTGTGAATCTTCTAAAAAACAAAGATCAAGTCATCTTTTAATCTGAGCCATTGATTTGAGATCTAATCTGGGCTGTTGATTCATCATCGAGAAGACTATAAGAGAAGGTTTGAGGGTCATTTGAAAAGCAAGCCCGGCACACTCTCAGTACTCGAATGAAATCGATTATGAAGTAAGAGAATTTGATTTCATAGAGTGAGGTTGTAGAGGCGGAGTTGCAGAAGCAGGGGAAAGGGGAAGTCAGCAGACAAAGAAGAACGCTGAAGGAGGACGCAGAGGGAGCAGCGCCGAGTAGTAGCACTGGCCCTCCATCTAGAGTGACGTAGTCCAACACAATGACTGCGCAGAAGGCCGCACAGTGTGACGCAGAGGGAGGAAGGGTGCTTCCAATGTGTCAGAAATTCTTCCAAAGTGTTCGAAAAAATTATCTCAGGTGTATGCTAGACATCTACTCGTCATATTTTTTGTAAAAGATTTCTACTGCTGAAGATTAATATAAACCCTCATCTGCTGCACCGGTTTTCCCACACTGGGTTATTCCGGAGACACGATGGAGTGCGGCGTCAACAGTCGTGTAGTGGATATGGAGCACGAAAGGGGGTGCGACCCGCAAGCTGCATATAGGTTGGCAGCTACGATATTTCGGGGGGGGGGGGAGGTCTTAGCCAGGCCAACGAAGACTGTGATACACCAAGGGTTCAACTAGGATCGTCTGGTTGGTGTAGGGCAACAATGTATGGGTGACAGTGGACGTAAACTGACTGGCTTGGGCGAAATGGTAGCGTACGACGTACGACGACGGCAGAGGGAAAATAGAACAAGCGGCGAAGGGAAATGGATCTGGTGACTTCCTATCGGAAGACGACTACAACAAAGAAACGAAAAGTTCAAATGACAACAGAGTTATGGTAGTTGCATGGGCGTCGATCAAAAGCAGTCCGAGGCGGTGATGGTGGTTGTGGTAGAGTAAAAATTACAGCCGCAGGTATGTCAGCAGAAGTGCTGGGAGATGGTGGATCAGAATAAATGTGACAACAACAAAAGACAGACTATGTATAGACAGGTGAGTAGGTTAGATCAATGTACGCAGGAGTCTGGTCAGCGACAGGTGCAGTTGATGCGTGCACCTAAAAATAGCGTCGCTAACAGCAGGTGCAAGTGCTAGAATGTTGTGGAGGAAATCAGACAACAATGGTGAGAACACTAGTTGCAGGCATATGTTGGTCGGTCAGTGTTCATAGTGGCTAGTCGGGCTATGCAACCGCTGTTTTTTTATTATTTATTTATTAGATCTTTTTTATTTCTTTCTTTTTTTTATATATTTTCTTTTCCAATTTAATTTCTTCTTCTTTTTTTTCCTAATATATTTCTTCCCTTTATTTTATTTTTTTTCAATTTTTTTTTCCTATATATTTTTGTTTGACTTTTTTTTCTTTTCTTTTGTTCTTAATGGCCATGGGCCTGATGGCGGAAAACAGAGAATCTACCAATGTGTAGCGAAATGCTTGAACGGCAATGAAGTTGACGAATTTGAGGGTTAAGAAACTGGATCGGAAAGTATGGCTCTGTGCAGTGGTGAGCGGCCAGAAGATCAAACTACCAAATGAAGTGAACACAGTTCGTACTTCTCATTAAATACTCCAGAAGACTTGGAATATGAAAATATCTATCAAGATACAAATATTATATATTAAAATGTATGATGAATGATGATGATGAATGTTACAAATGAGGCCCGCTTATATACCTAGGTAGGTGCCTCTTCACGAAAGGTCATGTCCCATTTAGACATGCCTCTTCAACCTAATTACTAATTAACTAACCATTATTTATTGATTACATTATTTATATCATTTTATTCATAACAGCATCAATCAATATTTCGATCATACATAAAAAAATGGACCCAAAATGAATGGTTCCAGCTTGTAGATCTGGAAATACACCTTGCTGCAGAACCTCCAAGGTAATGCTGCTGCTACAGGTTTCCAGTCTATGCAACTACTCTGCTGTTCTATGCCTCACGTGGAACAGAACTTTATACTTGGCTCCCATTGTTGGATCTTTGTTGCCTTTAAAACACTGATAATGGCTCTAATCTGCCTGGTCCTTGTAACTTGTCACAAAAAAGTGCCATGCATGCTGAAGCAGCAAAAATATAGATCAAACAAGGCTGAATACTTCATCACAAGAACATTGAATGTGGTTACCATTAGTCTTTGTCCCACAGATGGCATTCAATATTTTATGCCTCAGAGCATGCTTGTTATACATAGGTTCAGAGGTCACCATAATGCTGTTGGGCACTAAACAGTGGTGACAGCAATGTTGTTGGCCAGCATTCAAAATCCTTTTATATGTCCTTATGTTTGCCCAGGAACATTATTCCTCCTCCCCATATCCTATGTAATGGTCGCTGCCACTGCTATGCACAAAACAGATTTGAAACTACCTCATCTAATTTCTGTAGTGTTCAATTATGATTGGGGTATTAACTGAATTTGCATCAGAAGTTACATTATTATTATGCTGTTGATGCACAACTACAAAGTAAATAATCAGAAAAAGAACAAATCAGGCAATATAATCCAGCATTTATTCTCCTTGGTAGATCAGGCCTCAAGGATCCAACTGCAGATTTATCATCTCCAATGAATTGGGTGATTCTGATTTGACATTCGTTTTGGGGTATCCTCTCGGAGGATGAAAAGAAGTGGACAAATGCTAATGGAAGAATCTCTAACAACATGTAGTAAAAATTAATAATAGGATGGTCGAAAGCATCAAGGTCTGCATCCTTGTCAAATGCAGAAAGAGCAAGCACACTGCACCTTATGACAAAGCAAGTGTTGAATATAGCTGTAACAAGTTACAAACCCAACACGTGCTTGAATCCTCAACTTCATCGATCATTTATACTGCTGGCTGTAAGACAATGATATTTTACTGCTAGTTACTGTATAAAGCTCTAGATTAGGCCGAAATATTAACTGCTGTCTGCTTAGAGTGTTAGAAAATGTCTGGAAAAATGCATAACATCTCTCACTGCAGAGTCCCTTTTGACACAAGCAATCTCCATGAAAAAGGACTGAACTCTTTACACAGCATTATGCCAAAATTGTTGATCCAAAATCTCAGCTTGAATGAATCTATCAAAATGCGGAGGCATTTTTATGGGTAACAGTGTCAAAATCCTCTTTCAGGTCTGCTATATTCTTGTCAAGTTTCTGTATTCTCGATGTCAAGTGCCGATTCTCTTCTCAGATGTTAACGGTTTTTAGGTCTTTCAAACTTTATTTTAGTGCTTTACCCATTATCAGTTTTTGCGTTGTCTTCAAAGCACTGGGAACTTCCTCAAGGTCATGGATTCAACTGCTCTGATACCAATATGATCTGTAAATGGTATGCCTCTAGCCCATCTGTTTCGTCAAGATAATTCTTCTATGCAGAATTGAAAATTGCTGTCAATGTGGAGTTCAAAACTGTTTTTTAAACTATTTAAGTCCAGCATTCCTATTACCAACACTTATGCCCACCCATTACATTCTCAGGGAACAAAAAAGATAAAACCAATTCCATGCTTGTTATTGACATTATGCAATGTTAAATATGTATGTTCATGAATGCATAAATGCGGGTCTGTAAGTGATAACACTGCACACAGACTTGAAAAGCGCATGAAATCAGGAAGTTTGAAAAGGCCACGGATAAGCTGTGAGCAATTTAGTAAACACATGGTTTTAGGGCAAGTTGATGGTATGAAAATTGAGTTATAATGCCAACCAATCACCATGAGCACTGAAGGTGATACTAGCATCAAAACAACCAAGAGATTTTATTGCCTGTTACATGTGCATGCACAGCACATAAGCCACATTTCATACCAGCAATTCAGTCAAACGGTAATTGGGCAGTAGCAAGCCACCAGTGATGTAATTAAAGTGAAATCTTAGAATCTATGACCAATATGCTGTAGTATGTGGTTACCTAGCAAAAGAACGTCACACATATTCAATTAAAGGAGAAGGTGGGCAGTGCTGAGCTAATATCCATAGTCTAAAACTGGGTGACTCCAACACGCTCGAGTCAACCAGAAATTCAACACATTAATAATAGTGCTGTTGCTGGTGAATTACACAGCGCACAAGCTATAATTTCATACCAGTGAACAGGCAACCAATTTTAGTGTGTAAGAAATCCATTGGGAAGGTGGGCAGTGCTGAGCTAATACCCATAGTCTAAAACTGAGTGACTCCAACACGCTCTAGTCAACCAGCGATTCAACACATTAATAATAGTGCTGTTACTGGTGAATTACACAGCGCACAAGCTATAATTTCATACCAGTGAACAGGCAACCAATTTTAGCGTGTAAGGAATCCATTGGGCAATTGGGATCACTGCTGTTATTCAATGTCCCATTGAATTAACAAACATAAGAATATGATACAGGCTCGCAGTTTCTAGCAGTCAGCATTTCAATTAAGCCAACAATTAAACAAGCGATTCAATCAAGCCAACAATTAAAGTGCTCAGCCAATTAATTAAACCAGCGACCACACCAGGAGGAAATTGATTCAAACGCTATGGGGAATCAATTTTAATGCAGTGAGCATTGGGAGTAATTACCGACATAACCAATCAAGCATGAAGAGAACTCAATCACACATCATAAACAACAGAATTTACCCTGGCAAACCAGCAATTTATGGCTTCTGTTTATGATCTGGAATTGTTGCAAACTGGAGCTATTCACTCTCAATCAGAGAATTCATGTATTGTTATTCCTTGGCTGTACTTTGTAGATTGTGTTGGCTCCAAGGCAATTTTCATTCTCCATGGACAGGACCAAAATCCTCTTCATCCTTTAATCTATGAACAGATTGGTTCTTTCCCAAGTCTTCAGTTTTCTGCTGTGGTGCCCTTCTTCCAAGCTTCATTTCTTTCAATCTTTTCAGTTGTTTTTCCATCAGGCAAGCATCCTCTATATAATGTTGCCTTGGAATGCCAACCAACAAGTGGTTCATTCCATCTTCTTGTCGCCCAAATGAGGCATTTGGCCTTTGATGTTCAAGTTTATTGTTGACGGACCATCGACTCCAAACTTTGCCAATAATTTTCCCTTCTACAAACTTAGAGGAGGGTTTCTTTCGGTTCCATTTTGGATCACAAATTCAAAGAAGCGACTATGAAATTTGCAATTATCTTTATATAGAGCTTATACAAGGGAGTGCTACCACTGCTAAGTTGCAATGTACACTGTATTGCATTGCAAGGAGCAAATAAATGCAATGTTTCTGCTTGAATTCTAATGATGTGAAAGGTTGAAATAAAACAAACTATTTGAACAACCTTATTCCATAAACATAAATCGTTTTAATGTTCTAGATGGATGCAACCTAGAAGACTACTACTTAATGAAGTGTAGGTGAGATTTGTATAATTTTGAAATATAATATAGGGACTATGCCCTTACAACATGCATGGAATTTTTGAAACCTCATGATGAATACCATACAACTATGCAAATGCACGATATGCAGTGAATCACTAGCAGACATTCTAAAAGTGTTCTGTTCAAACTGTCAAGATGGGACAAGTGACATTAGCCAATCTACTTAAAACAATATATGCCCATGAACAGGAATTCAAACGTTTTAATAGATGAACAAGGTAGAAGACTTCTACTAAATATAGCTTGAAATGTGGTTTACACTAATGTTTCAGCATAATAGTGACAGTGCCCCCACAATTCATTCGCTTGGCACTTCAACATTTGGGGAACATTTGAGGGACAACTTGCATGACAGTAATAATTTTGCTCTTGAAAACTTTGGAAAATCAATGTTAGTTCATGTCAGGTAGGGGTGCAATCATAGTGCTTAGATTTCACTGTTCATACTCTATTTTGCTCTTAAATTTTATCAATAAGTATTTTAATGTGTTAACCCAAACTCCATATTTTAATGTGTTAACCCATACTCCTCTTAGTTATGATATTTGCCTTAGAATTGAATGATTTGTCTGGCTGATACTTACCTCCTTGATCACTAGGTCACAAGGCTGCAAAAGCAAAAACCCAGTCTATCAGATCGAGAACGTGAACTTTTGTCCAAGCTTGGTTCTCAGGACTCTATCCAAAAAGAAATTGAGAAGCTACGAGAGGTCATCTTTCTGCTTTTTGACTCTAGAGTTCACATTTTAGTGTATAATTGTTTGCATTTTTTATTACAAGTTCTCACTTGTAGGCTTGCTTTACAGCGCCTTTTAATTCCCTTAATTTTTTTCTAGTATTTTCTTTCAGATTAATAAAGAGTTACACACTCAACTTTCAAGATATAGAGAAACAGAGAAGTCTGGTGATATTCTAGATAGAGTTTTCGCTTTGGAAACTGAATTGGCGGAGGCATTGGTGTCAAATACCATGTACAAGTCACAGCTCAGGAGGTAAACTAGCATTTGATTGGCACTGTTTAATAGTTGGATGTATGGTTTTGTGACTTTTGACCTGTCAGCAGTGGATAGAGAGAAATCTTGACCTAACGAGTAAGTTTCACTTTGTGAATGAATAAGGTTGGCGTGTTTTCTATTTTTAATAGTACTACTGGGTTTGTGCAGTTTGTTCGCCTGGTTTATGGGATAGAGCAGAGATAGATCAAACCTGTATTACCAGCTTCAAATTCAGCTTTGAAATTTAGCAAACAATAAAATTGTTTAGATTTGAGTACCTTGAGGCCATTAAACATATATATTTTCAACATTTCTTTGAAATTTGAAAAGCTGCCCAAGCATCCCTGACAATGCGGAAAACATGCCAAAAATACAGAATAAATTTTATCTGGGAAGATTTCATAGGTTTGGTGAAATTATGAACGTTCATGCCACGTGGTTAATTTCTCTTGTGGTTCATGATTGGTTCCTCCTGCATGCTGTGAATTTACTGTACTGTTTTTTTTATTTGTATAGTATCTCCCCCTATTTAGGGCAAACTAGGGTTTAAGTTGGTTAAAGGATTGAGAAATCCTATCCAAAATAAATCAGCAAAGTTTTCTATTTTTGGAACAATTGCATCTATTATTTCATTAATGCCCAAACTAAGATACATAATACAATCGTACATTTCCACCCAAATTAAGAGCATGCTCACTCATGTTTCCTACATGAGGAGAATAAGCATGTCTGCTTTTGCTCCATGTTCAAGAGAGTCAATATTGCTTCCAAAATTTCCTATCCTTTATACAAACTTCATCGCTAAATCACATTTATCTTATGTTTTCCCCCAGATGGAGCAACGTGTTTTATTGTTATGAAAGATCTGGTTCATGAACTGGAAATTATTTAAAAGTCCAAAATAAATATGACAGCCATAAAATGCATAAAGGATAAAATTATATAATTTAAATATGAATGATTGATGATTAATACAATGGGGATGTGGCGTTTATATAAATATTGAATGATCACATGCTCAAGGGATATGACTCATGACCTTTGAGTATAATTAGTAATATTATTGTCCATTAGATCTTCGCAAGAACCACGTGTACGTTATTAAAATCAATATTTTGAATCTATAGCAGGGTTCTTCATCAAGATTAAAAAAAAAGACTTGAGAGAATTACTGATCTATCGTTATTAATACTTCTTTTCTAGCAGTGCAAACTACATTGGATGTATCTTATAATTTATATTATTAGTATTATTCTCAGTGTTACTGTTATAATGAATCCTTTTTGGCTGGAACAATTGAATCCAATTGCTATTTACTTGCCCTCTACCATCCCTCTTCATATTATTAGGTGTTTAACAATCTCAATGGCTTCTCAAAGCTTACATTTAGAGTAAGTATTGATTTTTGCAAGTTCCTTGGTATTTTCGAGACATAATTGGTGCTTAGTCTTGCAAGAGTGCTCAGCAAAAGCAGAGGTGTGGAATCAATCATAAGAGAGGTCAGCTTCATGCTCTTTAATCCTTGATTATAAATATTATCTGGTCTCTCTGATATATGATTTCTGCAAGAGCATGGACCTTGTACACACCTTTATGATGATGCAGATTGATTGGATGCTTCACCAAATTTCATCATCCCTGAGATGGTATTCTCGAGGTTTGAAGGAGGTGATGATGTTTTTCCTTTCAAGGACCTTACAATCTTATTTGTTATGCCTTTAATGTACGGGCAGACAACTTTGGAAGTTTAGTCTTGTTTCCTATTCCAACACTTTGTGCTGGCTCACTAAATCATCTTTTGGACTTGTGCTTTATTATACCCATAATTCTTAAATAATTCAAGAAGGTGACCTTTTTCCTGAATAAGGCGATCATCTTTTAAGGTCATAAGTGCCTTGGTAGCCAAAGCACTCATGGAACCAACTGTTGGGTAGGGTGGTGATTTGTATCCACATAAAAACATTGCTCAATGTGCATAACTGTCTAGAATACTTGATTGTACTAATGTCCTATCTTATTTCTTGGCCACCCTTACATCAAGAAAAGAGATTCTTCCATCTTTCTCGATCTCATTGGTGAATAGTATATGTTCTTATTGGTTATTTGAGCGATGAAATTGTTTGTCCAATTCTATTGTCCCATGAGGGAAAATGTTGAAATTACATTGTTGTCATTGGCATACCTTATCCAAACTTTGGGTTCGAGAGAATATGACTCCAAAGATTTTTCTCAAATCACTTCATGAAGAAGTTTTCCATTATCAGGGAGAGTGGCGAATCCATTGCCACATCACTAGGTTGGACATAAAGTTCACCTTGGAAGCCGAAAAATGTAGTGGAAAGGAAAGTAACCCTTCTTATGGCCTCCATGGCTTCATTGAGGGGTATGTTAGTAAACAAAGAAACAACATCAAAGTAGAAAATAATGTTTTCAAGTTCAAGAGTTGTATTCTTACTCAGAGCCGCAAACCCTTTTTAATCCTTTATGAAGATCTAATGGATGATATTGAAGACCATAAAAGCTTGAAAGAAATATTAATATTATCATTCTTATGTAATGCATATTTATGTACATTACATGTCATCATTAATAAAACTCAGAACCTACTTGGGATCTTGTCCTAGGATAATGGCCTGTGAAAATTTCTAAGCACAGAAATCCTACTGCTAAATATTGATTTGCTTCTCCTACTTGTTTTATTATACACAAGTTATTTAACTGAAAATATTCAGAAAAACATCGAAGTAAACACAACTAGCAGCCTACACAAATACATATCATTTACTGAACATCATGCACATATGACAAAGGACACAGATATTTCGGACAAATGTCACCGGAAAAACCCAATGCGGGAAAACCAGTGCAACAGATTTAAGGGTTTATTATTATTAAGCAACAATATTCTGAGTACATCTAGGGTGCCCTAATCCGGCTCACCCAACAGAGAAAACCTCGGCTACAGAAAAAAATGTGAGTTTTACCTCACTCCCGCAAGTCTCGATTGGTCTGGATGAGCTACTGGTGAAACCCCAGCTAGCTCTGCGCAGTCCCTATGTTGCCACTGCGTAAGGCTGCGTGGCCTTGGCTGAGGGACTGCGTCACCCTTGCTCTGTGCTAATCATCTTCTCCTGTAATCTGGTTTCAGCCTTGCTGGCTTATAAACCCAAGTCTCCAGTGAATTTCAAACTTTTCCTTGGAGGCACTGCGCTGCCCTTGCGTGAGCCCTGCGTGGGCTTGCGTCAGCCTCTCTAGGGTTTGTGTCACACCCACTGCTGTCTGCGCTGCCTCCATTGCATCTCTATTTCCCTTGCTCTGCGTTGTACTCTTGGTCTTCCGACCAATTACTACATCTACCCCTCACTGCTTCTATTAATCACTCAGATCTGATCTTTGTCCGAGCACTGCTCCGTCAGAAGAAACTGATCTCTTAATTTTTGTGTGTGTCCTCCAATTGACCCCAAGCCCTTACTTTATACTTTTCTCGTTGACACATCAACAACCGTGATCTAATCTCTAATCAACGGTTAAGATTAAAAGAAGCTTGATCCATGTCACTTAGAAAGTTCTCATCACGTGTGTAAATTAATTCACTTTAATTTTTCAATTTCCCTAAGTAAGACTTAGGATAATTATTTGAATATCTTTTACACCAGATGGAATTTCTCCAAACGCTCTCTGAGTCTTGGAGATCTCATGTGGTCCAGCCCCTCCACAAAGTTTCGAAGCTAGAGCACATCCGATGCCACCCAAAATCTCAGCGCTCCTTCTTAGCAAGGAGTGTGCTCTAGCAATACTTCACCACTAAAGCATCGCCTTGATCTCTGGCATCGGTCTCCACACTGCTGATGCTTGGCATGCTGTCCTCTATCCACTGCGCTGCTACTTTCTGTACTGCTGCCCATGACTCTGCCACAGTCACTGCCACATCTGTACTGCAGCTCCCTCTCAAATTGCTGCATCATGCTGCCTATAGCACTACCACCGCTAACTGTTGCACTGCAACTTAGTTGCTGAGAAGTAAGCAACTGAAGGACCATCACCTAATCACTGATAGACAAGTCAGTCGGGTTGCATCTCATCACTGAAGCACCCTCTGCTGCTGCTCTGCGCTGTCTCTCTGAAGCATTGCGCTGTCTGCTGCTCTGCACTGCGTAAGCACTGCCTCTGCACTACTAAAATCTCATCAGCCTCTGCGCTGCTGCTTCCACGTTGTTGTTGTCTCTCCTCTGCGCTGCTCTAGAATTCAACGTCCTAACTCTGCCTCTGCTTCTCCAAGATCTACTGCACCCACTGCTCTAGTCATCCTGCTACTGTCTTAAGGCTCCCATAGCTCATATGTCACCAAGAGTTTGGGCACCTCAAGGATCCTACCTCCACCATTTGTAGCTGCTCTATAGATCTATATCTACCCACCTCATCTCTCGAGGCACATGAGGACTCATGGCCACATCATCTTCGCTGCCATTGTCCCCTTTCACTGCTTTTGCCTTGGAATCTGAAGCTTCCTTGTCATTCCTCTTAGGACAAGTGTTGGTGAAGTGTCCAAGTTCACCACATCTGAAGCATCGGACCTTGGATAGGTCCTTCTTCTTCTTCCTTTTTTGTCGTTGTCCCTTAGATGCTAGGGCTGCATCTTCCTCCTCCTTCTTTACCTTGACACCTCCACTGCTGAATTCCCTCTTGGTCACCCTCCGGATCTCCTCCTGTCGAAGGATAGCCCACATGTCACCCCAATTGGGAGTTGTGCTCTACCCAAGATGCTTTGGACAAAGGTCTCCCACTCATTGGTGATTGCATTCAGGGCAGTGCTTACCATGAGCCCATCAACTGATGTTTCCCCCACGGCAATCAGTTGATCTCGGATAGTCTTAATCTGAAGAGGAAGGGATCGATCTCCTCTCCCTTGTGCATCTGGAACATCCGCATCTGGTTCTCTAGAACCATCTTTCGTTGGATGGATCTACCTTGATACAGCATGGTCAAAGTTGTCCACACCTCATTTGCTGTCTTCTTCTCGACAATGTGTGGGACCACGTGATCCTTCGCTCCATCCATGATCAAGTGCGTAGATCGCGCCTGATTTTTGTTGAACTTCTTCAGAGCATCTAACTTTCCAGATAACAAAGTTGGACACACCATCCAACCTATCTTGATCTCTCAGTCCGTACGAGGCCATCTTTGCTCAAACAGTTGAAACAAATACTCTTCTCCCTTCTACTGTTGTTGCACTCAACAAAAGACCGGATATGGGTTTCTTGGCACTAGAAACCCTCTAGAGATACTGCTCCCTCTGACAACTGATTTCCCTCCTGGAAATCCTCTTCCAATTCTGCTGAATCAACCCTCTATGATCACCCTCCTGGTCGAATCTCAGACTTCTTGGAAAAAGTCTGCCGAGGCACTGTTTCCCCTCACTTTGTCACCTTTTCTAGGCACTATTCTGTACCAATAGATCCAATGCCTCACCATCACTTTTGAAGATCAGAAGCTGCACTTCCAGCCCTGAAAGTCAGCACAATGTCACTCCCTCTTGGACTGTGTCAGCCTCTGGGTGAGCAAACTAGCTCTACGTCACTCTCTTGGTGCTGCGTCAGCCTCTACGTGAGTAAACTGGCTCTGTGTCAGCTTTTTGGAGCTGCGTCAGCCTCTGCGTGAGCAGACTGACTCTGCATCACCCTTGTAAGGTCCATGCTATCCCTCTGGTGCTGCGTTGTCTTCTGGATCTGTGCTGCTTCAGCTACCCTTCCTGCAACAAAAATCTTCAGCCCCTTGTTGATGGCTTCAACTTGATCTGCAATGCTTTGATACCATGTGAAAATTTCTGAGCATACAAATCCTATTGCTAAATATTGATTTACTTCTCCTACTTGTTTTATTATAGACAAGTTATTTAACTGAAAATATTCAGAAAAAAATCGAACTAAACAAAACTAGCAACCTACACAAATATAGATCATTTACTGAACATCATGCACATATGACAAAGGACACAGATTTTTTGGACAAATGTCCCCAAAAAAATCCATTGCAGGAAAACCGATGCAACAGATCTGAGAGTTTATTATTATTAAGCAACAGTATTCTGTGTACATCTAGGGTGCCATAATCCGGCTCACCCAATAGAGAAAACCTCGACTACAGAGAAAAATGTGAGTTTTACATCACTCCCGCAAGTCTCGGGTGATCCAGATGAGCTACTGGTGAAACCCCATCTAGCTCTGCGCGATATCTACATTGCCACTGCGTAAGGCTGCATGGCCTTGGATGAGGGACTGCATCACCCTTGCTTTTCGCTGATCAGCTTCTCCCAGAATCTGGTTTTAGCCCTGCCGACTAACAAACCCCAGTCTCTAGTGAATTTCAGACTTTTCCTTAGAGGCACTGCGTTGCCCCTGCGTGAGCCCTATGTGGGCCTGCGTCACCCTCTCAAGGGTCTGTGTCACACCCTCTGACGTTTGTACTGCCTCCACAACATTAACATCGAAGTAAATACATTAGTAGCCTACACATGTAGATCTAAACTGAATAACATGCTCAATGAAAAAGTGACACACAAGGATTTTCTGAACAATTGTCCTCGGAAAAACCCAATGCGGGAAAACCGATGTTGCTAGCTTTTGGAGGGTTTTTATTATTAAGAAGATTCTAAGCACAACAGATCTGGGCACCAAACTAGTTAACCCGACAGAGAAATAAATTTGCAGAAATACCTCTATTCTGGAGACAGAAAAAATGACTGATTCACACCCTCAAATAGGATTTACAGAACTCAGCCTTTTCCGGCCTCTAGAAACCCCAGTGCTGCTCTGAAGCCCTCTGCGTTAGCCCTGTTGGCCTGCGTCAACCTCTATGCTTCTCAAGAAGGCCCTATGTCACCCTAGACTGGGTTACGCTGCCCCTGCGCTGCCATAGCTAGGCTTGCGTCAGCCCTCCTGGCCTCTTGTTGCATCTGCGTTGCCCCTGTTTGACTTTCGACTGCTTTGCATAGTTGTTGCCTCTATTCTGCCTTGGTCTGTTGCTTCTCTGCCCTCGTTGTACTCTTGGCCTAGGACTAGACCATTCCCCTTGCCAATACTGCCCCTCGCTGCAGCTAAAACAATTTTGAAATTCTTAGCAAACCACGCCCAAAATTCTAGGTTAGCTTCAGTGCTCTGCCAGTGTGTATGTTCTCCAATTGACCCCATGCCCTCTTCTTATACTTTTCTCATTGAAACATCAATGACCGTGATCTAATATTGAATCGATGGCTAAGATTAGAAGATGCTTTATCCGCGTCACTTAAGTCATTCTCATCACATGTTTAATTTAATTATCTTTAATCTTTTAATTTTCCTAAGTTAGACTTAGGGTCCTTAATTAAAAAATTAATTAATTAAATATCTCTTAAACAGGATGGAATTTCCCAAAACTCTTTCTGGGTCTTGGAGATCTTATGTACTCTAGTCCCTCCACAAAGTTTGGGAGCTAGAGCACATCCGATGTTACCCCAACACCCAAAAACCTCAATACTTCATCTTAGCGAGGAATGTGCTCTAGCAAAACACTTCACCCTGAAGTTCTGCACTGATCTCTGGTGTGGGTCTCTGCGCTGATGCTAGACCTGTTGCCCTTCATAAATGCACAGTTTCTTCTCTTTTGTACTACTTCCCATGGCGTTGCCACCGTCACTACTACATCCATACTGCAGCTCCTTCTCAAATCGCTGCATTGTGCTGCTCATAGCATTGCCACTGCTAACTGTTGCACTACAACTCAGTTGCTGAGAGTAAGCAACTGAAGGGCTCCTGCCCAAATGACAAACAAGTTAGTTGGCCTACAAATCATCATTGAAGCTCCATAGGCTGCTGCTCTGCGTTGTCCTCTGGAGACTACTGCGCTGTTGTAGCATTGCACTGCGTAAGCAAACTTCCTTTGCGCTGCCGCCCTCTACATTGCTGCTGCATCTGCACTGCGCTGCTCCTGAAGCCTTTGCGTTGCCTCTACGTTGCTTCCTCTTCAGCATGTCAACCTCTGCCTCTGCTTCATTCGTGATCTTTTGCACCCACTACTCCAGTCATTCCTTGCTACTGTCTTCAGGCTCCCGTAGCACGGATGTGATCCAAGAGTTAGGCTACTCAAGGATCCCGCCACCACTCTGTAGCAGCTCTACCGATCAAGATCACCCCACTTTTGTGATTCATGAGCGCTCATGCATACGCTATCGTCCGAGCCATTGTCTGCTAAAACAACCTTGGAACTAGAAGCTTCCTTGTCCTTCTTCTTCAAAGGACAATTGTTGGCAAAATGTCCAAGTTTGCCACATTGGAAACATTTGATCTTTGATAGATCACGCTTCTTTTCCCCTTGTTGCCTCTTTGATGCCAAGGCTACATCTTCCTCTTCCTCTTTTATCTTGCTCGAGCTGGTGCTGTATTGCCTCTTGGTCATTGGGCGAATTTCCTCTTGTTGGAGAATAGTCCACATATTGTCCCAGTTGGGAAGGTCCGCTCTACCCAAGAGACTTTGGACAAAAGTTTTCTTGTCCTCTGTGATAGCATTGAGAGCGGTCCTCACCATGACATCATCATCTACTTTCACCCCCATGCCATTCAAATGATCATGGATCAACTACAGTCTGGATAGGAAAGGATCGATTTCCTCTCCCTTGGACATCATGAATAACCTCAGCTGGTTATCTAGAAGCATCTTTCTCTGGACGGACCTTCCTTGATACAATGTGGTTAGGGCTTCCCAAATCTCATGATCCATCGCCTTCTCGGCTATGGGTTGTACCACATGATCTTTAACCCCGTCCATAATGAAGCGCTTGCCATGTGTCGCTACTTGATTGTGCTTCTCTAGGAGTTTTGCATCGGTTGGTGTAGCCAAGACTTTCTCTGCATGCTCCTGTATACCGTAGGCATCTAGGACTACCAGGATTCTGGCCTTCCAGATAGAAAAGTTGGACAAGCCGTCCAACCTATCCTGATCACGCAGTCCGTGTGGCGCCATCTGCTCAGAAATTTGTTGGAACGGATCCTCCTCTCTAAACTAGAGACTCAGATCTAGGGTCCTTGGTGAGAAAGGCACCCTCTGCTCCCTTTGACAACTAACTTCCTCCATTGGAAGTCTGCCAAACACAACGAATCAACTCTCTTCGATCTGATGATCGATCTTTAGATTTATTTGGCAGGAAATCTACTGAGAATTTGTTCTCCTCTCGCTCTTTTTCAACTTAGCTTAGGCTAAATTCTGCACCGGCAGAATCTTCACCCCACCAGCAATTGCTGAAGATCTGCAACTCAGGTCTGGTTCACGATACTCTGCACAACAATAAGATTCTGGACTGCGTCACCTTGGATGGCCTTTGTGTGAGCAGACTGGCTCAACTTAGCCTCTGCGTAGCAACTACGCCATGTAGGCTGCTCTTGCGTCCCTCTGGAAGGCACTGCGCTGTCTCTGCGTCACCCAGTTAGGACTGCGTCAGCCCCTGCATGGCTCTATTTTCTTTTTCATCCTTCTGGTGCTGCATTGCCCCTTCTGGATTCTATGCTACTACTGCTGCTTTCTGTAGCACAGATTTATTAAGCTCTCTTGCTGGAGATCCATCTCGATCTACAATCGTTCTAATACCATGTGAAAATTTCTAAATTTACTTAAACAGAAACCCTACTGTTCAATTCTTGATTTACTTCTCCTACTTACATAAGTTATTAATCTGAAATCTTCAACATTAACATAGAAGTAAATACATTAACAACCTACACATGCAAATCTAAACTGAATAACATGCTCAATGACAAAATGGCACACAAGGATTTTCTGGACCACTGTCCCTGGAAAAACCCAATGCGAGAAAACCAGTGCTGTTAGCTTCTGGAGGGTTGTTATTATTAAGCAGATTCTAAGTACAACAGATCTGGGCACCAAACTGGTTAACCCGACAGAAATAAATTTGCAGCAATACCTCTATTATGGAGATAGAAAAATTGACTGATTCACACCCTCAAATGGGATTTACAGAACTCAGCCTTTTCTGGCCTCCAGAAACCCCAGCTCTACTTTGAAGCCCTCTGTGTCAGCCTCTGCGTTGCTCAGGAAGGGCATGCGTCACCCTAGACTAGGTTATGTTGCCCTTGTGCTTCTCTAGCTGGGCCTGCGTCAGCCCTCCTAGCCTCCTGTTACCTCTGTGCTGCCCCTGCTGGGCTCTCGGCTGCTCTGCGTAGCTGCTGCCTCTGTGATGCCTTGGTCTAACGCTTCTATGCCCTCATTGTACTCTTGGCCTGGGACTAGACCATCCCCATTACCAATACTACCCCTTGCTGCTGCTGAAAGACTTTGAAATTCTTAGCAAACCACACTCTAGAATTCAAGCTAGCTTCAGTGCTTTGCCAGTGTGTGTGTTCTGCAACTAACCCCAAGCCCTCTTCTTATACTTTTCTTGTTGAAACATCAATGACCGTGATCTAATATTGAATAGAAAACTAAGATTAGAAGATGCTTGATCCACGTCACTTAAGTCATTCTCATCACATGTTTAATTTAATTACCTTTAATCTTTTAATTTTCTTAAGTTAGACTTAGTGTCCTTAATTAAAAGGATTAATTAATTGAGTATCTCTTAAACATGATGGAATTTCCCAAAACGCTTTCTGGGCCTTGGATATATTATGTACTCTAGTCCCTCCATAAAGTTTGGAAGCTAGAGCACATCTGATGCTACCCCAACACCCCAAAATCTCAACACGTAGATCTGATCTTCGTTCGAGCACTGCTGCGTTAGAAGAATTCGATCTCTTAGATTCTATGTGTGTCCTCCAACTGACCCCAAGCCCTTCCTTTATACTTTTCTTGTTGACACATCAATGATCATGATCTAATCTCTAATCAACGGCTAAGATTAAAAGAAGCTTGATCCACGTCACTTAGAAAGTTCTCATCACATGTGTAAATTAATTCACTTTAATTTTTCAATTTCCCCAAGTTAGACTTAGGGTCCCCATTAAAAAATTTAATTATTTGAATATCTTTTACACTAGATGGAATTTCTCCAAACGCTTTCTAGGTCTTGGAGATCTCATGTGTTCCAACCCCTCCACAAAGTTTCGGATCTAGAGCACATCCGATGCTACCCAAAATCTCAACATGACCCATCTGAGAAATGTTAAAATTTGACAGATCAAGGATGAATTTCTCCTAGAAGAAATCATATCTCTCAGTTCTGTTTGAACCACCTATAATAAAATTTCATTTCTAACAACTCTAATATAAATATCCAAAATAGTAAGTCACATCTCAATTTGGAAGGGACTTTCCAAAAATAGAAATCCATGTCTAAATGATCAAGGATGATCTTGATATATGGAATCTGTGAAAATTTCTAAACAAAAATCCTACTACAGTGCCTTGATTTACTTTTCCTACTTGATTTAAGTTACAAGTTAATTTTGTGAATTATTCAGTAAAATTAGCAAAGTAAACACATCTGCAGCCTACACATTTATAGATCATTTACTGAACATCACGCACACATGACAAAGTGACACAGATTTTTCGGACAAATGTCCCTGGAAAAACCCAATGCGGGAAAACCAGTGCAACTAGCTCTAGAGGGTTTTATTATTATGAAGAATCTGTATACAACAATATCTGGTCACCAAAATGGTTTTCCCTACAGATAAATTACATGACAGTAGTACCTCTTTCACTCGGAGACAGAAAATATGGCTGATTCACACCCTCAAATGGGATTTACAGAACTCGAGCCCTTTCTGGCCCATCGAAAACCCTAGCGCTATCCCTCAGCCCTCTGTGTCAGCCTCTGCATTACCCTAGATGGGCCTGCGTCACCTCTTAGGGTTTACGATGCCCCTGCGCTACCTTGGTTGGGCTTGTGTCACCCCTGAAGGGTTGTTGCTACCTCTGCGATGCCTTCTGCGTGGCTTTGGTTGAACTGCGTATCTCTGGATGGCCTTTGTGCTACCTGGTACACTACCTCTCTGTCGTTGTTGTATTCTTGGCCTCGAATCAAATCATCCCTTTCCAATCTCTACCCCTCACTGCACTGCAAACTCGCTTCAAAATTCTTAGCAAACCACATCCTAGAATTTCTGTTGGGAAAAATACTGAGAGGGGGGGGTGAATCAGTATTTACTGCATATTCAAAACTTTTTACTTTTTCATTCCTTAAAACCCATACGCTACTTTCCTTCAGTAAACTAGCGTATATACGCGGATCCCCTTTATGAAACTAGCGTATACGTAGATCTAGATGTTATTAACCTTTCAACAAACCATTCCATCATTTAATCATCAGATATTCAATAAGCAGTAAACATGTGCAGTAAGAACAGAATAAACCATCACACAAGCATCACACATGAACACCAGGATTTTTAGGTGGAAACCCAAGTCGGGAGAAAACCACCGCTGCAGTTGCTCAGCCTTCAATATTTTATTATAGAGAAAACATATTACAACATATGTGTTGGCGCAGACTTGACCAGCACGCAGGCACCCACCTGCGCTCGTTTACCAGCCTCTCCTGGAAGGGAGCTCCAACCCCCTGACTCGTTTACCAGCCTCTCCTGGAAGGGAGCTACGACCCCCCGATCTCGTTTACCAGCCTCACCTGGAAGGGAGCTACGACCCCCTGACTGAAGGCTACAACCTTCAGCACCTCCTTGGACCACGTTTCATCAATTTTCACACTGGATCCAACAACTTCAATAGAACACCACTTGCAGGCCACATTTCATCATATTTTCAAACTAGACTATTTCCACACTTTTAAGCCCAAACATACATCACCAACAGATACTTAACAACACAGATCAGATAGCAGAAACATAGCAGAACAGATCAGATATTTCATACCCCTTGTTTCAGCAAACCCTAGTTTGCATACGCGCTTTCCCTTTACTGATGTCGCGTGTATACGCGCTTCCATCCATACAAACCAGTGTATACCTCAGTGTATATTTCATTGCGCATACGCGCGTTCTCTTCGCTGAAGCTGCGTATATACGCGCTTCCTCCGCGACGAAGTAGCGTATAGATCTTCAATCATTACAGAGCAGCATACTTCATCAGATCAGATATTCAGTTCAGATTCAACTCTTTACTTTAGACAGATGTTCGCCTCATCACAGATCTAATCACTCCATAAACAGATCTAGCAGATACAAATACATTTCAGATCTAGATATCCCGCTTCATCATTTCTTCATAGGTGCAACATAGATTCAGATCTATCATCAAACCTTTACCCTTTCCATACAGATATACTTCACAGAGAAGTATTCATTCAAGCTCAGACATCTTGCTCTCACACTTGTGATTTGCACAATGAAATTCTTCTCCTTATATAGGTTTATCCTTTTTCAATACCATGAGCCCCTTTTTCAATACCATGGGCCAAAGCAATACCATGAGCCCAAAACTACCTGAACGGGGTCAATTAGGCGGATCATTACCCAATACAATGGGTCAATACCATGGCGGTTACCCCTGGTTTTTCACTTTTTGAGCGCTTTAGCCCATACGTGACTTGGCACGTTCTTTTCCGCGTGCATACGCGACTTCCCCTAGGCCAATCCGCGTATTCAAGGAGACATACTCTTTTCATCATATTTTGAGCACATTCTGAATTCCTTTCTTCATTGCCTTCTGTACACACTGTAGAAACATCATATTTTCTTCATCAGGAACATATTCTCTCAAGTACAACTTCATCAAGTAAGTTGTCATCATCTTCATCAAGTGGGTTGCCTTTCAAGGACAACACTCAGCATCATATTGTAAACAAACATCAGATTTACATTATTTACTAAGTCCATCAAGTCAAGAATAACTTCATCAGGTGGATTTCTATTAAGGACAACACATGTCAACAGTCGCATGTCTTCATCTCCATTTAGTGGGTTGCCATCAAGGACAACACTCTGCATCATATTTCCAACAATTTCGACTTAGCTTCAGTGCTCTGCCAATGTGTGTGTGTCCTCCAATTGACCCCAAGCCCTTCTCTTATACTTTTCTCGTTGGGAAACCAACGATCGTGATCTAATCTCTAATCGACGGCATAGATTAAAAGACTACTTGATCCACATCACTTAGAACATTTCGTCACATGTGTTTAATTAATTCACTTTAATTTTTCTAATTTGCTAAGTTAGACTTAGGGTCCTCATTAAAAACATTAATTATTTGAATATATCATACACCAGATGAAATTTCTCCAAACGCTTTCTGGGTCTTGGAGATCTCGTGTGTCTTAGCCCCTCCACAAAATTTTAGAGCTAGAGCACACCCGATGCTACCCCAAAATATCAACACTCCATCTTAGCGAGGAGTGTGCTCTAGCAATACTTCCACACTGAAGCATTGCCTGATCTCGACATCGGTCTCTGCGTTGTTGATGTTTGCCTATTGCCCTCCATCCACTGCACTGTTGCCACTGTACTGCTTCCCATGTCACTGTCGCTAACATTGTTGCATCTGTACTGCAGCTCCCTGTGAAATTGTTGCATCGTGCTGCCCACTGTTGCACTGCAACTAAGTTGTTGAGAAGTAAGCAACTGAGGGACCCCTGCCCAATCACTAACAGACAGGTCAGTCGGGCTGCATCTCATCACTAAAGCTCCCTTGGTTGTTGTGCTTCGTTGTCTCTCTAGAGCCACTGCATTGCTATTGCTCTGCACTGTGTAAGCACTGCCCCTCTACGCTATTGAAGTCCCATCAGCCTTTGCGCTACTGCTTCTACGTTGTTTTTGCCTCTGCACTGTGCTGCTCCAATCTACAGTGTCCCAACTCTGCCCTCTACTTCACTGTGATCCTCTGCACCCACTGCTCCAGTCATCCTCGCTACTTTCTTTAAGGCTCCCATAACACGTATGTTATCCAAGAGCCTGCGCACCTCAAGAATCATGCCTCTCCATCTGTAGCTTCTCTACAGATCAATGTAGCCCCACCTTTTCTCTTAAGGCACATTAGCGGTCATAGCCACATCATCCTCCCTACCACTGTCCCCTTTAGCTGCTACTGCCCTGGAATCAGAAGATCCCTTGTCCTTCTTCTTAGGACAAGTGCTCAAGAAGCATCTAAGTTCGCCACAATTAAAGCACTGGACCTTTGATAGGTCCATCTTCTTCTTCCCTTGCTGTCATCGTTCCTTTGATGCAAGAACTGCGTCCACTTCCTCCTCCTTCACTTTGCTAATTTCGGCGCTGAATTCCTTCTTGGTCATCCATTAGATCTCCGCTTGTCGAAGGATGGCCCACATATCGCCCCAATTGGGGAGTTGTGCTTTGCCCAAAATGCTTTGGACAAAGGTTTCCCACTCGTCAGTGACAACATTCAGGGTTGTCCTTACTAAGTGTCCCTCATCCGGAGTTGACCCCATGGCAATTAGCTGATCCCGGATAGTCTGCAGTCTGGAAATGAATGGATTGGTCTCTTCACCTTTGTGCATCTGGAATATCCTCATTTGGTTCTCCAGAAGGATCTTACGTTGGGTGGAGCTCCCCTGATACGATGTGGTTAGAGCTGTCCACACCTCATTTGTCGTCTTCTTCTCAGAAATGTGTGGGACCACGTGATCCTTCACCCCATCCATGATCAAGCACTTTGTCCGTGCTTGATTCTCGTTAAACTTCTTCAGAGCATCCACATCGGTCGGCACAACTAAGACATTTTTAGTGTGGTCTCTGATGTCGTACTCCTTCAGGATTGACAGGATTCTGGCTTTCCAGATCGCGAAGTTGGACACACCGTCCAACCTATCCTGATCACGCAGTCTGTACGGGGCCATCTATCTTAAATATATCGAAACATGTGCTCCTCTCCCTCTTCTTGTTGCAACACTCAACAAAAAACTAGATCTGGGTTTCTTGGCAATAGAAACCCTCTATAGTAGCTGCTCCCTCTGAAAACTGATTTCCCTCCCCAAAATACTTTGCCAAAACAACTCAATCAGTCCTCTACGATCACCCTCCTGATCAAATCTCAGATCTGTTTGGCACAAATCTGCTGAGCAACTGTTCTTCTCTTGCTTTTGTCACCTTTGCTAAGCACTGTTCTACACTGATAGAACATGTACCACACTAGCAACCTCTGAAGATCTGAAGCTCCGCTTTGGGCTATGGAAAATCTGTACAACAACCTCAAAACTGAAATGCGTCCCTCTGGCTGCTCTTGTGTTACTCTGGAAGGCTCTGCGCTACCTCTGCGTCACTCAGTTGGGACTGCGTCAGCCCTTGCGTGGCCTCTGCTGAGACTGCATCCTCTTAGTAATGCTTTGCCCTCTTTGGAACTTTGCTGCTTCAGCTGCCTTCTCAACAGCAAAAAATTCTTCAGCTATTTTGCTGGTGATTTAGCGTGATTTGCAATTCTCTAATACCATGTGAAAATTTCTAAACAGAAATCCTGTTGTAGTGTCTTGATTTACTTTTCCTACTTGATTTAAGTTACAAGTTAATTTTCTGAATTATTCAGTAAAATCAACAAAGTAAACAAAACTGCAGCCTACACATTTACAAATCATTTACTGAACATCACACACACATGACAAAGTGACACAGATTTTTCGAACAAATGTCCCCAGAAAAACCCAATGCGGGAAAACCGGTGCAACTAGCTCTAGAGGGTTTTATTATTATGTAGAATTTGAATACAACAATATCTGGGCACCAAAATGGTTCGCCCTACAGAGAAATTACACGGCAGTAGTACCTCTTTCACTCGGAGACAAAAAATATGGCCGATTCACACCCTCAAATGGGATTTACACAACTCGAGCCCTTTTTTGGCCCACCGGAAACCCTAGCACTGTCCCTCATTCCTTTGTGTCAGCATTTGTGCTGCCTTGGATGGGTCTGCGTCACCCTCTCATGGCTTACGTTTCCCTTGCGCTGTCCTAGATGGCCCTGCATCACCCTTGAAGGGTTGCTGCTGCCTCTGTGCTTGCTTTTGCATGGCTCTGGCTGAACTACGTATCTCTGGTTGGCCTCTGCGCTTCCTGGTACACTGCCTCTTTGTCGTTGTTGTATTCTTGGCCTCGGATCATATCATCCCTTTCCAATCTCTGCCCCTCACTACACTGCAAAATCGCTTCGAAATTCTTAGCAAACCACGCCCTAGAATTTCGACTTAGTTCAGTGCTCTGCCAATGTGTGTGTGTCCCCCAATTGACCCCAAGCCCTTCTCTTATACTTTTCTAGTTGGGAAATCAACGATCATGATCTAATCTCTAATCAACGGCTCAGATTAAAAGACTTCATGATCCATGTCACTTAGAACATTTCATCACATGTGTTTAATTAATTCACTTTAATTTTTCTAATTTCCTAAGTTAGATTTAGGGTCCTCATTAAAAAAATTAATTATTTGAATATCTCATACACTAGATGAAGTTTCTCCAAACGCTTTCTGGGTCTTGGAGATCTCATGTGTCTTATCCCCTCCACAAAATTTCGGAGCTAGAGCACACCCGGTGCTACCCCAAAATCTCAACAGAATCGATTTTAAAATAAAATCAATCATGATTATACAAGTCAAGAATTAATATTTTTGTCCTTACTAGTATTATTATTATTATGATACTATTATTTATAAAATAGTCTAAAGTCATTCACCTTTAATGAATTAATAAAAACGAATTCTCTCATGAAATAAGTAAATTAAATTGAGAATCTCTTACTTGGCAAATTGAACCTCTCTCTTGGAATAAAATGGTAACTCCACACTTAAGAGAATGTAACTCTCTCTCACTAATTCAATGTATGGAAAATGTGCAACTCCTCCTCATTAAATGCACTTGTAACTCTCTCATTCAATTCGATTTGTAACTCTCACCAAATATTCTATCATGTCCAAGTATAACTCTCCCTTTCCCTAATTTAAATTGTAACGCCTAAAGACAAGTGTATCTCTCTATTCTTGGGAAGATTTACACTTCTCCTCAAGTAACTCCTCCCTCATGAAATTCAATTCTTCTATTGTTGGCTCAAGGAATGAACTCTCCAGGTTACATGTTGTCGCCCTGGAAAGCCAAACCTATGTTGCAAAATGTTGTATGTCATCAACATAGTATTATAAATATATGGATGTAAGGAATTATATTTTAATTACAGTATTAAGTAAGTGTGGAGAGGTGCATTTTACAATCCAATATGACGAACCTACACTCATGAATAAAGAAAAGAGTAGAACATTGCAAGATCTTGTCATAATTAGCCATGGTGCAGCCAAACCAAAAAGTTAAGAGGCCCAGAAAATGAAAGAAAACATTATCCAACTTAAGGCAATTGTATCAAATCACATAAGCTACTGTTTTCAAAAGTCGCAATATTAAAGGCACACCTCAAATTAAACTCAAAATATAAAATTTCAGAGATGGGAAAGAACCGGTTGGTACAACAAGACGTAATTGATCATTGCGCAGTAGATTAAACGCATCAGGGTGAAGAATTGCTTACTTTTCTCGTGATTTCTCCTAAACAACAAGTCTCAAAACCGCTCAAGACCGGCACATCGAACTGTAGAAGGGGCCTGGCGCATATTTCTGCAGCAACGGGGGGCTTCGCAGCATTCTAGTTGTGGTTGTGGTGCTTGGCTGATGCTGTCTCCTAGTTGTCACTACAAGATCTATTGGCATGGGGGATTAGGCACTAACACGAGGGCTAAAGTGTTGGCCTGTTGGGGGCTTATGTAGTTTGTAGCTCAACTGTGCATTGATAAATTTTGGGTGTTTGGTGATTCTAAAGTTATTATGGACCATTTGAACATGGGGTATAAAATACAGCCGGGACATATGATTTATTGGTTGGAGCGGATATATGCCCTAACGAAGACCTTTGCATCCATATTTTTCAAACACATTTCGGGAGAAAAATACTTAGGCTGACAGACTTTCAAAAAAAGGACTGAGGGGGGTTTTCGGCATGATGCACTATGAGCTGGTAAATGTGGATGGCGAGGGAGCTACTAGTTTGGTTTCATTTGCATAGTGCTTAGTTTTGTCCCACAGGTTTGAGCTTACTGTGGACTAAGCCGCGCTTTTTGAAACGACTCTGCAATGGTTTATGTTGTTATAAATTTTTTTTTGGTACTACCAATGCAGCCCGCTACAGTTTTTTGTTAGTAGAATAGGCTGAAAGTTATTGCAGACTTATTTCAAGAAATAGCCTTTTGAACACACTGTTGGAGCAGGGTCTCCCAACGACTATGAATTTTGTCCATTTTTGTATAATTTTGTAGTGTTTAGTCTAACGCAGGGGTTTTGGGGTGGGTCAAAACCCCTAACGCATTGTAAATGGGTCAAGGGTAGACCAAGAGTCCGCAAACCACAATTTGCAGACCATTGGATGCGTAGGCTAAATCGCTATAAATAGATGAACCTTTTTTGAGTCATAGGTAGGAATGAATAGAGATTGATGTGAAGTACAAACTGTTAGATCCGTGGTAGGGTTGTTTGGGTTAGGTCTCCTGCTGATTGTGTGCACGGAGATCCTCTGTCCTGCTGTGTGCGGACCTTACTGGCTGTGTGCACAGGTGGTAATTTGGGAATGTAAGAGGATTTTTGGGTAATAATATAGATGTGCGAAAGTATTGCAGGTATTTGATGTTATATGGACCTGATCTATTATGGTTGATGCGGACTTGAGTTATATGATCTGTTTGTAAGCTATGAACTGTCTATGTTTATGGTAAATGCATCTGTGATCTGTTAATCTGCTGCAAATATAATGTTCTGTGATTATAGCTGATAGTACGCACGTGGATGCGAGCTTGTTAATTAGATCTGATTAATGTATTTTGGTTATTTATTGGAACTCCTGTGAATGACCTTTGGCCATATAGATCTAATAATTGTGGACCGGCTTGACTTACCTGCTCTCTCCCAGGGTGTGGAAACCTGGTTCCAGCACCCTCCCATACTGCTTCGGGTGAGACTTTGGCCTGCGCAAGCAGGTCACTTCCAAAAGGGCCAATAGTATAGGGGTTTGTTGGCAAACCTTAACCTTCGAACCTGGGTCAAGACTCTTCGAGCCAACAAATGGTTCTGTTGCCGAGACCGGGAGCATTTTGAGAGAGATCGGGTAATGCCAAGATCGTATTAGAAAACTAAGAAGAATCAACGAAGAGTTTGAAGCAAGAATTCATAGGGAAATAACTCATTTCCATCAGAAGACGAGATGGCCTCGCACATGAAGCTACCTACCTTCAAAGGCGTGGGCAATGAGGACATGGATCGGTTTCAGTTTTTTGCAGGATCGGTATGGACTACGTAGAACGTAGTAAATGATGCGGTGAAATAGGCACAATTATCCCTTGCTTTTGAAGGGAGAGCCTTGGACTAGTACATGGGATACATTGATAAACATGCAAACGCGACTATTGAGGAAATCAAGAATGCATTAAAGCAGCAGTTCAAGAAACCTAAGTCCTACTCTCAGATAGTGAACGACCTAAAAGATATCAAGCAAGGACCATCTAAGTTCGTGTGGGAAGAATATCAACGGTTAAAGAAGGTGATCAGAGAAGGAGGATTCTAATATGATGACAAGCAACACATATAGTGGTTCATTGCTATGTTTCTGCCCTACCTGTGCGTACCTATGGGTCACCAAGCCATTGAAACATAGGAGAAGGCCTTGGAGGTTGCCATGAAACTGGAAGTTGCGCCAAGAGATGATACCCAGTTAGGAGTACAACAGATACAAGGCCATCTAGAAGCAATGCACATGGAGATTCAAAATCTACACAAGGAGTGAGGGATGGAGGCCTACGCGCTGTGCCCAAGGGAAGCTGCAGGACCAAGTGGGCTGACGGTATGGTGTGATGACTGCCGCATTGCTGGGTTGCACAATACTAATCACTGTCCTCGTCGTGCCACATATATCTTGGAAGTAAAACAAAAGTGGTGTAGGTTTTGTAGGTCTGTAGGACATGAAGAACATAACTGCCGAACGTATGATTTGATGGTCGACCGGGGAGACCTGTATAGGGTACAGTCAGACCCTGCTTCGCCTAGATCCCCGGCAAGTATAGGAGGCTCCCCGGCCAAGGGCAGGGGAGGGGAGAGAGGAGGAAGTGAAGGTAGGGGTAGAGGCCAACTAATCTGCTATAATTATGGGGAAGTAGGTCACTTTGCAAGGGATTGCACAAACCCAACTCGGTAGACCTGCAAATACTGTAGACAACTGGATCATGTGGTTGAAGATTGCCCGATTCTGATAACCAAGATGTAGGAGAAGCAACAGAAACCTATGCAGAACGTACAAAGGGTCAAGATAGAACCACGAAGTGAAGAACCAAGTATTAATGTTATAACCCGCAGCGGCATAGCCACCAGCAGGGCTGCGGAAAAAGCTGAGGCAGAACCTCTTATCCGTAAAGCAACCAATAAACAAGAAGGGTTGGACCTACCAAAAGAAAGGGAAACTTTTGTCTCAACTCGCCAAGACTTTGCTAATGCTGTGACACCTGCGCACCTTAGAGGGGATGATGAAGTTAAATCATTCCTATAGGCGTGTATGAGGCTGCTGCGCAATCAACGTGCCATAGAAACCCTCCAAGTCCTGATAGATAGCTGCGCAGGAAAAACATCCCCAGCTATGGAAATTAAGGATGTGCACAAACTATATAAGCACAAGAGGCGCACTGGTCGGGAGATGCGACTGACCACACAGATCGACAATTATGAGATGGAGCAAGTTATTCTAGACTTGGGATCTGATGCGAATGTACTACCCAAACAGACTTGGCAGCGAATGGGAGAACCTAAGTTGGAATGATCTACTATCCAGATGGGCATGGCTAATCAAAAGATGATCATACCATTGGGGAGATTGTCAAAGATGGTCGTATATATTTCCGGGGCTAAGGTACGAGCTGAATTTTAAGTCATTCAAATTGTAGAAGATGCGGATTCGTACCCAGCGCTCCTGGGATTGGATTGGGCCATTGATATGGGTGGAATTATCAACTTAAAAAAACGAAGCATGGTATTTGAAAAAGAGGGAACTCGGGTGATCGTACCACTAAATCCTGCAGAAGGAGAAAGATATATCGAGCCAACGCGGGAGGAAGAAGAAATAGACAGTATCTATAAGCTAACTACAAGGGACGAAGAATGGATCAATCCTACAGCCGATGGAGTGTTGTGTTGGGAAAAAGATAGCGAATGCTTTTTCGACTCCGACAAGGAAATCAATAATTGGCAAAACCGACTGCATGATGTCTTCGTGTTGTGCTGTCTACAAACTTCCAGGGACTTCCGCTGCATCTCCGCCAAGGTAAGAGAACTACCCTATTTTGATGGCTCTGTTAGTATAAATAAATTTCTGCGTACATTCAAACCTGAGGTCCCAAGAGAATGAAGGTTGTGGGCTCTTAATCTGGCTATGTGCAAAATGCCTGCAAGATGGTGGGAGGCACATAAGGGGTTGTTCTAGGACTGGGAGGAGTGTCAGGATATGATGATCCTGCGATTCGAGGCCCTGGTTGAGGTGCGTGTCAAGAAGTTCCTTGGCCCAAGGGACCCACGTGAAAATTTGTCTGCTTGGATAGAAAAATGGCATGACCAAGCTCTGAAGGAATGGGTTCATTTGTTTATTCATGCATTAGGACCGATCCCTACTGCATGGTACTTAGATGCGGAGCTACATCAACACACCCTCCATTGGGAAACCTTTAAGGATGAATTCATTGGTACCTTTGGACTAATAGGAGGATTGAAGGCGCTTGATGAAGCTCTGCAGGACATAGATGCATTCGTATTTGGGGAATTCATCTCCTCCGTAGCAATTGGAGTGCTGACATGAGAAATGCAAATGCAGGACGTTATCAATTGTAGCAATATAGCTATAGAAGAATGTGATGAGAACCCGCATAATATCTCTATCCCAGAATCGGAGGGGGAACGCGCAATCACGGGGCCCTCACTACTGTGGATGTAACAAAACCCCTGAAACTACGGGAAGTCAACATTGGCACGACAGAGCAACCTAAGTTGGCTAAGATTGGTGACTATTGGGATGATGACACTATAAGCAAGGTGGCTAAATTGCTCATAGAATACCAAGACTTATTCTCGACCAAATTTTTGGAGCTCAAAGGGATTACAAGGGACTTGGGAGTGATGCGCATCACATTAAAACCGGATGCACGACCAATAAAGCAGCAACCTTACCGATTGAATCCTAATTATAAACAAAAGGTTAAGGAGGAACTGGATAAAATGCTCGCCGTAGGTATTATCGAGCTAGTGGAGCAGTTAGATTGGGTAAGTCCGATGGTAGTTCAGGAAAAGAAAACTAAACGAGAAATTCGGATCTGTGTGGACTTATGCAAGTTAAATGACGCCTGCGTGCATGATCCCTTTCCGACACCATTTTACGATGAAAGATTGGATAGTGTAGGAGGCCAGGAAGTGTATTTGTTTACTGATGGGTTCTCCAGATATCATCAAATCCGAATTGCACCACAAGATCGCAGCAAGACTACATTTGCCACGGAATGGGGATCTTTCCAGTATACAGTCATGCCGTTTGGACTCAAGAATGCCCCTGCTATCTTCTCACGAGTCATTGTTGCAGTATTCAAAGAATTCATCCACAAATTTCTCGAAGTATATTTTAATTACTGGACTGTATTCGGCTTGGTAAAGACGCACGTTTCAAACCTGCGCATGATGTTGGATGCCTGCCGAAAACACCAAATTTCCCTAAATATTAAAAAGTGTATCTTCTGCGTACCCTTAGGGATCTTGCTCAGACATATAGTTTGCCAACAAGGGCTAATGGTGGACCCTGTGAAGGTTGCAGTTATCATCAACCTAGCTATACCTACGACGGAGAAACAACTACGTTCGATCCTTGGACATACGGGCTACTGCAAAAAATTTATTCAGGGATATGCGCTGATCACAGCACCATTGGAGAAGTTGCTTAAGAAAGATGTGTCATTTTTTTTGGATGACGAATGCTACAAGAGCTTTGAGCTACTCAAAGAAAAATGGTCTTTGCACCTATCCTTATCTTCCCTGATTGGGCAAAGGAATTCCACGTTCATGTGGATACCTCAAGAATTGCCCTGGGAGCGGTCCTCACGCAGCCTCGTGCTGGAGATATTGCTCACCCTATCAAATTTTATAGTCAGAAACTCTCAAGTGCGGAGCGCAACTATGCCACTATAGAGAGGGAAGGGTTGGCCATGGTTTATGCACTACAAATGTATCGACACTATCTGTTAGGAGGACACTTTAAAATGTTTAAAGATTACTCAACTTTAAAGTACCTAGTGAATAAGCCTGTGTTGGGGGGGAAAATCTACAGATGGCTGCTGCTGTTTCAAGAATACGATTTTGAAATCATAGTCAAACCAGGGAATTTGAATGTTGGGCCGGATCACTTATCCCGAATTGAGACAGGTGAAGAACCTACTAGCTTGGAGGAAGGGTTTCCCGACGTGCAACTATTTTCCATTAGAGTCGTAGGTGTGCACTTTGGTGATATCATCCAGTTCCTCACCATAGGCATGGCACCTGCGGGATATTTAGTACAACAAAAGAAGGAGCTGGTTACTCGGGTAATAGATTTTACCATCCTCGCAGGGCAGTTGTATAAACTGGGTGTTGATGAAGTGCTGCACAGGTATGTTCTGGAGCATGAATGACATGATATCTTGGCCTAAGCTTATGAAGGAATCGCAGGGGGTCACTACGCAGCCAAGACAACTACGCACAAGATTTTATGGGTTGGACTATGGTGGCCTACCCTCCATAGTGATTCTCACGACTATTGTAAAGCCTGCGATACATGTTAACGGACAGGAAAGACGTCACGAAGAGATGAAATGCCATTACAACCGCAAGTGGCATTACAAGCCTTCGAAAAATGGGCCATTGATTTTGTGGGACCCATCAACCCACCGGGGAAAACGACGGGTGCGCGCTACATCAATACTGCCACTGGTTATGTAACCAGGTGGGCCAAAGCACAAGCGGTAAAGGATTGTACGGAAGATACCGCTACGCACTTCATCTTTGAGCAGATTCAGACTCGATTTTGATGTCCAAAGATCCTTATGAGAGATCGAGGTACGCACTTTGTTAATGAAACAATCCAAGCATTGAATGAAGAGTTCCAGATCCATCATGCAAAAAGCACCCCATATCATCCACAAGCGAACGGAGTGGTAGAAGATTTTAACAAGAATTTGGAGCAAGCACTAACTAAGGTCTGCAATGCTAATCGCAGCGATTGGGACATATGCATCCCATTGGTGCTGTGGGCCTACCGGACAACTTGCAAAAAACTGATAGGGAAAACCCCTTTTAGGCTGGTCTATGGCAAGGAGGCCATTATGTTAATGGAGTATATTGTTCCCAGTCTGCGTATCGCAACATTTACAAACATGGCAGAACTCGACTTCATGGAAGAGCGTTTAGCACAACTTATGGCTTTGGAGGAAGATCATTTTATTGCTAATTTCTAACAGCAGGTTTAGAAGACCCACGATAAGGCTTGGCATGATCGTCATATTCACCAGAAGATGTTCGCAGAGGGTGACCTGGTCCTCCTATATGACAGCCAGTTTGCAAAACATCTAGGGAAGTTTCGACAGCACTGGCTTGGTCCCTATACAATCAAGGAACTCATGAATGGTGGAGCCCTAGCCACCCTGCGCGACGATATGCTCCTCGGCTACATCAATAGTAGCCAACTCAAACCATATCGAGTCAAATGACTATATGGCCGGAGTAGTTGTATACGGTGGGATCGGTCTATCATAACACTTGAGTATGCTCAAGGTACGTAGGGGAGGTGGCCACAACTTAGGCGGCCCGAAGCGGCGAGTAGAAGGCACAGGTGTCTGTTCAAAATGCGGCCGGTGTGCTGGAAGTCCCGGAGTGCGCTGGGCGCACAAGAGGTGCGAGAACTAACCGTCGGAATAGTAGAATTGCATAGAAAGCTAAAGTTATTGTTAACAGGAGCGGGTGGCCAGCGGTTAATGAAGCGATCTCTTGAAATTGTGTACCATTTATTTGATGGCAGGTGTCCATCACAATCCACCAGACCATTAGTAAATTTTTGGGGTTATAAAAATGGAAGGATCGGTCAGATGAGGGTTCCATATCTTTTGTCTTACTTTTGCTCCATGCGATTATGCTTTAGGATCATCTGGGTCTACTATATATATGTTATGTTTGAACCATCTACCCCCTCTGAGAGCAGCCACCCGGGGTTGGGATTCACTTTCTGCCCTAGAACGATGACCACTGACTCGACGATAGCCTCGATAGAGCCAGCAGTCGAGGAGGAAGTACAGATTGCATTAGGGGCCATAGTAGTTATCTCTACTCTGCCTCCGACAGCAAAGAAAGGAAAATAGAAAGTGCAAGGGTCCAGGAAGCCTGCCAAAGCGGCTGGGATAAAATCCCGCACTTCTCCCCAGAATATGAAGCCACCATGAAAGATGGACTCGACTAACTTACCTAAACTAGCGGGCCGCCCCTTATCTGCTCAGGAAAAGGCCCAGGTCGCCCAACCAGTTAAGTGGTTGCCCCCATTTGTTTGACCTCGCCGACCCTCGACCTGCACGCCGAAGAACCTCAATGGCTTGGCCACCTACCTATAGATGCCGCTGACCCAGGGCGGGGTCCCCGCCCTTGGTGAACCCTTTGGCAAGCTTCATGAGGTAAAGTTCGACGATCATGACTTAGCTAACTATGAGGCCTTTCCTCAGCTGGCCGTTGAGTTTTACCTGGAATGGATACTGGAAGATGACGGGGTACAGGTCGTCCCTATGCGCTGGGTGCGAGGATTGGCTAGTGCTGAGCTATTGAACCTGTTCAGGATGCCACATTTTTGCCACTACAATATCACGGATTGCGTGGTCCGTCAACTGCTTGCTTTAGTTCATGACGATAGCTTATGGATTCGGGACCACATCCCTATGACACTGTGCTAATCCACCGAATCATTGGCCTCCCCATGGAAGGACCTGACCCAATGCTGAGGGTGGGTAAGAAGTATGAACAAAATATTGCCGACGGAGTGCGTGAGAACTACCATGTCCTGCGAAATACACGCGGATTTATGATCAATACCATTAGCGACCTAGGTACGCAGATGGGCACATTGTTTCTCGCATGCAAGCTAATGCGCAAATGCCAGGCTGCCACCGTATCCGCATATGTTATTCAGTTTTCAGAACAATGTGAAAAGGGAGTATGCTTTAATTGGGCCCAACACTTATGTAACAAACTTTTGGCAAATATCCACAAAGGCCAGGATCAAGGGCGCCCATTTTGTTACTCCTGGCTGCTACTGCTTATTATGTTGGTTGCATGGGAGGCACTAGCAGAAGCAGTCCTCCTCGAGATCACCCCGGATATGTGTGAAGGAGCGCGCTATGCCAGCTTGTGGGATTCCAAGGACACACATCGAGGAAAATCAGGTCTTTTATGTTCTGTTTCAGCACCGCTTAGCAGCCGCTATTAACTCCTGCCCACGCTTGTCTCCAACAGTATATGACAAGTACCAATCTATTACGGCATTTCAGGTCACCTTGCACCATGTCTACATCAGAGCGCGCAATGCTACAGTCTGGGTCTCGCTCCCATATATGGCTGCGGACGAGGATATTGATCGCATAATTGCTACCTGGTCCCCGCAGCCGTAGGTTGGACTCAAAAATGGTACAATAGGCTCTTCAGGAGCGAAGATTCCCTCGGTCATCGCAGCCAAAGGAACTGACGGATCAAACAACCACACGGGGAAAGAAGGGAACGTTGGGTCCCCGAAGGATTTGTAGCAAAATAGCAATACAAAGAAGGGTGGGGAAGTACCATCACAGAAGGGGTCGTAGCCACACATCCTAGACCTAAGGGATGCTGACTCCCCCAGAGGTATGAAATAGACAGGTGCAGCCGCTCAGGGGCCACGAAAGAAGCAACGCTTGCAGAGCGCAGGACACAATGAATCAATTACACTCACGGAAGGCGACCTGGCACACATCGCCGACGTGGTCACCTTGGCCATGGAGGAAAAGTGGCCGACTTTAGAAAAGCAGTAGCAAGATGCGGTCGCCTCGCTTCAGGCCGCGTTTCGTGCCCTGCAGATGAAGACAGACACACTCCACACTAGTTTGGTCCCGATTCGCTCGACCCCACAGTTAGCCACACAACCCTTGTTGTGGAAGTAAGCCACCTCTACACCCTGCCTGGTGCAACCCTTATAGTAAGTTCACCTGACATTGGAACAGGAGTACAGGCCTATGCCAAAGTCCAGTTGGATTTGGCACAATTTCCACAGGAGTCACTATAGGCTTTACATAGCTCACTGGTTCAAGAGATCCACCACAGGGACCATCACGCCCACCAACAACTCCGTGCAGCAGAGTGGAACATTATCGAATAGACAGCTGATGTAACCAAGGTGCAGGCTGCGCACATGCATCTGGAGCATTTAATTGATCAACTCTGCACCGATGTTACGGATGAAATACCCACCACAGCTACCCCCCAGGCCAAGATCGAAGGGTTGGTCACAGCCTTGAGAGCCTCTAGGACAAAGGTCCAGGTCGTCAAAGCTCAGATGGAACATAAAATCACAAACTTATGGGCACAAATGTAGCCAAAAACACCTCCGGAGGTCAGAGCTCAGCGGGCTGTGCTGGTTACAGCTGCCATGAATGTAATCATAGGGCAAATTGCTCAGGGCACCCTATTATTGGACACAACGATGCAACTATGGACCAAGGCACAATGTCAGCCTCTCCTATGTGAACTTAATCACACGCTACGCCAGAAGGAAGAGGAGTTCAATTGAATGGAGGCTACCGAAACTACATTAGTCCGAGTCCAACGCTTGACTCGACTACTCTCCAACTAGGCCCTCCAAGATGGCATAGAGGCCCTTCGACAGTAGAAGCAGACGTTGTGTGATCACCTCAAACCATGGGCAGACGAGGCCCTTAAGCTATCCCACAATGTGGATGTTGCAGTGAAACAATTGAACCAGACATTAGAGAGTGTCGTAGCGGCTACAGAAGGCCCAACTTCGTAGATGTTGGTGGAGATCGCTCAAACTGCCACTGCGCAAAGTGATGGGGTGCTTGCCCCGCTGATTGAGGCCGTCACGTAGCTTCAGGCGAAGATGGAGGACTTACGTCCATCATGACTCGGGACGAGTCACAAGATTGTGTTGGGGGGCTGTTGGAGTAGGGTCTCCCAACGACTATGAATTTTTTCCATTTTTATATAATTTTGTATTGTTTAGTCTAACGCAGGGGTTTTGGGGTGGGTCAAATCCCCTAACGCATTGTAAATGGGTCAAGGGTAGACCAAGAGTCCGCAAACCACGATTTGCAGACCATTGGATGCGTAGGCTAAATCGCTATAAATAGATGAACTTTTTTTGAGTCATAGGTAGGAATGAATAGAGATTGATGCAAATTACGAGCTATTAGATCTATGGTAGGGTTGTTTGGGTTAGGACTCCTACTAGATATGTGCACAGAGATCCTCTATCCTGCTATGTGCAGACCCTGTTGGCTGTGTGCGCAGGTGGTAATTTGGGAATGTAAGAGGATTTTTGGGTAATAATATATATGTGTGAAAGTATTGCGGATATTTGATGTTATTTGGACCTGATCTGTTATGGTTGATGCATACTTGAGTTATATGATCTGTTTATAAGCTGCAAACTGTCTATGTTTATGGTAAATGTATCTGTGATCTGTTAATCTACTGCGAATATAATGTTCTATGATTATATCTGATAGTACGGACGTGGATGTGAACCTGTTAATTAGATCTGATAACTGTATTCTGGTTATTTATTGGAACTCCTACGAACGACCTCTAGCCGTATAGATCTGATAATTGCAGACCAGCTTGACTTACCTGCTCTCTCCCAGGGTGTGGAAACCTGGTTCCAGCACCCTCCCATATTGCTTCGGGTGAGACTTTGGCTTGCGCAAGTAGGTCATTGTCGAAAGGGCTAGTAGTATAGGGGTTTGCTGGCAATCCTTAACCTTCGAACCTGGGTCAGGACCCTTCGAGCCGACACACTCTGTATTTTGTGATGGATGTTCTTATTAGAGAATTACTCTGTATTTTTCTGAGATGTAGGTTGTTCTGGAGGAATCACTGGAAAAATGGATGATATGAAAAAATGATATGAAAATATGACATTCTGGTCATTAATTTTAGTTTAGTACTAATAATCTATGTAAATTTTTTTTTTTTTTTTTTTTTTTTTCTGAAAACGAAATAGTTTTTTTATTTTATTTAAAAAAACGGAGCTTACTGTCGGAGAACCATTTTAGTCCATAGTGTAGAATTGGAATGGAATGGAAACTCGACTTGTGCCAATCACTGCCAATCACTACCAGATGGACACAATTTCATCAATCTGTTTGTCTAGAATTTCATCAACACAGCTACAACGATTACACAGGAAATGGGGGAGAGGAACCAGGCCATAGTGAGCAGATGGACGAGGGGACATGGACATGCGCATTGAAATCACAAATCATGTACGTTGACACAAAGGGTCATATGAATAATAGGTTTCATGTCGTGTTGGGTCTTTTCATAGGTTGCATGTCGTGTTTGGTCTTTTCAAGACTTCGAGTTATATTTAATTAAAAATTTGAAAATAAAATTCAGTATTAAAAAGCCGTAGTCTAAAAAAGTAACAGAATGGCCCAGAATCAGGCAGAGATTTTGAAAAAATCCGACAAATATTTTATCAGAATCCTGTTTACAGTTGTTAAACTTCAGTATTTTGAGTGTCGTAAGGGTGTTTGATAGTGATGAATTCATTTCTACTCTCAAAAATAGATTCCAAACACTGCAACTACCTCATTTTTTGAATTTTCCTGAATTGGATTCCATCAAAAACCTATCGTCCGGGCTATTCTGTTGCCTGGGAAGACAACTCCATTAAAAAATTGGGAAAGTATTGTTATTTTATATAAATATAGTATTGTTATATATATATATATATATATATATATAATAAACTCCCAACCATAAACAATTTTAACGTATACTCTCTTATTTTATATATATATATATATATATATATATATATATATATATATATAAGAAAAAAAAGGGAGAGTATGCTTTAAAATTAAAGAAGAGAGTATGTTTTAAAATGGTTTATGGTTGGGAGTTTATTTTCATCATAGGTAAGAAATATGTTAAAAGTACAACCTATTTCTTACCTATGATGAAAATAATTTTTATGGTTGGGAGTTTATTTTCATCATAGGTAAGAAATAGGTTAATAGTACAAGGTCAAAGGTCATTTCATATGAGTGAAGGCTTGCCCCTTCACAAACCACCAAGAAGTAATTTTAGGTGACATGATTTCCTTGAATAATAATAAAGCCGTCGTATACATAATGCAACTAGTAATGATTGTTTTCATTGCTCATTTGACAACTCAATTATGATAGGGTTTTCATATATATATATATATATCCCGCCTACCGTATTTCTAAACCTGTTTCTCCTTGGAACTTGGATTGAGCGTGGATTATGATAGGTTTTCCATGTATATATATATATGCTAAAATGTGGTGAAGAACATATAGTAAATCTATCTTATTGGAGCTTGTCTTCTTGGGATGGAACACATTTGACACTAGCGAAAGATAAATCAAACTCTCACTCATCTTAGTTGACAACTAAGTTATCATACGTTTTTCCCATCTCTATATATAGCTGTAACTCTTTTATATATAATATGAAGACATAAATTTGTTTTTGACCAAATTTAAAATTTAAAATATTTTTTAATAGAAAAAATATTTATTTTATATATTTAAGTTAATATATCATTGAAATATTTTTATTATATTTATTTCTATTTATAAATATTTAAATTTATATAATTTAAGTGTGCCAAAATTATAGTGAGCTCGGGAGGTTTCTCTCCAAGCTTTTTGAGCATAAGAATAAAATCTTAAATCAAATTAAATAACTCTTTTCTTTAGGTCTGATAGACCAAAGATTGGTCTCAGTGGACGTTAACCATCATCATCATCATCATCATCAAATAAAAAAAACACACATATATATTCAAAAATAATAAATGATATAAAATTTGAAAATTAAAATATTTTTTAGATTTACATATATTTTTTTATATATATTTAATTTTTATATTTTATTGAAATATTATACTATATAAATATTATCATTATTATTATTCAATTTTAAGGTGACTTTTTCGGAGGACACAAATACTCTTAACCATTAGATCCAGTCAAGTTATATTATTGGGGTGTGAGATGCTTAAGTGTAAACATTTAAATGTTGCCTCAATTAATAATAAAAAGTTAAAAAGTAAGAAAAATAAAAAAATTCAATTTGTTATATTTTGATTTTTTTATTAACTTGTGAATATACTTTGTTACAATACCATAGGCCAATACCATGGTTTACCAATACCATAGACTCAAAAACTATAACTTATTCCACAATCAAAATATTTTATAAGAATATGACAAGATTCTTAACCATGGATATTCACCCCACTTTACTGTGGATATTATTAACTTGTAAATAGGTTTTATTACAATACCATGTGCCTATACCATGGCTTATCAACACCACATGTCCAAAAATCATAACATATTTCGTAATCAAAATAGTGTATAACAATACGACACCAAAAATATTCACTCCACTTTACTATGGATATTAAAATTAGGTTGTAAATAGGCTTTGTTACAATACCATGGGCCAATACAATGGCTTATCAATATCACATGCCCAAAAAACATAACTTAAAATATTTTATAACAATATGACAAGATTCTTAACCATGGATATTCACCTCCACTTTACCATGGATATTATTAACTTGTAAATATGTTTTGTTACAATACCATGGGCCAAAACCATGACTTATCAATACCATATGCCCAAAAACCATAACTTATTTCACAATCCAAATATTTTATTACATCTTTTTAATTAAATCTAAGAGGTAAAAGGTTATAATTGCTTTTGAGATATATTTAAATCCTCTATCCTCACAACTACTAAAAATATTCCCATAGAAATTGACTCACTATTTTAATAAAATTATTATATTATTAAAAGCCAACATAGATCCATCTTAGCTAAAGATTGAAGAGATGGAAGCATGCAAAGTGACTAACAATAATAGAGGAAAGATAATGCATAATTCTTTTACGTTTTTCATTAATGTATTTTCTTTGACATGATTGATCCTAAATATAGGTTTAATTTTTTACAAGGAATTGAGTTTTTTTTTTAATTTATATACTTTCTCAAACACAATACAATGGGATCAAATTTAAGAGAGGTAGAGAGGGGGGGAGACAAAGGGGGAGGGAGATAGTGACACTTGTAGGGTGGAGATAGAGAGAGAGAATGAAGCGTAGAGAGAGAAGGAGAGAGGGAGAGAGAGACAGAGTTGGTGGGGGAGGGAGAGGGAGGAAAGAACAAAGAGATAGAGAGCGAGGGAGTGACAAGGGAGACATGGAGAGAGAGGGGGTGCGAGGAGGAAAATAGGGAAGAGAGAGAAGAGGAGAGGAGAAATATAGGGAGAGAAAGGGAAGAGAGAGAGAGAGAGGGATACATAGAGATGGAGGGGAGAGAGAGAAGGAGAGTGGGAGGGAAATAGGGGCATAGTTAGAGAGAGAGAAAGAGCGATGGTGGGAGGGAAGGGAGAGACATGAATCACAAGAGATGAGAGGGAGAGAGAGAGAGAGGTGGGGGTATGTTTGAGGGGAGAGAGAGGGAGGGGAAGGGGAGAGAGAGGGAGATAGGGGCATAGTTAGAGAGAGAGAAAGAGTGATGGTGGGAGGGAAGGGAGAGACATGAATCACAAGAGATGAGAGGGAGAGAGAGATAGAGTTGGAGAGAGAGGGGGGGGGGGTGTGGTGAAGGTGGAGAGAGAGAGAGAGGGGGGGGGGGCGTATGTTTGAGGGGTGTGATAGAGAGAGGGAATAAGAAAGAGACACATATATACAAATATATATATTATATAATATTATATAACCAACCTAGATCCATCTTAACTTTGGATCTATCAAGCTTCAAGAGGGATCAAATCTCTTGAGGTGTAAACATTTCCTCAAGTTTTACACACAAAAGAGAGGTTTGCACCTCAAGAGATTTGATTCCTTTCAGCCCTTGATAGAGCTAGGATTAAAATGATGTATGCTATTATATTATTAAATCTCTTGAGGTGTAAACATTTCCTCAAGTTTTACACACAAAAGAGAGGTTTGCACCTCAAGAGATTTGATCCCTCTCAGCCCTTGATAGAGCCAGGATTAAAATGGATGTATGGTAGTATATTATTTAATTTAAGTATATAAAAAACAACCAGACACCAAATTGGTGTATGAAACCCCCTTGTTTGTGGGACAAGGGACCCACCTCCACGGCAAGCCAGACACCAAATTGGTGTATGAGACCCCTTTGTTTGTGGGACAAGGGACCCACTTTACACCAAATTGGTGTATGAGACCCCTTTGTTTGTGGGACAAGGGACCCACTTCACACCAAATTGGTGTATGAGACCCCCTTGTTTGTGGGACAAGGGACCCACCTTCGCGATTTGACTACTAAGTCTACGAAGGTATACATACTCTACTCCCCTTTGGTTTTGAACGTGTGACCTCTTAGGAGGAAACACATGCTCTTAACCATTAGGCCCACTCAAGCTATATATGATATAAATAAATAATCTTCCCTAATGTGTATATATATTCAAAAATAATAAATAACAATAAAATTTAAAAATAAAATATTCTTTTATATATTTAACTTTTATATTTTATTGAAATATAACACACACACACACATTCACAATAAAAATTCTATTATGTATATATTACACTTATACTTATATATATATATATATATATATTCACAACAACATATAAAGATTTTTTTTCTTTTTTTCTTTTAATTTATAAATATGTCTTATATATATTTAACTTTTAAAGTTTATATGTGTGTGTGTGGTGGAAAACTATAGAAAGAAAGAAAATTTGAAGATTAAAATATTTTTTTAATATAAGTATATATTTAATTTTTATATTTTATTGAAATATTACACTTTAATTATAACTTTTTTTCCAAGCCACAAGATTTTATCATAAAATAATAATTTAAAAAGTCACTCAACAAAATTATATATATATATATATATATATATATATATATATATATATATATATTTGACTGAAAATCATTCAACAAACTTTAAAAAGATTAAAATATTTTTTAATATATATGTTTTTATATATATTTATTGAAATATTACACTTCTATTATAACTGTTTTTCTAATTCACTAAAATCTATTCTAAAATAAAAATTCAAAAGCATTATTCAACAAAATCTAAAAAATAAAATATTTTTTAATATACATATATGTTTGATTTTCTTCTAATTCACAAAATTCTACCATAAAATAAAAATTCAAAAAAATCATTCAACAAAATCTGAAAAATAAAATATTTTTTTACTATACATATATGTTTCCTTGAAAATTATTAAACAAAATTTGAACACATTAAAATAAATTTTTAATATAAATATGTTTTTTTTTTAATAGTTAATTTTTATATTTTATTAGAATATTACACTTCTATTATAATTGTTATTCCAATTCACAAGATTCTATCATAAAATAATAATTCAAAAAAATCATTCAACAAAATTAAAAAAAATAAAATATTTCATATATATATATAATTGAAAATCATTAAACAAAACTTAAAGAGATTAAAATATTTTTGAATATACGTTTATTTTTTATTAGATGAATTCACAGGAGTCACGGATAAATCAAAAGCATTAGGGTAGTATTTAGCTACATTAATTAAAACCAATTGCAAATTATTATTTCCAAAGAACAATCTATTTTGTTTATTGAAATGAATATCGTCAACAATTCAATTATGTTCATCTAACTTCAGGGAGTTGCTGAAAGATTCATGGATGTATCCATGTTCGCTTGGAGTAAGCAATGACGTAGTTACTGTGTTTGTTACAAAGTGGGGTTAATCTACTCCATCTTTCTCACTCAAGCAAACATGGTTAGTCGACGAATCTGTTATCAGGTCTCACTTTCGGTACGGATTTAGTCACAACCGTGAAGTTGAACTGTTCTCAAAATTTGATAAAAACAACAAATTTCATGCTGCAAGTAAAAGTAGCACTCCCCAACTCCATTTTGAAAGAATTCGTCATGCCAAAACTCTCGTGTCGTGAAAAATGGTGCTATACAACGCACTCCATGGCAGAGTCGGACAACCTCTTTGTAAAGGGCCGAGGGAATGAGAAACTTTAACAAGACACTTCAGTCAAATGTTGAGAGACCCAAGAAACCTGAGTTAACATGGAGCCCTTGAACAAATCCTAGTTGGTGAGTAGAGTATTACAATACAAAAATAGATAAGGTGTGGAAACACATGAAGGCCAGTTAAATTATCTGCAGTGAAGAGAAACCCTGGGTAGTTGTTAACTTGGCCGGATTGAGAAACCTTGAGTCAAACTACTAACCTTGGCGGTTAGCTGCTTTGTGGAGCCTTTCCTCCAGTGGAATTATGAGTTGACTGCTTGGTATGAGCCATGGAACCAAGATGAGCCAAACTAAACCTTCGAATAAGAATTCAAACTAACAAACTGTGCAACAAATAAAGACATTACGGAGAACTCAAACTAACAAACATTGCAGAGAACTCGAACTAACAACCTATGCAACAATTAACGACATTGAAAAATCTCTAACAGAAGTTGACATATCCATCAAAATCAAGGTCTTTGAGAAGCCAACATCCACTATCCAAAATCTACAAACAAGAATATCGAGCATGCAAACCTCCAAAATCAAGCTCGTGATCATGAATACCCAACATACAAACCTCCATGTGGCGGGAAATCCATAATTATTTGTAATATACCTCTATATCGTAATTTTAGTTTTTTTTTTTTTTTTTTGGGTATACATCCACATTCTTTTAGCAAGTTTTGTCTTAAACTTTAAACCTAGTCTCATAGACAATTCATGTTCTTTTCATTGTAATTATAGTATGAGCAACCTTCATATAAATTTTAGTTTTAATGTTTAATTCTATGACCTCATTCCTTTATGTTACAAGTTTTTGTTGGGCATTGGATAATCCAATGCTCCTCGTGTGTTTGGCGACAAGACTTAACCGCTTCTCGTGGATCCGTTAACTCTAGCGATGCGTCTGTTTACTAACATCTATGAGTTTTGGTGTAACGACAATCATGATTCCAACAAGTGGTATCAGAGCCAAAGGTCTCGAGTTCAAATCACACCTGACTCACACTAGGGGTGATTGTTGGGCATTGGATAATCCAAGGCTCCCCGTGCGTTTCACGACATGGCTTAACCGCCTCTTGTGGATCCGTTAACTCTCGCCATGCATCCGTTTACTAACACCTGCGGGTTTTAGTGTAACGACAATCGTGATTTTAACAATTTCTACACTTTGAACTCCTCTTTTTCGAATACTAAAACCTATTCACTCTTGAAATTTAATTTCAATACGAGTAAGAAATTCATATCTAAAAATTATATTACTAATTGTGCTGTCTACAAAGGTTTTGGTTATACTTTCAATACAACTATATATTCTTAGTTTAATATGATACATCTTATAATTGGTTGGAAAATACGATGGCTATTACATATATTTATGGTATTTACCACATCCTTTTTTGACAATAATATTAACTTATTTGAAATAAAATTTCCTTGTGCTGGTCACTCTCGTCGTATGAATGAATAGGTAGTAATTTCTATTTTGCATGGATCACTCGCATTCCTCAAATATTGGACACACATCTATATTTGTGATTACAAAGCACTTTACTATGGGTGCTTCCAATCTTCCATCAGAAGATCGATGATTCTATAAATTAGGGTTTAAATTAGGTTATACAAAACATTCTTTCCAGTTTTCTATTTGAACATTAGGCCAAGATCCTCGATCTAGTGTTATGAATATTTCAAAATGCTAAAACCATTGATTGATATAAATGAATACTTTCAGTTGCAAATAACATTATACCCGTATTTCTCTTCATGATATTCTATCAAGGTAAGGATTTTTATTTTTCTTTTACAATGTTAAATTACTTCAAACCTCAGGTTACAAGTGATGATGCTCATCATTAGGTATATCTTGAGGGGTTACAATGTCACCTTTTAGCTTATTAACTCTCTCTCTCTCCCTCACATTTTATTACATTTTGCAAAATTTTTGTTAGTGGGAAAGGTGTAAGAGGTTTGTCATGACTTGAAGCTTAACATGGTTTAATTGCATGAAATAAAGGAAAAAAAGCTATTTTTGAGTCAGATTTCAGGTCAGGGCTCGAAGTAGACAAAAGGAGAAATTATAGGAATGTTGTCCACCTTCTTAGCTTCCACAATCAACCCAAGATCACCCAAGATCCTCCTCCAATAGTTCAAATTCAAAGGCAGCCGATCAAGTGACTATTAAGAGGGAGCCAAGCTTTACAACTGTTGAAGATCAAGGAGACAAATTCCTACTTTTTAGGGAGCTGTTGGTAGCTACCCTTTAGTATAAATAAACATGGGAAATAGCTCATTAGGATTCAATTTTTATTTGCTACTAGAGAGCTCTTGAATCTGTATTATAGATACTCTTGACTGTCATTTTGATGTAAGATACTTGTTATGAAATGAGAATGAGAAGTTGGTTTGCCTCTCATTGATTTGATTTTAGAGGACTGAAGCTTGTGGGTTAGGGCCCAATCCATGGGGTGTAGTCTTTCTTATGTATCTTTATGTTTCCTTTATGCTTCAGTATTTTAGTTGATTTCATTGCATTCTAGTTAATAGGATCAGAAGACCATCAAAACTATGTTGGTAGTCTCTCTCTCTCACCTCTTCCATTGGGGCTTGAGGAGAAAGGTCTCCAACCACATACCGAAAGTATTTAGTTTATGATTTCTTGGAAAGGATAAAGTAGTGTTCATTTGGTTTATCATTGGATTTATGTTTTATGTGAATGTTAGCTTACGTTAAATAAAATTTGATTCAAATCTTCCTTTCCTTTGTTTAACATGATAGTTTGTTAATGTTCAATGCATGAGTGTATGTATTGGTTGCGGGACTGGATACAACTTCAGAGAATGACCTCTTGGAGCATTGTCATCTTGGACTTCAACCCTCCTTCAATTTCCCTTCCATTCTGCTACACACAACCATGTTTTTAAGACCATCCTCATAACCACTGTGAGCAACCTTCTTGGTTCAAGACAGAACTTTCAAGGTTTCCGAGATTGGCCAAGCGAGTTGGTCACCCCCAATGCACTTATACCCACCTTTCCCTCACTTTTCCTCACCTCCATTCCACCATTTCCATCCTCATAACCCTCTCGGTCTGTTTCTTGTAGCATTAAAGGACTTCCTGTAGCAAAATAGGGATCCTATAGCAGCTTCATGTAGCAGTGCTGGGAGCCACCTTCTTCACTCCAGAATCAATCCTCCACCTCTTATGAACTTATTATAGGCCTTAGTTCACCTCTAGCTACGAGTTCTTGGTTCAAGGATACCCCTAGGCCATTCAAACTCCTTTTCCTTTTGCTCCAAAACAAAGTAGTTTTAGTGTGTTAGCCCATCATAGAAATAGCATCATTAATACAACAACTAGCATACCTAACTAAGCTCTTGTGAAAATGTGAAGTTGGGTTACACTTTTTGCCTTTTTTTGAGAAATTTTTTTTTTCTTTCTTTTTTCAACTTTTTGCAAGCTAAAACAATTTTTCTGTTTAGAATTTTATTTTTCGATAAAAGAAAAAGTTGTCAAAAATTTCATTAGCTTTCTATTACTTATTTTTTGGAATTTTTTTATACACATTTGATATGTCAACTTAGCATTTCTTTGAGTGTGTGTTTTTTAACAATCAAAGGATTCATAAGAAGTCATGTTAATACACGTTGTATTCTTTGAAACTTTGTGTTTTTGAGAAAAAAATGTGTTATAAAAATTTAGACCGGTTTTGTTATAATTACAAATCCAACTGATGCATATCATAATTACTAGAATTTTTTGAACTGGTCCTATATGAAAAAACTACATATTTTGAATATGTTTCGAGACGCACGAAATTTCTTAACATATAAGTTATAAACTAAAAATAAAAAAACTAGCCATTACAGATGATGGACCAATGTAATGCACCATAATTTTTTCAATTTTTTTTATAGTGTATTTTGGAAGATAAAAAATTATGATTTGAATCATAATGACTTTCAGAAATTGTTTGCATCCGTTTAATTACAAAATTAATTAAAATTAGTAAATATTTATGAAATTCCATAAAAGTTATATTTCCTGAAAGTACATTGAATTTTGAAAATGCTTGTCTTGGTTTCGACAGTTAATTCAGAATGTTTCATGGAGTTTAATCAGTCCAAAGTTGAAGATATGTATTCAGAGCTTGGCTCTGCGTAATTGCAGATGTGTTAGTTCGAATGAACTCTTAAAAAAAGTTTGGCCGAATTGTTTTTTGCGCCAACGGCCTGTCAAGTCTAACGACATAAAAGTTTGGCTGATTTTTTTATAAAAGTTCGGCCGAACTTTTACCTGACTTTTCGTCGGCCAAAAAATACCATGAAGCCCCTCCAAAAAAAAATTTCGCGGCAATCTAAATTATCGTGAAAGCTTTCATTATGTTCACACATTTGGTCTGATTTTGCAAAGGTCTTGGTCTGATTTTGAAAAGAATTGTTTTGGGTTTAAGGACTTTTCTTGGAGGTACATTCAAAGGACATTTTTGCAAAGGATTGTTTTGGGTTTAAGGAATTTTCTTGGAGGTACATTCAAAGGACATTTTTGCAAAGGATTGTTTTGGGTTTAAGGACTTTTCTTGAAGGTACATTCAAAGGACATTTCTTGGAGGTATGTGATACATTTTTTGGATGTTTTTTGGGCTTCATTTTTTTTGAAGGTATGGATTTGGGCTTAATTCTCATTGTTTTTAGAGGTTTTGGGCTTAATTTTCAAAGGAATATTTTTAGGCTTAATTTCGAAAAGACTCTTTTTAGGCTTAATATTTAAAGAACATTTTTTGGAGGTATTTTTAAAACGATATTTTTTTAGAGGCTTTTTTAAAGTGACATTTTTTAAGAAGTTGGAATTAATTTTCAATGCACATTTTTTGGAGGTATTTTTTGAAGTGACATTTTTTTAGAGTACGCGTTTTGGGTTGAAGTAAATCTTTTATAATGATTTTTTAAAATGAGTTTTTGTCTAACTTTTTAAATGAAATTTTTTTGCAAGACTTGGAAGGAAATATTTTGAGCTTCGTTTTATTTTTATAAGACATTTTTTTCCCAGATTTTTTAAAGTAAGTGTTTTGGATTGAAGTATGTATTTTTTGCAAAATTTTTAAAATGAGTTTTTTTTGGATTGAATCTTTTGTGATATTTTTTTTAATTGAGTTTTTGTCTAAATTTTTGAAGGAAATTTTTTGAACTTCATACTCTATTATCATGGGAAATCGAAGGAATTGCGCGAGAAAATATAATCGAAAAAGAGACCCCGAGGAAAGTAGAGAAGAGACGAGAAAATCTCACAAAATAAAGAGAGAAGCACTCTCAAATATTGAAAGGAAAAATCAACCTAAACTAGAAGTTGAAGCAGGTATGTAAATGTAAATATTATGAATTTGATATTTAAATTTTTCCTAGTTTAAAATGTGGAGCTTAATTTTTATTTGATGAATTAATTTGAAAAATATTTTGCAATGTAAAGAGAGAGAGATATTCCTCAAAACATTGATGATGAGATACAAAATTTTGAAAGAGAAAGTGAAAGAGATATTGAACCAATGATTGAAGATGGTGAAAATGTTGAAAGAAATTCAAGTGAAGAAATTGAATCACAAGGTATATATATATATATATATATATATATATATATATATATATATATATATATATTGAACACATGCACGTATTATTGAAATTATACATATTTATTAATTTAGTTATTTATTGAATATGTAAACTTATTATGTACTATTCATTCGAATATGTACATATGAAATCAATGTCGATGATGAGATGTTAGAAAATGTTGACACTCACACATATGGAGATAAAAGAGCTGACCATGTTATACGATATCGTGTTAAACACATTTTTGATACGTACTTCATAAAGGAAAATGTGACAGTTCAAGCCCAAATGTTGAAAGGTCTCCTATCATTAAGGAAATTAAAAGAAGCTACGACTTTATTGGGTATTCGAAAATCAACAAAAGATAAAAAAAAATGAAGGAAAATGTGATACAAAATATAAATAGTGCTATAAATTCAATTATAAGATCTAGACAGAAAAATGTTTCATTTGTACGTAGAACAATATATATGGCAGTGGTTTCATCGAGTACTAAAGAGAATCGCTTGGTAAAATTTATGGCACGAGCACTAAGAACCTCATGAAAAACTTTGCACAAACATCGAAAATTTTGGTTGCAAATAGATGTAAATGATGAACACGCTTGTTGGAGAGCTATTTGTAGGCAACCATGCAAAGATAGACTTGGAGAAAATGCTAAAAAAAACAATATATGAATATTGGAAGAAAAATTCACGTGTTTCGCCAAATGCAAGGGAAGTGATGCGAAGAAGAATAGCACGAAATCAGTACGAAGAACATGAAAAAAATTTCTTGGAAACCACTTAGATAGAGTTGTTCAATAAGTTCAAAGAAGAGAATCGTGAAATTCATGTCTCAATCAATGCTTTTGTTCAACAAAAACCATGGTATGTAAAACCTATCACCATACGCGACACTTGTTGTTGTCGTTATCATGTGGAATTTGAGTTATATTATGACACATTCCTTAATTTTGGTAGAAAATTTTGGAAAGATTCACCTCCTCCTTCCACTATCCGTGATTTCATATCTCAAATTCTATGTGAAAGAGAAAGCGATGAATTATTTTACAAAAAGAAATGTGTTGGTGGTAAAAAATGCGATGATTGTGGAAATTTGACTAAATTTCAAAACAAATATCGTATTGATATAAATGATCAATCATTGTCCAACATGAAAGTGAAATGGAAGAGATATGAATATATCCATACATCGATTCAAGGTTCAAATAGTGCTAAAAGAATTTAATTACAAGAAGAAGAAATTTGTGTGATAGATTTTTTGAGAAAGTTTGAGGCAAAAATTTATAAATACACCCAGTATTCCCATATAGCTCGATGACAAGACTTGCAATTCAAAAAATCCCATGAATTTTTTCCACCAGGGACCATTTTGTCAGTAATTTATTTTGCAGAAAACTACACATTTGTTCCACAAAAAGAAATTCATAGTGAATACTATCATTCTGACCAAGTCTCCATGCTCGTTCATATTCTATATAGACACGCTGAACAAAACGTCGATCATATATAAAGCACCAGTGAAAATCGACATGTTATTAAAGAATATCACTTTTGTATCAGTGATGATCGTACACATGATACATATTTTGTACAACACTTTTTTGGAAAGATTTATGACTCCTTGAAAATTTGTGGAATAAAATTCAATGAACATTGGATATGGTCAGATGGATGTGCAGGTCAATTCAAATCTTCATGATCATTGTTTTGGTTGTGTTGTCTTCATAAGAAAACCTGCATTAAACATTGTTGGAATTTCTTTGAGATTGGTCATGGAAAAGGAGAACATGATGGTGCAGGGGCATGCATAAAATGAGCACTTCGAAGATATCAAATGAACCCCTCTGAAAACTGACTTGTGGACGCTAAAGAATTTTTTCAATGGAGCATCGTTGCTCTAAGCCCTGAGACTAACCGATCAAGGGAAGTGCGAAGGTACATTCAATTTAATTTTTATTCGATACCTAATTTTAAACAATGTACATTTATCGCAATGATTATCTTTGATGGTATTTTGATATCATATTTACATTCTTCTTTGAATTTTCCATATATAGGTTTTTTTGGCATATTGAGAACGAAGATGTAGATAGATCAATTGGAAATGGCATTGAAACAATAAAAGGGACTCAAAAATTGCATTCAATTAAAACAAAGTTGTTCACAAATGTGTTTGCATTGGATAAAAGAAAATATTCTTGTTTTTGTCATGTTTGCATAGACAACACAGAATCCAATGACGTTTGTGAAAACAAAATGTATGTAAAAGATTGGAAACATACAAAGTTAAATACAAAAGGGAAAATATCCGTTGCAATGTTTGAAGAAATGCAATCATAGGAGACTACAATATCATCTGATGGTGATCAAGTTTATGATCTTGTTAGAGAATGTAACATTTGAATTGCTTTCAAATGATAGAGACCTAGAAATAAATTTAAATACATAAGTTTGTTTTATTGTGCAGGAGATGTTTTTGCTGTAATTGCACCACCTGACAATGATGAAAATGTGAAGTATTATTTGATGCGTTGCACTGAACGAAAAATGAAATTATTAGAAAACTATAATGATCACGAGTTTCCATATGAAAGAGGATCTATTATACTGAAAGGTTATTTTTTTAGACAAACTAATCAAAGTGGGGATTTTGTTTACTTTGAAGACTATGAACCTGATGTCATAAGTTGTCAATATAGTCACTTGGTGTGTGCAGCACGCATAAAGTTGATAGAGGTTCAATCAAAGAAAAAAACGAAAAATTAAGAAATGAAAAATGTCAAAATCCGATCATGAATGGATCATTGAAGATTGGAACTTTTTTGATTGAACTGCCCAACATTTCTTCTCTTTGGATTCATGTTTTAGAACTTCCAGAACTCAACTAAAAATTGAGCTGTCTTGTTATGTTATTTGTGCAAGTGTTTGCACATGTACATTGTTTTGGTACATGCACACTCTAGTATCAATTGAAAGTAGCTTTTTTATACATGCTTTGATTAAAAATGTTGCATGTATTGGATATATATATGTTCTAGAATGCAATTCACTGAAAGTAGCTTTTATATGTGCATTGATGAAAAATGTTGCAAGTACTGGATATATATGTTCTATAAGTATTGGATATCTATATATATATATATATATATATATGTTCTAGAATGTAATTAAAACTGAAAGTAGGTTTTCTATGTGCATTAATGAAAAATGTTGCAAGTACTAGATATATATGTTCTAGAATGCAATTAACTGAAAGTAGTTTTTCTATGTGCATTGATGAAAAATGTTGCACGTACTGGATATATACATGTTCTAGGAAATTAACTGAAAGTAGCTTTTTTATGTGCATTGATGAAAAATGTTGCACGTATTGGATATATATATGTACTAGAATGCAATTAACTGTTCAAGTAGTTTTACTATGTGCATTGATGAAAAATGTTTAACGTACTGAATATATATGTTCTAGAATGCAAGTAAATGAAAGTAGCTAAATTCTATTGGCATTGATGAAACATGTTGCACGTATTGGATATATATACATTATAAAATGCATTTTTAAAATTTTATGATTGTTTGACATGTCTAACAAGACCATATATATATATATATATATATATATATATATATTTTACTTCAATCGTTTTAACATATATATTCAAAAATGTGTAAAATCATATATATATATATATATATTCATGTGATTTTTTTTGTTTGTTTGGAAAATGACAACTTGAGTTTTAAAAACAAAACATAATATCATAATAACATGCCAAATGTAGTTCAACCATCCAAAACTTGAGTTTTAAAAACTTTTTGATTATATCACAACATTACTTCACATGCCATGCCAATTGTAGTTCAACTATCCAATAAAAACATTTAACATTATATCACATGCCAAATGTAAATCAACCATCCAAAACTTAAGTTTTAATTTAACAAAACATTATAGATCACAACATTACTTCACATGCCAAATGTAGTTCAACCATCCAAAAATTAAGTTTTAAAAACAAAAAAAATTATAACACAACATTACTTCACATGCCAAATGTAGTTCAAAAGCAAAACATTAATATAGATCACAACATTACTTCACATGCCAAATGTAGTTCAACCATCCAAAACTTAAGTTTTAAAAACAAAGCAAATTATAACACAACATTACTTCACATGCCAAATGTAGTTCAAAAGAAAAACATTAATATAGATCACAACATTACTTCACATGCCAAATGTAGTTCAACCATTCAAAATTTAAGTTTTAAAAACAAAACAAATTATAACACAACATTACTTCATGCCAAATGTAGTTCAACCATCCAAAACTTGAGTTTTTCAAAAGAAAAATATTAATATAGAGCACAACATTACTTCACATGCGAAATGTAGTTCTTGACCATCCAAAACTTAAGTTTTAAAAATAAAGCAAATTATAACACAACATTACTTCACATGCCAAATGTAGTTCAACCATCCAAAACTTGAGTTATAAAAACAAAACATTATAGATCACAAGTATCAAAACTTGAGTTTTAAAAACAAAACATTATAGATCACAAGTATCATATCAAGTAACATTACTTCACATGCCAAATGTAATTCAACCATAACACTTTAAAAACAAAACAAATTATTTAACACAACATTACTTCACATCACATGCCAAATGTAGTTCAACCATCCAAAACTTGAGTTTTAAAAACAAAACAGATTATATATAACACTGTAACATTACTTCACATGCCAAATGTAGTTCAACCATCCAAAAATTAAGTTTTAAAAACATTATATATCACATTCACATATACCAAATGTAATTCACATAAAATATGTCCAAAATTTGTAGATCTCACAAGTATCAAGTTATATATCATTGCATCTAGATAAGACTATATATATATATAAAGTAAATTTAAGATTAAATCTATTGAAAATATAATGTTGCACGTGTGCATGTGCATCATCCATCAAATACAGATGGATGTAGTATCTTTCCCAGCAAAGTCTCAATCCTCGAGCTATCCCGCGAAGCGTGTGGAACCTGTACACAATGTGTACAAACATTAAAATTTGATGTTTTAAAATTGAATGAGAATATATAGAAATTAATGTAAAAAAAAAAATATAAAAAAAAAAAATCATGCAATACCTCATGAGTTTCCCTCTCCATTTGTTGCTCGTCCGCTACCACTTCCCCCACGGGAACATCTCCAACAGTAAACTGTACAATATACATGTACAGTTATATATATATATATATATATATATATTAAAAAAATTCAAATTTCAAATGCATATATATAAACTTATTTTCAATAATATTAAAAAAAAAGTCATACAACTTGTTCAAATGGTTGAAATGGTGTGGATGTTCCTATCTCCATCGCTAGAGTCTGTGGAGAAAAGAAATCCTCTATAGAAACATAAAATTCAAAAAATTTAAAAGTATAAAATAACTCAAGATCAAGATTTAAATTTATAATAAAACTTTTAAACTTCAATTTATAAATTATAACTTAAAAACATATATTTAGGTGAAAAATTGAATACTTCTGCTGGTGGATTTGGCACATCTCCTAGGAGAGGATCCAAAAGAAAATCTCCAAAAACCTAAAATTCAAAAAATTTAAAATAACTCAAAATCTCTAGATCTCAATTTATAATAAAACTTTTAAACTTCAATTTATAACTTATAACTTAAAAAAATATATTATATATTTAAGTGAAAAATTGAATACTTGTGCTGGTGGATTTAACACATCTCCAAAGAGTGGTTCAGAAAGAAAATCTCCAAAAACCTAAAATTCAAAAAAATTAAAATAACTCAAGATATAGATATATCTCATTTTTTAATGGAAATTTTTGAGGTGGAATATATAACTTAAAAACATAAAATTTAAAAGTGAAAAATTTTCCATATTTGTGATTGTGGATTTGGCACATCTCCTAAAGAAGTAGAAGGTACATCTCCCAAAGAAGAAGAAGGTATCGCCATCCCAAAAACATCGGACGGAATCTGAATCTGTTAAAACATTTTATTATATATATGTACATGTACATGTGTGCACAATTATTTATTTTAAAAATATCTCATCATGTTTTGATATATATAATAATAGATAAAAAATAATTGTACATGATCATGTTCACTTAAAAAACACTAACATTTTCCAACATATTTTAATGGTGAGAACCATATTGATTGTATGATTGATGGTGAGACCCAGCTTGATTGTTTGAACGAGAGGCTCTGACCATGATACTTACATTTTCTTCATTCATCAAGCGTGAAAATTGCAAATGGTGTTAACATATAATGATACATTTTTTTTAGATTAATGTATACAAACAAATGTACGTATATATGTATTTATTACAAATTGTACATGTGTTAAAATAATTGAACTCTAACCATTAACACACATTATTCCCATGCCCTCTTCCTCGTGAACAATTAGGTCTTGCCAACCATTGCGACAATTATTTGCATATGTTTTGAGATCTTCAACACTCATGTTGTCAATCTTTTTATCTGTATAATACACAAAATTAGTGCGTGCATTCTCATGTGCTTTTTGTTGATTCAAACAAATATTGACTCCACCCAATCCACTATGAACATTGTTAATGATGGTATCTCTTGCTTTTTGATTAATTTGAGAAGTGGCTTCCATCTTTGATCGTAAAGTTTCGACACGAAAAGGTCGACTAACCAATGGTGGCTCAGGGCAATGCAACTCAACATCATGCCTAGCGCCCCTACGGTCACACAATCAACCTTTCCCAGGACCAAAAAATTCAGAGGGAAGGTCATTGTAATTGGGTTTCATTTCCAAAAAGAATTCTGTATAAAATAATTTTGCAAAATAAAGTAGAACCTTGTCGTTCCATGGGAGTCTTCCATAGGCCGCAAGGTGTCTATCATACAAATAGTGAGCTATATTAGGGTGCTGAAATATTGCACTTTCAACATCTTTCTTTTCGGCCCTTCTTTTTAGGTTCAGTTTTTAGGCCTTAAAGTTTGCCTTGAATTAATGGGAGGAAGCCTTTAGTTTGTGGGAGAAATGACATTTACATGGTTTGAAAAATTATTTTATGCACTTACTAAAACAATGTTACGTTTTTAGGCCTTAAATTTTGCCTTGAATTAATGGGGGAAAGCCTTGAGTTTGGGGGATACTATCCTATGAGAGTTCAACCTCTTTAGGTTCAGTTTTTAGGCCTTAAAGTTTTCCTTGAATTAATGGGAGGAAGCCTTTAGTTTGTGGGAAAAATGACATTTACGTGGTTTGAAAAATTATTTTATGCACTTACTAAAACAACTAGTTATGTCAAAAGTCACACCTTTATGATTTTGTGGGAGAAATGAAATAGAAATGATACATTCTTTAAATTTTGCCTAAAATTTTATGGGAGAAGGGAGAAATGACACATGTACAAGGTTTGCCTTAGAGTGGTAGTGGTTTATGGATATTAAAATGAAGAACTTCTATTTAGATCTGTTACAAGGATTGACTGTAGGGGCATTTACTGGATATGTCACTTTTGAGAAGAGATGAGATCTAGAGGCTACCTGGCCCTTTACAGACTCTGTCTTTAGAACTTGTAGAAGTTAACGCTCAACAGACAGACTAAAATCCTATGGAAGTTCAAAATCCTATGAGAGTTCAACCACTTTAGGTTCAATTTTTAGGCTTACAAAAAACATGCTTTAAAGTTAATGGGAGAAAGCCAACATGACATGTATGCTTAAAAACTTTGTCTAAGAATTTATGGGAGAAATGACACATGTACACAGTTCACCTTAAAGTGGTTGTGGTTTATGGATATTAAAATGAAGAACTTCTATTTAGATCTATTCCAGAGATTGACTGTAGGGGCATTTACTGGATATGTCACCTTTCATAAAAGATGAGATCCAGAGGCTACCTGGCCCTATACAGACTCTGCCTATAGAACTTGTAGAAGTTAACACTACCTGTCCCAATTATACCCTATGAAGTTTGTAGAGGACTCGTGGAATCACTCACACTACTTTACATAGACATAGGGGTGTATAAGAGTGTACTAAGTTAAAAAATATGGTCATATTATTGGATATCTTTCCCAAGAGCCCAAATGTACTCCTTAAGTATATGTGGGGTCTATATAACCATCTACAAAAACAAGTGATTCTTTATCAGCTAAGGATAATGTATGAGCCATGTGTATACACACGTTATCTAGAAACCATAGTCCAAAATAAATGGTAATTAAGTGGTTTGAAGAAAAAATAGCACCAAGAAGCTTTGAATGGGGGGAATAAGAACTAGAAATAGGAGGATAAGAATAAAATAGCCACTACACATCCATTCAAGGGTAGTAGAAATAATTCTAACCAATGCAACATTGATGGTCACATTAAGGAGAATTATTGAATGTTTGGTATGTGTTATATTTTTTATGTGAATACCCCCATGCACTATATATTTTTCTAAGCATAGTGATGGGAATAAAATGGGAGGAAAGGACCCCCACTTTAGGGTTTCATATAGACGAAAAATTCCCCACACACAGGTGTTCAGGGGTAGTGCCCCAAAAAAATGTTTTTGGGAAAAAAATTCTCCCTTTATGATGGTTTTCATCACATGGTTTTTTCTTTAAGCATTTTTCTAGTGCATGGTAGTTTACCCCATGGTTCTAAAATTCCAGTTAAAGAACTAAAGTTTTATCTGATATAAGGTAATGGATTGGTAGGTTATAATTGTCGTGGGATATATACATATATACATACATACATATGTGTGTGTATGTGTGTCTGATGGTCTAAAAATTAATATACTAATAAAAAAAAATGATCTTCTCGTTTTGGGTTTCTCGAGTAAATTATATGTTACTGCATGTGTTTTACATTGAAAATTTTTCATTTTATTAAGAATCTATTTGAAACAATTAACTATATAAGGTTAAAACCTATGTTTTGTATCAAATTACTTTTGGTTTCAATGGGAAACTTTTATGGCTAATATGTTTTTCTCAAAATGTGATAGACCCCATTAAAATGGGAGACATATCGAAATGACTCCTATGGTGTAATAAAATAGTTGAGTAGTTTAAAGATATAGATGCATAAATTCAATGAGTATAGTTTTGAGATATATAAGTCCAAAATAGAATAGTTGTTGGTGAACAAATATCAGTGGATCACTATGGATATATCTGCTTCATTAAAAGGGATTTTTCTAGAAGGATGGACTAAGTTGGAAAGAAGGGAAAATATCACAATTATATGTTAATGTGCATGTGTTTTACATTGAATATTTTTCATTTTATTAAGAATTTGTTTGAAACAATAACTATATAAGGTTAAAACCTATGTTTTGTATCAAATTACTCTTGGTTTCAATGGGAAACTTTTATGGCTAATGTGTTTTTATCAAAATGTGATAGACCCCATTAAAATGAGAGATATATCGAATTGATTCCTATGGTGAAATAAAATAGTTGAGTAGTTTAAAGATATAGATGCATAAATTCAATGAATATAGTTTTGAGATATATAAGTCCAAAATGGAATAGTTGTTGGTGAACAAATTTCAGTGGATTACTATGGATATATCTGCTTCATTAAAAAGGATTTTTCTAGAAGGATGTCCACTAAGTTGGAAAGAAGGGAAAATATCACAATTATATGTTAATGTGCATGTGTTTTACATTGAATATAAAAGGTTTTTTTCTGTCTCTCATTGTTTGAGTCCTGATCTTATAAAAGGTTTCCACTAAATCCATTCCCTATTACTTTTCATGTGAACCACATTCCCAAACCCACCCATCTATGTACCTAAGAGCCAAGCCAAGTGTAAAAAGGGCTTATTTCATATCCTTCTTTAACACATATGTGATTAACTATAGTTAGAATTTATATGGTAGAAATACGTATAAAGATTAATCCTTAGTATAGATCTATTTTGACTTTAAGGAATATTTCATGTTTTTTAGAAAGTTTATCTTAAGAAGTAGAAATAAACCGTCTATAACCCACAAAAGAAACCATGGCCCGTGAGCATCACATGCAAACACAAGTTACTCCCATGTTTGAAACACCACGTCACATCATCATAAGGGTTGGAAACCACTAAGCAACCCATACTAAGTTCCCTAGAAGGGATGACTATCATATTTAATGATTGGGTTTATCTCCAAGGTCAAAAGGAAAATCAAAGTTAGGAAAGGCAATTAGAATAGAAATTAAGGTAAGACCATGACCTTTTACCCAATATTGAACGAAGGTGAGCAACCATAGATATTTAAGGAAGTTCAAGAATCCAAACTATCTGGTATGATATGTAAGAGTGTAACATACCTCAAATAAATATAAAGAAAAAATTGTTCCCTTTAACACTACTATAATTGTGCATGCATAAGAAATATTATCTTTTTTCTAGAAGGATATTTTGAGAGGAATCTTGAGCGAGTTCTTGAAGGCTGAAAGAACAAAGCTCTGGGATTATCAATTGCAGGTTTAGACCCTCTATTGACCTACATTGAAGGCAATTCAACTATGCAATCTTTGACCAAAATTGTAGAGGCTTAAATTCGGGTTTCCTAAGATATTTTCAAGGTGACACTTGGTTGTTTCGATTGGTTTTTTGAGCATCTTTCGGTCAACTATTGTTTGGATTTTGGAGGACAGTTTGAAATTCAGGATAGTTTGATTATCTCTCTCTCTCTAAACATTTATATCTATTAAGAAGAAGAAGATCTGTTGGGTTTTCCCTTATCTGTTTTGTCTTCTGCATTTTATTTCTATGTTCTATATACAATTACTGTCAAGATCCTTGACCAAAATTGTAGAGGCTTAAATTGGGGTTTCCTAAGAGATTTGCATTTTATTTCTATGTTCTATATACAATTACTATCAAGATCTTTGACTAAAATTATTATCTACTAGTTTGAAAATCATGACAGTTTGATTATCTCTCTCTCTAAACATTTATATCTATTAAGAAGAAGAAGATCTGTTGGGTTTTCCCTCATCTGTTTTGTCTTCTGCATTTTATTTCTATTCTATATACAATTACTGTCAAGATCCTTGACCAAAATTGCAGAGGCTTAAATTCGGGTTTCCTAAGAGATTTGCATTTTATTTCTATGTTCTATATACAATTACTGTCAAGATCCTTGACCAAAATTATTATCTATATACAATTATCAACTGTCGTTTGGATTTTGGAGGACAGTTTGAAAGTCAGGATAGTTTGATTATCTCTCTATATCTATTAAGAAGAAGAAGATCTGTTGGGTTTTCCCTTATCTGTTTTGTCTTCTACATTTTATTTCTATGTTCTATATACAATTATTGTCAAGGTCCTTGAACAAAATTGCAGAGGCTTAAATTTGGGTTTCCTAAGAGATTTGCATTTTATTTCTATGTTCTATATACAATTACTGTCAAGATCCTTGACCAAAATTGCAGAGGCTTAAATTCAGGTTTCGTCAGAGGTGACACTTGGTTGTTTCAATTGGTTTTCTGAGCATCTTTCGATAGGTTAATTGTCATTTGAATTTTGGAGGACAGTTTCTATGTTCTATATACAATTACTGTCAAGCTTGATCTAATGGTTAATGTGATTTCTATTTAAAGTAGAATTGTAATTGGGATAATAAAATGACATTGAAGTAATTTTTGCAAGAATAGAACATACCATTGTTAAAAATTAGCATGGTATCATATCCCAGTTTAACCATTTAATGTTTAACATGATTTCAATGACAGGATTTCATACCTGGAAATTCGCAGACGAAGCCGCAATGAGGACGAAGCCGAGAGATCAATTCGCAGAAATTCGCAGACGAAGTCGCAACGAGTACGAAGCTGGGAGATCAATTCGCAGAAATTCGTAGACAAAGCTGCAACGAGGACGAAGCTAGGACCAAATTCCTTGCGAACAAAAAAAATTAAATTAAAATCAAACAAAACAAAAATCAACAAAAAAACATAGCAACTGCAACACCCCAACAAACATAGAGAAACACCGCAACATACCTCAACACTGCAATAACAACACCGCAACAAAAACACCGCAATAGAGCGAGACAGAGACAGATGCGAGACACATGTGCATAAGAAACCCGTTAAGGTTTGTGGGCTGATATATTTTTAAGCACAAGTTCGACCGAACTATTTTAAAAGTTCGACTGAACTTTTGTTGCTGGTTTTCCATCTCTGGCCAAAAATCTGTTTGCCCATGCTGTCAATGTAAACGGCAGAATGAGTTTGGCGAAACTAATTTCAAAATTTTGGCCGAACTCTCGAATAATTCAACCGAACTTTTATAAAATTTCGGTCGAATTATTGAGAAAAAAATTTTTCCACCCCCGATTCTCACAAAAGTGTAACCCAACTTCGTGGGTTTACCCATGTAGTATGTAAAAGTTAATTCATGATGATTACAATGTGTGTGGAGATATATTAGTTCCCTTCTTGCAATTAGGTTGAGTAGTTAATAGAATGGATGCAATCTAGTGTGATTTTCTTTCTTGCAGCTAGAGTCAATGCTAGTTTCTTCATTACAAAAGTAGAGGTTAGTTGGAATAATGAGTGTAATTTAGTGTGGTTTCCTTTCTTGCAGAAAAAATAGTGTTCATGATTTGTTTTTAGTATTGAGTTGCAATTAGAAGTTTGATAGACTCTCTCTCTCTCTCTCTCTCTCTCTCTCTCTTAGAGTAACAATAGTTCTTAGCATCTCATAGTAGAACTAAGATGAGGATGGCATGCGTATATATCATCTCCTGTGCATATAGCACTGTCACCTCCAAGTTTGTACGAACCCCGAGTTGATAATTCAAGCTGAGTAGCCTCTGGGAGTTGCAACACTCTTGGTGCAATACCAGGGCCCACCATGTTTTGGCATTGTTTCCAGGGAGGTGTCTAAGTAGATTTTCATTTATGCTTAAGCATTATTTTATGCTTTCTATTTTACATTCAGTTTCAAAATATTGAAAAAACACAAAAAAATGTCTTTGATGCCTCGTAGGAGTAGGGATAACCAAGGAATTTTTTTACCAAAAACCCCCTCATCCCCACACAATCACCCTTCACTCTTCTTCAATGACTGTGAGGTAGAACAACCTCTAGGTGAGCAACCCAAAAGCTTTGAGGAACCTATTGGGGAAGAAGAGGAACTTTCTTCACCAAAGGAACCTTCTTCACATGTTCAAGATATGGTTGAGAACATACCCTAAGGAGTATTTCCAATTAGAGAAACCAATGGAGAGACTAGGATGAAAAACATTAACCCTTCATCCCTTCCACACTTCCATGGCTTAACTTCTGAAGACCCTAACACTTTCATGTTTGAGTTTGTTGTTGTCTCTAGGGCTTATGACTATGCCTTAGATGAACACAAGTTGAAATTGTTCCCCTCTACCCTCAAGGATGTAGCCTTGTGCTGGTTCATGGGTTTGTGTGGGGACAACATCAGTACTTGGGCCTAAATGAAAGAATCCTTCAACAACAAGTATAGGGACTATTGTAGGTCCAAATAAACCAAGGAATAAATATTTAGGATGACCCCAGGGCCTGATCAATCTTTAGAGGATTATGAGGAATGGTTTCAACTGAATTACAAGAGGGCCAACTGCACCCTTGATCCTGGATCACTCAAGTTAGTTATTCTCCCATGGATCATGGAAGAAGTGATACAAACCCTTAATGTGTTGCCTAGAGGAGATATCTAAAAACTACCTTATGCAGACATCAAGACTATATTCAAAAACCACTTTAGGGCAGCTAGGAAAAAGGGTAGAGCTAGTCAAAGCATGGCCAATATCTCTTCCTCTTCAATCTCCATTAAGAATGATATTGGAAACATGTTGGAGGATTTTAAAATCTAGATGTTTCACACCTTTGCTTTGCAAATAGACACAATGCAGATCAAAAGGAAGCAATAGGAAGTAGAAAGAGCCCTAGCTATCTTTTTCCCCATATGCACTAGAAGACACCCTAGAAATGAATGCCCAATGAATTTCATAGAGGTTTGCTCAGTTTGTAAAGAGAACCACGCAACAGAAAAATTCCCTTCTTTACTTGGCCTAAAAGCTATATACCAAGGGGTGGAAGGTTGGCCAGAGCAACTCTGCTTTATAAATCAAAGAAGCCCTCAAGGACCTCGACCTTACCAACATGGCATGCAAGGTGGACCTTATTCTTACTGCAATTCAAACTTGAATTCACCCATGCAACCTTGGTATTCTTCCACTCATCCATCCTAACCTACACCTCTTTCTTTGCCTTATGCCCCTCCATATCATCCTCAACCTGTTAATCAACCATTTCAACCATATGCTCCTCAACCACCTCAGTGGAGGAACCCATCACAAGGGTGAAGGTATCAACTCATCAAACCTCCTACTTTACTACCTCCATCCCAAACTCAACCTCAACTCAATAATATTGTTCCACCTAAGCTACCCAATATTCCTTCCCAACCAAATCCAAACCCAAAGAACAAGCAAGCACAACAGGTCTATAGTGGAGATACATCTTACCCTGTCTATGATATGGAGATCCATGAGATTAACCTTAGGTCCGTGAGAGTTCTCCTAGACAATCATCCACCATATCCACCTAAAGAGGTTGAATATGAAAAGGAAGAGAGTACCCCACAAATAAATCAACCTCCTTTTATTGAGTGATTGATCCACCCTAACGAGCACACCCCAGAAGAGACTAAACTTTTGGGAGAATTGAAGAAGTTGTGTGTAAATATACCCCTTATTAAGGCTATTAGGGGTGTTACCATCTATAATAATCTTATCAAAGAAACATTCTTAAAAAATCCTCAGAGAAAGAAGAGGGACACCCCCACCATCAACGTTGTAGGCCAGTTATCAGATTTATTGCTAGGGAGAGTGATTTTCCCAAAATACTTTGACCTTGAGAGTCCATTATTGGATGTACATATTGATGGTATCATTGTCCCACACACAATGATTAATATCAGGGCTGCCATCAATATGATGACCAAAGAAACCATGTGGAAACTCAACCTCCAAGGAGCTTTGAGGAAGACCACTATAGTGCTGCACTTGCATATAGATCCATAGTAGCTCCCGAGGGAGTTGTTGAGGATGTCATGGTCTCCATTGGCTCCTGGGAATATCCCACTGACTTCTTGGTACTTAAACCCAAAACCAATTTTAATGGTTATCCTCTCATTCTAGAAAGACCTTGGTTGGCCACTGCTGATGCTTATATCAGTTGTAGGGATAGAAACATGACTATCAAGAATGGGTCCTTGTCAAAACAACGAGTATTATATCCTCCTGCCCAACCTTCTATTGAACATGATATACCTCCATGGCTGGAGAATGAAGAAGAAGATGAAGTATACCATGTGACACCATACCCCTTAGATGTTGTTATCAGAGGGGGGAAACCTGATGAAGATGACCTCATTGACGAGATCCTTCAAAGCCAACCCCCCACTGCCATTCCACTTGATGGACAAGTGAGATAATCTGAAAGTATCCTTTGGACTCAACTATGCTCAGTTGCCTCAGCCCTTGAACCTACCCAAGTTGTAGAATTTAGCCCATATAGAACCCTAAAGACCAACCCCTCTCTCTTGGCCAAAGAATAAGAGTAATTATGCCAACTGCTAAGGGATAACTTAGATTATTTTGCTTGGGATTACAAAGAAATGAAAGGGGTTCATCCCTCAGTTTGCAAACACCATATTTGCATCAAAGAGGGATGCAAGATTATTTTTGCTAGCCTCATAGGAGAATGCACCCAACCTTGAAGGACATAGTAAAGTATGAATTACAAAATTTGTTGGATGCAGGGTTCATGTACCCCATATCATACAGTGAATGGGTGTCTCCTCTTTTCTTAGTCCCAAAGAAGAATGGGAAGTGGAGAATTTGTGTGGATTACAAAGAGTTGAACAAAGCCACCAAGACATACCATTTCCCTCTACCTTTCATTCACCAAGTCTTGGCTAGTCTTGTAGGGAAGAAGTTCTTCTCTTTCCTGGATGGATTCAGTGGTTACAATAAGATCCAAATCAACTTTGAGGACCAAGAGAAGACCACATTTACATGTCCTTGGGGCACCTTTTCTTATAGAGTTGTTCTATTTGGCCTATGCAATGCCCCTGCCACTTTTTAGAGAGAAGTCCTGAGAATTTTTGCTGAGCTTGTCCATGACTTTGTGGAAATATACATGGATGATTTCACTCCTTGTGGGCATGATTTCCAAGAGGCCCTCTCCAATATGGGTAAATTCCTGAGGAGATGCATTGAAATGCATCTCTCTCTGAGTCCTAAGATGTGTGAATTCTTGAGGAAGGAAGGGATTGTCCTTGGCCACTCCATACCTAATGCAAGGATACAAGTAGACCCAAACAAAATTTACATCATAAAAAGGGTGCCTATTCCTTAGAAGCAGAGAGATGTCAGGAGTTTCCTAGGCTTGGCTGGTTACTATAGGAGATTCATCAAGAATTTTAGCAAGGTAGCTTCACCATTGTTCGGATTGATGGCCAAGGATTCTGAATTATTTTGGTCAAGTCTTTGTTAAGAGGCCTTCGAAATCATAAAGGAAAAGTTGGCCACTGCCCCTATACTTCGAGGTCCCAAATGGGCTTTGCTTTTCCGTATACATACTGATGCATCAAACAAATTTGTTGGGGAAAAATTGGGGCAAATGGATGATAATTTTCCCTATGCCATTTATTTCATCATCAAAATTATGTTTAAGGTTGAACTGAACTACATTGTCACTGAGAAAGAGCATTTAGCTTTTGACGATTCCTTGAATAAATTTAGACATTATATTACCGAGTATCAAAATTTTGGGCATACTGACCATGCAACAATTAAATACTTAATGAAAAAACCTAATGTGAATGATATAATTATTATATGGTTATTATTGTTGCAACAATTTTATTTGACCATTATTGATAAGCCAGGGAAATAAAATGTTGTTACAAATTTCCTGTCTAGACTCAATTTTCCTACAAATGATGAAGGGATGGTTGATGAACAACTTCCAGATAAGCACTTATTATCTATCTCAGTATTCTCTCCCTGGTTTACTGAAATAACCAACTACCTAGTTGCTGGGAGGTTTCCTACAAACCTTTCCTTTAGGGAGAGAGCATAATTGTAAGAAAGAGTTCCCCTTTAACTTGGATTGGTTGTAATCTTTTCAAATTGGGACTAGTTCAAATCCTCAGGAGATGTGTCAGGGAAGAGGAATTTTTTTATATCTTCTCAACATGTCATGACGGGCCCTGTGGGGGTCATTTTTTTGCTAAGAGGACAAATTTCAAAGCCTTGAAATCTGGCTACTATTGGAATACTCTCCATCAGGATGTCAGGAGATACACCAGTAGATGTGATCAATTCCAGAGGATGGGGAAACCTACACCCATGGATGAAATGCCTCTACAACCTCATGTGGCCTTGGAGCCATTTGATAAGTGGGGCATGGACTTCATTGGGCCAATTGATCCACCATCCAAATAGAAGAAATACATCATAGTATGCACTAATTATTTGGCCAATTGGGTTGAGACAAAGGCTTTCAAGGAAACAAAAAAAGAAAAGGCAGTTGATTTTTTGAGAGAGAATGTGTTCTACAAGTTTGGATATCCAAGGGAGATAGTCGCTGATCAGGGGGCTCACTTCACATCTTATCTTATTGATAACCTCATGAGGAAACACAATATCAAGCACAATACTTTGGCTGCCTATCACCCTCAAGAAAATTGGCAGGTGGAAGTGACCAATAGATCATTAGAGAACATCCTTACCAAATTTGTCAGCATCAATAGAAGAGATTGGGAAGATAGATTGGTGGAGGCTACTTGGATCTACTTCACCACCTGGAATAAAACTACTGGGTTTACTCCATACAATCTATTTTATGGGAAGAAAGCTTTTCTTTCTATTGAATTTGAGTATAAAACCCTCAGAATGGCATCTCAACTGGATTTGGAAATCACAAGGGTAAAAAAAGAAATACCACTTCAACTAAATGGTTTGGATCATGGAAAATTTTAGGGGTAGGTTGGCTAATTTTCCATGATTTTTCCAAAAAAATAATTCACCAATTTCCCATTTTTCTAAAAATGATTCGCCCAAATTTTACAATATAAAATTATTTACCTTAAAAATTGCCAACATTATACATAGACTATATATAAAATCATTGTAAATTTGAATAATTTTACAAATATATCAATAGACATTTTATAGTTTGCATATTAGGGAATAGTGATATTCGCCAAGTTTTTAAATTTCAAGATAATTTTCCATCCTTAAAATTTTCCTTGGTTTGGATGAATTTAGGATGTAGGCCCTCCTACACATTGAAGTGGTACAACTACAAAGTAAATTCTGGCATGACAAGCACATCAAAGAGAAGACATTTCAGGAAGGAGATTGCCAATTACTCTATGTCTCCAGATTTAAGGACTTCAAAGGAAAAAAAAATGACCAAATGGCTAGGACCCTATCAAATAGAGAGATGCCATGAAAATGGAGTTGTTCAAATTAGAACAATAGATGAGGAGGGGATCCCTATGTTTATCAATGGTTAAAGGTAAAAATGTACAAGAGGCCTTTGTCCAAGGAAGAATTCATCAACATGATCAGCGGGGAGGTGAATGTAATTGGGAGCCTCATAGCTTCCAGTCCATTGCCATCCTAGAGAATAAGAAAAAGAGAAAATAAAGAGGCCTGGCTGAAAACCCTCCTAAGGCATCCAAGGCCAACTCCAGGATTGAAAACCTCCCTTAGGAAATCCTGGAGAAAAAAGAAAATATCCTTGGGTGAAAACCTATTTGAAGCACCCAAGGCAAGATTGTAGGTTGAAAACCTCTTATGAGGCAGCCCACCTATCTTTAAAAAAAATAAAAAAATAAAATACCCAAAAACAAAAAAAGGGATAGAATAACACCAAGACAACTAAATTGTTTCTGTTTTACAGAATGATGAACAATGACATATTATGGACAAATTTGCATTATTTATCCATCTCCCTTCCTCTACTCTATCTATTCACTCCCTTTACAATCCCATCATTCATCCCACCATCAAATTCCACCACCCTATGAGCTATAAAAACTCAGATTTCATCATGTCTCTATACTACTACATGATTTCCTAGAAAGCTACAGGAAATCTTATAGTGCTACAGGAAGTCTTGAACACCTACAACAGGAAAGGCCAAGGGAAAAATCAGCCATCCAATACTCTTTGATCCTAATAAAAGGCATAAAAATGGTCACTCTACCTATGCCTACCGCCCCCTCATCACCATACCATCCCATTCATAGAGGTTCTCTTCTCTAACCCTCCATTCTACCTCTTGGATAAAAAAAAATTTCTTGCACAAACACAAAGCCCTTTCATTCATTTGTTTCCTAGGCCACACCTCTACCCCAAGATACTAACACCATCTCCAAATTTTCCACACAATTCCCTCACCACCTGATGTCAGTTTTAGCTCCAAAAACTAAAAAAAGGAGACTACTACAGGAAGATGATCTCTTAATGTAGCACACATGTGAAACAACCATAACAACTTGAATATGGTTCGGCTCATCCAGAGAGATAGAAAAAGGTTGAAAAGGTGATCCTGAAGGCAGCCATATCACTCTAGGGAGGATTCCACACAAGCAGCATCAATTTTAAGCCTCCACAAGGTACGTGCAAATACACATCAAACAAAAATAGTGAGCACCTAAAAAATAAAAATGAAGACACAACAAGGATTCAACCGCAAAAGAAAATCATGTGATGATTGCTCCAATTTTCTAGCTCTCTGCATGTAGGACCCTGCAACCAATCAACAACGAGGTAAGGCTCAAGTATTACTATCTCAGCCTCTCACTATGCATATTTAGCTAAATGAATTAATATCAAGGAGAGGAGGTTTAATAAGCTAAAAATGTGGCTAATTAACTTGGCCTCCTTCGACAATCAAACTAAAAGAGCTTGGTAGATTTTGCATGCAACACGGAGCTGTCACATCACTGGAAATGAGATCACCATAGTTGGGAGTTGATTATGAGGCAGGAGGGAATGATCACTTCGAGTGGGGCCAATATTCCAACTGAGAAAATATCGTGCGAGGGAAACCTCAGTAACACACTAAAAGCCCACTTGAAATGATATATAATGTACCTCAGCTCACTTCCCCTCACATATATGCTCATTTCAAAAACATTTAAGCAAAGGACGAAGTTGGTAAGCCATAGAGGAGGTTCGATCATCGACCAGTTGTGCTATAGAAAAAACCGCAATTGCTACAAGAAGCTTAAAAGAGTGCTACAAAGTGTTGATAAGGGGTATGCAAGAATCCAAAAGGGTCAATTAGCTTAGAAAATACCACCCTCAATTCCAAAACATCAATTTAAAAATGTAAGTGGCCATCACCTCCACATCTCCATCAATTTCATAAAAATTGTCCTGAAACGGTCTGCATGCAGTAGTTCCACAATTGGGGCAATTAATAAAGTTGTGCAAATATATAGGAAGTAAGACATCCATTTTGAAGTGTTAAAAGTCTTATGACCCCCTGCCACTAGTGACTTTGACACCAAGGCCATATAAGAAGTATCTATTTAACCCATGTTAGAGACTACAAGAGAAATGGGGGTAGGGTTTAATATAAGGGAACCAACAACCAAAAGAATTCAATTAAACCCTCCTGTAGCGAACATTTTTAGGAGGAATCAATGGTTAGGGTTCTTTGAGCTCCTAAGGGGATATGATGATGCGATAGCTCGAGAATTTGCAATGGATCTACACTCTCAAGAAGATGTCAGGGCCACTAATGTGGTAAGGGGACTAGCCATTGCTAAGAAAAACTTCTTTTTGGCCAAGGAGAAGCACATAGAAGACAAAAATGGGGTGAGAAGGGAAATTTTATCTTATCCATGGGATGAGGTAGGCTCCCACATCCTGAAATACATTTGTTGTGAAGGAAGATTGAGTGTAGTCTATGGCTACCATTTCAAATTGTTATATGAGCTTAGATTTAAGGAGGATTTTCCTTTTGAATAGATATTGAACATACCCTACTTCCTCCTCCACTCCATTAGAGACATGATCCAAAGGGTTAAAGAAGGAAAACATCAACACCTAGCTCATCATGGATTGATTAAGTGAATAGTAGAATATTCCATCAAAAAGCTAAGGATTCTTGTGATATGGTCTATTTTTATAGACATGGACAAGGAGACACTGACAGGGACCCATAATATCACTCTTGGAGATACCCCTACCTCTAGCCTTGGAGATAGGGATACTAAAACACAGGAGGATGAAAATGAGAAAACCAAGGAAGAAGGGATGGAGACATAGGAAGAAAGAGAAGAGGAAACAATGACATAGGAAGAAAAAACAAATGATACATAGTGTTGTTATGACATCCCCCACTGAGCCGAGATGTCTAATGATAAGGAGCCTTATACTACAAAGCAAATACTACAAGGACTGCATGGACTGTAAAAGCCCCTTTTTCACCTATTGGAACCCTTGTAAAGGCTAAAAATCCACCTTTTTGCTTTAAAAGTGCACATTTTTACATATTAGGCCTCTAAGCCCCTTTCGCTTAAGCCCAAGCCCCTTTTCCTCCATGAGACCAGGCCCTGTGATCGAGCACTAAGCCCATCGGCCATTTCACGTCGCTCTTTTCAAGTTCCTGCTTCCAAGTTTTCTGTTTCACCGATGGCTGATCCCCCAATATGATTTGGATCGTCCATTCCCCAAGATCCAACAGCCATCGCATCACTCCCTCGCATCGGTGCATCGCATCAGGGTTCGCCCTTTCCCTTTCGCCTCCCCTTCTATACCGATGATCATCCCCTGCCAATGGAATCCTAGCCATTGATCTCTCCCAGATCCAACGGTCATCGCTCCATCGCGCCACGCCCATCCATCGCTCATCGCACGTCGCGCATTACTCTTGCCCATTTCCACTTTATGTTTCACCGCCGATGTTCATTCCTCACTGATATAATATGAGCTGTTGATCTGGCTCCCCCAAATCCAACGGTCGACGCTGTCTCGCTGTATCGCAGTTCTCCACCTCATTCATCCATTTGTCATCCCTCGCGATATGATCCGAATCGTTGATCCTCATGATCCAACGGCTCCCATTGATTCCCCCTTTCTTCCTCCGGCACATCCTTTCTCCCTTCGCAGTTAATCTCCATTGTCTGATCAACCCAGATCTACAGCGCAGGTTCAATATGGGGGCACCCGACCAAAGTAGCCCGTACTCCATAGTGCCCTCACAGTTGACTCCTTTGACTGCGGAAGATCTTCATCTAACGGTCCACATTCACTGCGGAGGCACTTGGTCCGCAAACCCATCCGTACCCCCAAGTGCCCCCGCAATTGATCCTCGTCATCTATGTCCATCATGATCCGATGGCCCACATCGCTCTCGCTTCTATAACCCCACAACTGATCATCCCACTACATGACAAAGCTGTTGACGTCATTGCCGGTCCCACCTGACCGCGCAGGTTTGTCCATCACATTCTTCCTTTGCCACTGATCTAGATTACTATGATCAAATGGTCCACGTTCCTCTTCACGTTCATTTCATCAAATAACATGATCATGCTATTTCCACGTGAAATGGGCAGTTTTGTAAAGAAATGCATCGACCACCTAATTGTATCACATCCATTTCTTTATTTACCACTTACCGCCTCCCACCAGCGCGAAAACCACTCTGGTTTTCGCAAAACCGCCTTTGCATACCTTTGTGCCAAATCAAATTTAAATGTTGTTTTCACCATGGAAATGCTTCTGTTGAATTTCCTGCCTCTGTACTACTCTTCCGCATTCACTCGAGCCTTCTGAAGCAGTCAACTACTCATCGTAGGATTTATTTAATTAGTTTGTTGTATGTGCAGGTTTTTTATGGCATTTTAAATGCATAGGCCCTCTCATAGCCTATGACAGTGGCTTGAGGCCGAGGATGATGATCCTCCATGCCCAAGGAAGCAGAGAAGAAAGATGAAGAGATTCAATTCCACGTCTAAGTCAATGGATCATGACCATTGGCCATTCCACAGGAACCTCCAGCGCAGAAGACCAACTCAGCCACTACCAGTAGTACCGCACCCTCCAGTACAGAAGGCCACTCCTTCCCACAACTAACGGTATTGCCTTCGCTAGCAACAGCAGGGGCTCCGCCTCATCAATCAACAATGATCATTCATGACTGGGCCTGTGTGGCCTTTTTACCTTATGTTCTTTTTACTTTGTCATTTCGGGTGAAATCCTTATTTCACTCCTGTAGTTTTTACTTCCAGTTAGCATATTGTTTACATTTCAGTTAGAAACAGCTTTAAGCTTGCATTGTAAGATGATGAGAGGAAATTCTACCTCATCATCATTTCTACTTTTGATTTAGACCTGAAACAACATACAAGCACGCGGGGAAGATATTTTCCCAAAATATCTTCTCGTGTATAGGAATAAGAGGTTATAAAAACATGAAGACAACACTAACAAAAGGTTCCAAAATTTCCAAAGGACTCTCTAGTTCGAGTGTTTTGTATGAATGTTGTATGAACTTTGATAGTAGATGTTTGAAGTTCCCGTAGGGATTCAGTAATAAGAAGTTTTTTTGGAATTGGGGATTCCGCTCTGGGTGATTCACAATTTGTAACCCTTCTCAATGTTTTTAATACAAATGTTCATTCCGTACCTCTCAACATTTCTTGTATCTAATGTTCTGGAATGCGAGTGCTCCCATGTTTAAATGTGAATTTATCATTACAGATACTGTAATGTTCCTAAATTAGCTTCAACTAATAGGAATAATAATTTTTCCTTGTTTATTTTTGCATTTCATGGTTGATGAATAAATTTTAAAGGACATGTAAAACTCCTGAAAACCAAGAATAAATCAATGCCTATGTAAACATAGACATATCTGAGCTATTTAAATAAACTCCTGCAGGTGTGAATGGGTTAAATCACAAGAATGGGTCATCTTTGACCAAGTCAAACGACACAGTCTAGATGCATTGAACCTCTTTGAGGGACAACGCAGTTCTAGAATGAGGATCCAACGTGGAAAGGGTTAAGTGATTCAAAGTGGTTTAGGGTTTAGCAAGACTCCTATCTTATAAAAGGAAGAGGAGGGAAGGAAGGAAAGAGTTGTTGAAGATCATTATTTCTGAAGGTATGTCTGCTTAGACATCCCTTGTTGGGACTTCCTATTCAGGAATCCCACCTCCTTCCTTGAGTAGCTCTTGGAGGAGAATTCTTCTAACTTGTCCACTATCAGGCTTGGGACAAGCTTCACCTTACATTTACAGCGCTTCTCCTATTGTGGGTTGAGCTGTCCTTGTGAGTTGTAGCAAGTGGAGATCTAGATCTGCTCAGATCTAGATGGTAACAGTGGCTCTTTTCAGTGAGTGTGTCTTTTAACCTCTTGGAAGAGTTCATTTGCTGATTGTGCTTCAGATCTACACCTTGGCATTAGGCCATTCCATTCTCAAAGGCTACAATGTTGTTTCCTTCCCTGGATAGCGTTATTTGCAGATATGTAGCTGCAGGGTGTTTTGCTTCCATTTTGGAGAAGAGATCTCCGATGTTGGGATTCTTCCTTCCACTGTGGTGATCCATGGATTGGCCATCCAATCCATGTTTGTTTCAGATATGATCTGCTATGCCATTTTAATATTCAGAAATTTCTGAATCATTCTGCAGATCTACATTCTTAGATCTCAGATCTACTTCCGGTGCTTCATGTTTTGAGCAAAACCCCAAGGGGGATGTATAGATCAGCCTTTCTTGTACATGGATCTGTATTGAATCTAAATTTTTATGTAAAAATATGATATAGATCTGAATAATTTATAAAATTTTGCTTCAGCCCTAAAAATAACGCTATCATGGTTATGCAGTCTTTTGTCATGATTGTAGCACCTCATTTCTGAGGATTTCTCCTGTATTTCTTCACTCTTTCTTCTGTAAAATGTATGAGATATGCCTCTGATATTATTTTTCAATGTTCAGACCTTGTTTCAGTCAAAACCTTCAGAAAATTATGCTCTCATGCTTCAGTAAATTTCTGCATACTTCTAGTCATGGGAAATCAGGGTTTTCTAGCCTAGTTAGGAAAGGAGGAACTGTTTAATATAACAAAACGACTTTGTTTTTGCTAAAATTTGACATGGGAGTCCCTCATATCCCTAGATATCATATCCAACCACTTTCCCACCTTATTTTTATGCATATATCTGAATACATCCATTTTAGGGCCTAAATCATCACTTTTCCCCACCTTTTGGTATATAAAACGTTGTATAAGGCTGTTGTTGCATATTTTATTGAAGGTTAAGTGATTTAAAATCTGTATAAGACATATTTCTGTAGCTCCACATTGGTAATAAATCATATTATTCCCAATAGTGTAGTTGTTCCTTAGTGGGGAACATTACAATGGAATCAAAGCAAGATCTTTGGCTTAGCTTGTGGCTTCCAGCCAAAGTGCTGTACAGAAAGGAGGAAGGTAAAAATGATGAATAATATGGGTTTACTCTCATCAGATTTTAGATCTAAGAAGAACCTCTCCAAGGATGTTGAACAACAAGAAGAAAGTAGAAGCAATGAAACTCCTAGGAAGTTTCAAGAGCAGAAAGATCTTCCGATCAGATCTAAAAGATCTATAAATGAGGAAAATTCTGAATCCTCATCTCATGGATATGTGCACTCAGCCATATCACCAAAGCTTCAGCGTTCTGTCTATGATTTCTTCATGAAGAGGAAGAAAAGAGGTGTACCCAAGAAGGAGACTCTTAGAGAGTATTTGCAGGAGTATAAAGATCAATCCAAGGAGTTCAAAGATAACTTGAACTTCCAAGGGTTCTGAAATATCAAGGAGAACAAAGGCACAAAGGAGGAGAAGCATGGTAAGGGTAGATTCTATCTATCTATATTTGATGGATCACCTTAATGTCTAGTAAGGGTTTGGGTGAAGGAGATAGACAACTTTGTGTAACAACATCAAGTTTCAGAGATTGAAGCCATCAAAGTAGCAACACTACATTTTGAAGGTAAAACATATGCTTGGTGGTTATTTGAGTCTTTTTTCTTGAAGAACACAATTACACCTACTTATTCAAGTTTTATTGTAAGATTGATAGAGAGGTTTGATGAAGCTCCACGTGTAACATATTTTGTTGACACTATCAAACCACATCAGATAAATATTTTGCATGAGTTGGAAGGGTCTATGAATCCAACTCCATTTATGAAAACCATGGAAGAAGGTGTAAGCTTGTTTGACTCCTTGCCAAGGGCAAGATCTCCATTGGATGAAGGGCTTCCTTCTCAAACAGAAGGCATGAAGATTCCTCCTTCAATAGAGGGCCAATACCTAAGGTATCTTATTGAGGATGAGGCAACTTCAACTATTGAAGAGGAGGATGGGGAAAAAGGAGCTAATAATGCAGTCATGACAAGAGCACCTCAAACATCTCATGAAGAGGAGGATGGAGCACTTGCTCCATGAAGAGAAACTCTTTCCCTTTTGCAAGAAGTTCCACAAGGTCTCACACATAGATACCATCATTGTCAAATGATGAGGTCTTAGAGATAGAAGAAGGAGAAGAGGAGGAATGGAATCACAAGGAGGAGAACAAGAACCCTTCTCTGCTTCAAAGCTTGGGAACACAAGTAAGGCAAGAGAACTTATGCATTGAAGGTAGGGGAAAATCTGTCTACCTACATCCACATTCTACTCTATGTCTTGACACCTCTTTGCAAGGAGGTACTTTACCAGGAGCACCTCTTGATAGGAGGAAATCTAAAGTGTTCTCTCAACTATGGGAAACATATTCATACTTGGCTAAGGAAGGAGCCTTGGGAGAAGCTAGCACAGCGTAGATAATCTCTCATGAATTCAGAAGAGAGATGAGAAATTTGTTGAAGGGGCATTGTTAACTCCCACTCAGATATCTGCGCTGAGAGAGGATAAATCAGAGATATATGATGGGAGGAGCATGAGGACACATGGAAAATCCATATCTTTGGGGCAGCCCATGATCTCTTCATTCACAAAGAATATTTTTGAAGATGGCAAGGGGATCCTAATCCTCTTGTATGAATGGGCCAAAAGGAGGAAGTTTTGGAAGACAAGGACTTTCCGAGGGGAAGTTGATTTCCATATGCTTCAATATTGTCTTGAGCAAGATCAGCTGCAAATGGGGCAGCAAAGAGGATATTTTGATACTCCCACATGTGATTTTGATATCAAGGATGTCAAATATGGGAGCCATGAGAAGACAGGGGTTGCATTCCAGACTTCTACAGCACTGTTATTCTTAGAGAGCTTAGATCCTTATTGGGATTCCCGACTCATGATGGAATACTCCAAGGACCTTTTCACATGGGGGGTTCTTGATGGGGAAGTAAAGGATGAAAGGTTTAGGGTGGTTGATGGAGTTATCTATTTCTATAATATTATTCTTTTGAATAGAGACTCCAAGTTCAAGGGAGACTACTAGATGCCGCCTATGAGATCTTGCTTTCCAAACCCACTGGTTTCATTAAAGCATATCATACTCTATTGGGTGGATTCATATGGCAAGGTTTCAAGGAAGAGGTGCACTCTCATATGAAGATGTGCATGGAATACTTGGTAGAGGAGGAGGTGTTGAACCCTTCGTTAAACTGAGAGGGGGGGGGGGTGAATTAGTTTAACACATTCATGTACTTTTAAACTTTTTCATTAAACTTTATTAACACCTTCATTTCTTGATCAACATAATGTGTGAGCAATATTTATTTGTGAACAACAATTAATAAGAAGATTAGACACTATATTAGCAGTCTTAATATGTGAGCAGCAAGTATTAGCAGACTAGATATACCATATCAACACATAGACACCAGATATAAGTGGAAACCCATAAAGGGAGAAAACCACATCTTATTATTGTTGTGATGCAAAGGCAAGCTCCAACTCCCTCTCACCACTAATTTTTTGTAGGCTCCAACCCACAGGAGGCTCCTACCTCAATTCTGCAAGCTACAACTTGCAAGGAAGCTCCAACTCCCATCAATTTTCTGCAGGCACCAACCTATAGGAGGCTCAAACCTCAGTCAGCTACAACTGAAATTTTATCAAGCTACAACTTGATGTGGAAGCAACAACTCCCATCTATTTCAAAAGAAAAACCACTTGTTGATTTACCTTGGATATCAGCTCTATTATGTACCTTCTCTTTTGCTGTCCATCAGTCCTCATATCTGCCCTACTTCATTTCAGCATCTTCTCGGATTCTCTATCAGCACCTCCTTCTCCTCTGCCTTACTGCTTCATTTCTGCATTCTCTTACCTCACTCTCTAACCGCTCTATGTATATCAAGTTGATATTATATATAGATTTCATCACATGACTCTTTACATTCCTTAGGGAATTTGAAGTGAATAGTCCTGACTTTTTGCCTTCTGCCTCCTTATTTCTTTTACCAGCTCAATTAAAAAAAATAACAATATGTGTTAATTTCAATATTACAGTGGGATTATGTTTTCCTCTGGAGACTTTCCAATGCATCAAAAACAATATAAAATCAATTAAAACATATTCATTCACACTTTTAGTTATAAAAAATTTCACTCAGCCCTTTTTCCAGATTTTGGCTTTGCTGGTTTTGTCTTTTCTGCTGCTGTTAGATAATTGTTCTGCATACTCTATTCACTGTAATTGCATGCACCTGTGCATGTACACCTGTCAAACCTGCAATCTCTGTTTACCTCTGTCAGCCCTGTAATTTCTCTCTCTCTGTGCATATAAAATGGATATAGCAAATTTGTACTCAATACAACTCTCGATCTAGGTAGTTTCAATACTTTTTAATTTCTGCACTGGAAATTTGAATCAATGTCGAAGCTACTCCATCAGAGGTTAAAATTATTGTTGTAACCCAAATAATTTTATATCTGGGAAGAATATTTTCATTGCAGAAGCTCCTTGATGTCCAGGCTACCCTCACTCTTCTGTTATATATAAATATATCACCATGTATGCATATTGATATGCATCAATATTTCAGCTTAACTCCAAGTCGAGCTATCGCTTTATTGCCTCTTCGAATAAATATTCACCTTTTGTCTAAAGCCCACACCACAAGCCATATTGACCTCCGACCTTTATAATAAATCGCATTATGTATTGGCCACTTTATATTCATATATCGCAATCAAATGTTGTAAGACTTTATATAAGCCTTGGGTCTTATATTATGATCCAATCCAAAGTAAATCGAATCACCACTTGGATTTCCAATAAGCCAAAGTTCTTCACGCATTTCTTTGACTTTGGATGAACCCCGTAATATAGCAAATCTCCCAGCTCGGATTAGTTGATTTAATACCAAGGTATCCGGATATAAATCAACTATATCGTATGGTCCTTCACACACTATACATTCATTATTACATAGCCCCGACCTGATAACAAATAAATCACGAAAAATACAATAATATTGGACCACAACATAAATACATTAACTATTTCCCTCATCCAAGGGCTACAAGTCTATCGCGCTATCCTTCGACTATCCAACGGTAGTCACGTGGTCACACAGTCCGGAGATTATCACTCCAACCTCACACGATGACCTGGCCCGGTCCTTGAATCACCTGCATCATCCGACGGTAGAGAATTCGTCGCATCGACTATTGTGATCCAACGGACACAACCACATATCGCTTGAATTAAATGCACGAGTGTTAATGCACGATGTAAGTGGTTTCTCCAAACCTCTTAAGGCCACGAGTCAGCCAATCACATATATCGCGTTCAAAATTCAAATACATCTTACCACCTTTGTGGTCGCACGATAAAAACCGTCTTTACTGTGCGGCCTTCAGGGTTCTGACTACTCTTGCTCAGGGTTCCACACTAGCTCATTCAGTGAGATGCTTCCGTGTTATAACCTCTATATACTCTCACTTCTAGTTCACACACAGTTTATTGAGCAGGCTTCACTCCACTGTTCATTGTACACTTCCAACATTTCAGTATGCACATCTTCTCATTGCAACACACACCTCCATTCACGTGTAGGGTTATTACCTGTCCTCTGTGTTCGGTCCATGATTCTTTAGCACAGGGCCTTTCCCTGACTCTATCACAGAGTTCCTCCCTTGCATGAGGGATATCCTCCATCTGTTTGGGTATGCAGGGTCAATATCTCAATACCTTACCACAGTTGCCAGTTAGTCATCAAAGGAGGGCGGAAACTCCATTACCCCTTGTTAATAGATTTCATCTATCCATCAATAAATACACATATAATTTCAAACAGGGATATACTATATCAATCCCTTACTCTACAACAATGGTTTCATTCCTCTCCGGGCACTGTAGGTATCCTCTGCCCATTATGAAATTGGCCACACAGGCCCTATTCCCAATACTCAATCACAGTCTCATTCACCTCCGTTTCTCCATGAAAGCATAACTCTGTTTTAATTGTTCTTCTTCCACGCGATTATATTAATGTAACTTAGGTTATATATAATTCGAGCTGGTCCATACTCTTAACGGAAATTGGAATGGATAGGCTTCTTCCCTATTTGTGGATGTAAATATACATTAAAGGGCATCTAAACTAACACAGGTCATATATATTCCAGAAAACATGCTCTGTGATCAGGTGTCCATTCAATTGCATCCTTCAGCAAGCAGGTCAACCCTATCGAATCCACCATACATAATTAGATCCTTTACTGATTTGCTGTCTCGTGCTTTTATAGAAATCAAATCTATGAGCCCTTTACTCAGATTTACTCAACCATACTTAAAACATATTTCGAAGAGACCAGAACCCTCCAACTTTAGAGGTTTGTTAGGATGTGTGAATTGATTAGAACTTCTGGAATAAATTGCCTCTCCACACAGAGATTAGCAGTTCAGATTTTCCCATAATGAAATAAATCATGGATTACAAGAATCGACCCCTTTCTCTCAACCTGCAATGGGTTCACAATTTCGGTTCATTCCAGAATGCATACAACTTGTCCTCTATATACTGAGTCAGGCAATTAAACAAACAGGAATATACACAGTGATCAATTCTTCATGACTATAAGTCACACAGAGTCACTGATTCATCCAATGATACAGAGTTTCACACTAACCCTACTACAGTATTGCCATTAATCCATTGGTTCCAATACACACAATTCCACGGTTCTTCATCAACATATACAAATGAAATCAACTACAAAACCCTCTTGGTCTTGGCTAGATATTCAATTGGCCCTTCAATTAATTACCCTGTCTCTCCCTAGAAGCTCTCTCCTTTGCCATCTCCTTTGCCTCTGTTTCCTCTGATATCTCTGCTGTCTTTCCAGATCTCCAATCAGGAATTGTTTTGGGAAGTCCTTACTTATTTGATAGAAAGGCCATCTTCCATTGCCATGAAAACAAGTATCACTTGTTCAAGGATGGGAAAGAGTATATTGTGAGAGCACACAAGAAGAAGCTGGAATCTTCTTTACTCCATGCAGGTCAATTGAAAAGGCTGGTTAATGCAAGTCAAAGTCTAACTTTGTTGATGTTGAAACGACAAGATTTTGTGCATTTACCTTTTCATGATGTTGCTAGTGATATGTCTCAGTTTAATAACAGTTTATCTTTGAAAGAAGATGAAATTATGTTGCACAAGTTACCTTTGGTGTCAGCCGGTGCAGTGAATGAAGTGTCAATGCAAAGCAGTGCAAACAAAGAGGACACACAATTCAACATGGGACAAAGTTGGTTTCAAAATGGTAGAATTCGCCATATGAATAGTTTGAAAGGTGAAAGTTATTTTAAGTCTTCTTGGAAGTTTGATCAGTGTAGAAAAAGTTTTTTTTATGAAAATTACAGTTGTTGTTCTGCAAATTTTAAGAATTTGCATCATGACTCAGTCAGTTTTAGCAATGGTCGATCAGTTAATTCCAGAGACAATTTGTCATTTTCTGAAAAGCTCCATTTGATGAAATTGGGTAGATTTTAGTTATTCAAGGGTGGAAGTGTGGAGAATCAGTCTCCACATCATCAGTTTCACTAATCAGAGAGCTTTTGTGGGTCCAAAAGCTTCCCATTTGGGAGGTGTGATTAGGTGATCATGTCCTTAATGGAAAAATGCTCAAAATTTTATTTTCTCAGAATCAGCTCAAACCAGAACGACATGAAAGATCTCATCAAAATGATCCTGTAGCTACGAACGACACTCAAATCCGTTATCGTATGAAGAAGTTATTGCACTTTGAAATCGCCCAATAACCTCTAATGTTGAATGGGTAATGATAAATTTATGTGTTGGAAATTTTTTTATTGTAATTATAGTTTAATTAATGTTTTATATATATATAAAAATTTGATATTTTATTTGATTTAAAAAATCATGTATTATATTAATACTTTTATATATATGTATATTAAATATTAAAAACTTTAATTAAATTATTTAAATACCACACATTATTTCAAATTCGAATTAATATAAAAACCCAAAGTTCTAATGTCAAATGTGAAATGTGGCAAAGGTTAAATTCATATGTTACGTTCAATGGCAAAAGTCATGGGTTAATTCAAATGTCAAAAGGATAAGGCACGTGTTATTTTATATTGGTGGAGCGGAGTTTAACAACGGATCAACCCCCTTACCAACATGACCGTAAGTGCAGAACCCTGGCCATGCTCAAACCAGCAGACATTTTTAAAATATTATTATTTATTATATTGTGTTCACATTATGCGGCAGGCATAAAGGCTTAAATTAAATGCCAGAGGTTATAACCGTTTGGCTCCAAACTTCAAGCCGACGGGTGCGGTCACATGGAACTGTCACATTAAATGCTAACCACCCAATTGGCGGGAATAATGGCGGAGTACCCAATTTCAGCGCCGGACCCCTAATTTAGCGGGCCTAACTGCAGTCCTCCCAACATTGGAGGAGCTTTTCTAGCCCTAATTGGAAAAACTTGTACAGGTCATAACTTGGGCTAGGAAAGTCCAAATTGAATGAATTTTTGTTTTGTTTTGGGGGTATTGGAGCATTCTGAAGCTACTGGAACAGGTTACAGAGCCATCAGGGCATTCTATCAGAGTTTTTATCAGCGGATTAGCTAGAGGAGCCATCAGGGCTTTGGGAATGGAGAGTTGTATTGGGCTATGTTCATCTGTTTGAGGTGAATTTGCTATCATTTATTACTTTTTCCAGTACTCTAAATTCATTTGTGCAGCTGTTTATGCTTGTTTATGATTTCTACACTTTTTATAACCAATTTAAGAGCATAATAAGAGCAAAGGCATGCCCATTTGGGGGCCTTGGACCTGGCAGATGTATCCCAAGAGGGGTGAACTGCCTAAACATATGATGAGTTATATTTTGTGTCAATTTTGATGCTTATTTTTAGAATTACATGTGTTAAACAGTAAATTGAAATCAGCCTCCCATTCACAAAATGACTAATACACTTAACAAAACACATTTATTCCATTGCAAAACACTTCTAAAAGCTTGAACACATCTATTAAAGGTTAATGAATACTTTGAAACAGTAGAAAATACTTTCATAACCAGATCATTGAGTGTTTACTGTTTATTTCTTTAGGCAGAGTCTGTTTTTGGGCCAGATAGCCTTTGGTTTCATCCTTTTCTTTGAAAGGTGAAATAACCAGTAAAAGCCCCAACAGTCAATCTCTGTATGAGAAATAATTAGTTCTCACGATTTCAGATCACTGTTCCTGGCTTCTTTCTGAACAAATATGCCCCCCTGGCATTGCCTCAGATCCTGAACGACATGCCTGAGGATTACTTAAAGATCCTACCTCGTTTCCATGGATAAAATGATACTGAAGCTTAGAAACACCTAGAAGTTTTCTGCGCCTTCGTGGAAAATTTCAATGTCAAACATCTGGATGTGGTGTTGAGATTTTTTGTCTAGTCTCTAGATGGAGAGGCCAGAAAATGGTTCAAGACTTTGGGAGACCACTCCATTACTAACTGGGAGGAAATGCAAAATCCCTTTATCAAGAAATGTGGAGAAAAGTAGGACCATGGATACTGTCTTACAAATTCAATGCACTTAGGAAGAGACATAATGAAGATGTGTCCAAATTCATCAAGAGGTTTAATAAGTTATATACAAGTCTCCTAGCCGAAATGAAGCCTTAGCAGATCATTGCTAAAGCGGTGTTTGTAGCAGCCTTTGAGTCAGAATTCAGATTCTCTCTAAGAGAAAGGAAGTTTTCTACTCTGGATGAAGCCCAAACCAATGCATTGGAAGTGGAAGCAAAATTCGCTTCTACGGGTAAATCAAAAGGGAGGTCAGACCATGATGTTAGACGAAGAGGGAAAGAAGAAGCATATACCTCCGGTCAAGATAGAGAGGTAGCAGATTACAAAATAGAGGAGATGAGTAAAATGATCAAGAACCTTTCGAGCAAGCTGGTGAAGCCTGAGCTTGAGGAAAAGAACTCATCCTCTAAGCCACCTCAAGCTGCTCCAAACAGGGTTTATAATCACCAATACAGAAAGCCTCCCTTGCAAATATTACAATGAGATCGGAAGGAGTAGCAAGACCACATACAACCCCCGCTATATTTGGAAGGGCAGATGGATGGCCCTAATGAAGACATCCCCAATGGCAAGATGATCAATATCTTGCTTACTCAAATGGTGATGAAGTTGAGTCTTATTTGCAAGAAAGTGAAGTAGTGGAGCTTTCCTTGCAAGAAGAAGAAGAAAAAACAAACGTTGTTGAAGATCCAACAATCGATGACTACTGTAAACAATTTGTAGATTTCATGCAAGCACAGTTTCAAAGAAAATATGATCTCAGGTCCTCTAGGAAGAGGACCCGCACACAAGAATAAGAAGAAGATATGCCTTAGTAGGAGACTGTCGCTCAGAAAATTGAAGATAAAGGTAAGAGACCTATAACTGAACCTTTACATTCTAATGACTCCATTCCTTCCTCTTCTAAGTTGGCCTCTAATCCAAGTGCAAATGTTAAACTCATCTCAAAGGAAGAAAAACCTCCAACCAATAGTAAAGAGCCAAAGGAAAGTCTCGTAGACAAGCCTCCTCCTATGTTTAGCCTTCAGAAAGAGCTAGAAAAAGTAAAAATTCTCGTCCCTTTGACTGAACTTCTGAAGCAACTAGCTTATCAGGCTCAAGTGTCGTCATTCATGCTTCCTCAAGGAGCTGATCCAATCCCAAATAGTTTAGACCTCCAAGAAGAAAGGACCATGGTTGTGTTTGGTCCCCATGTTGAGGAACTAGATTCTTCAACTCCCCCTTTCTATGCCTCCTTAGTAATTCATGACCTATTATTACATAACTGTATGCTGGATTCTGGAGTGTCTCATAACTTCCTGCCCCTGTCAGTGATGGAACAACTAGGGCTGCAGATCACTTACCCATATAAAGATCTCTACTCTTTTGATTCTAAAAGAGTCAAATTTTTGGGGATGATCAAGGATTTGGTGGTAAATCTAGCCCAAATCCTAGCTAAGAGCCTGGTAATGGACATAGTAGTGGTTGACACCCTTCTCGGTTTGGGATGCTATTATCAAGATCAGGGGGTACAAAAATTGGAGGATCTATAAAGCTATACCTAACCTATGCGACCATCCATGTGTTTGGAGGCCAAGAAAGAAGATTATACCAGGAAACAAGGTTTGTGAAGATGGTCACTAAAGCTGATAATTCAGTGAATTCACCAGTGTACAACAAAGAGGGTGATTTTTCTTGTCTAATGCTTGAGGAAGACCAAGATTTCTTACAGGAACCATCTTTTTGTCAAGTGAAGACTGAGAAGTCTTCAAATAATGAAGAAGGTGGGATTTGGAACTTGCACTTTGATGGAGCCAACTCAAAGGAAGGGAATGGAGCTGGGGTTCTCCTTATCTCCCCTACAGGACAACTGGTCCCATTATCTTTCAAATTGGAGTATGAAGCCACAAACAATGTGGCCGAATACGAAGCCTTGCTGCTAGGTCTACAAACAACAAAGAACATGAATATACAGAGCTTGAAGGTTTTGGTAGATTCAGAACTGGTGGTGAGACAAGTAAGAAATAAATGTCAAGCTAAGCACCCACAACTGAGGGCTTACAGAAATGAGGTATGGGACTTGGTAGAGAATTTCTTCTCAGCTTTAAATATTCAATTCATGCCGAGAGATCAAAACAGAATGGAAGACTCTCTTGCAGTAGCTGCAAGCACTTTTCGACCACCTCAGAACCCCCTCTTGAGGTATGAAATAGAGGTTCTCTACCATCCTTCCATTCTTGAAAATTTCAAACACTGGCAGGTGTTTGAAGACAAAGAGAAGTTGAAAAGATTCATGGAGACTGTTGGGGAATTCTCCAATATGGACATAGATGTTGGCAAGGAGGAGACTGAGGACCGTCCTCAGAATAAATGGCAGGATACCGTAGCTGGGCACAAGGTGCTGCAGCTCAAAGGAAATGTAATACCTAGAGGATTTTTCCCCCTGGAGAGACTATTTGATAAGAATGATGTCCCGATCCGGCCAAGTAAGGTTGTTGAAGAAAATTAGGTAGATGACGTGAACCTTGGCACAGAGGCTGATCCCAAGCTTGTGAAATTGTCTAATAAGGTACCCAAAGAATACAAAGAGCAATATCAGAAGCTATTTCAGACATATAAAGATGTCTTTGCCTGGTCCTATCAAGATTTTAAGACCTTTGATATTAGCATTATTCAACACAAGATTCCATTAAAGGGAGATGCTAAACCACACAAACAGAAATTAAGGCAAATTAATCCTTTACTCCTTCCTTCCATAGAAAAGGAAATCCATAAACTATTGAAGGCTAAGATTATTGTGCCATTAACATATTTTGAATGGGTGGCCAACCTGGTCCTAGTCCGAAAGAAGAACGAAGAAATAAGATTATGTGTTGACTTTAAAAACTTGAACAGAGCATCTCTGAAAGATAATTTTCCATTGCCTTAGATGGACCATATATTGCAGAAGGTGGTAGGATCTTCACGAATGTCCATGATGGATGGCTTTTCTGGGTATAATCAAGTTGCAGTGCTTCTGGAGGACCAAAGGAAAACCGCATTCACCACTCCTTGGGGAACGTTTATGTATGCTCGAATGTCGTTTGGATTGATCAATGCGGGGGCTACATTTCAAAGGGCCATGGACATTGCTTTTGTGGGGGAACAAGAAAAATTCATGGTGGTGTACCTGGACGACATCACAGTCTTCTCAAAGGATGATGCTGAACATATAGAGCATTTGCACAGAACCTTTCGACACATATTGCTGAAGAATGGATTCTTGTCCTTAACCCCCTGCAAATCCCGCCTGCTTTCAAATTGACCCGAAAAGGGTAAAAGTCATAAAGGGTATATCCTTTCCTAGAAATAAGAAAGAGGTCCAATTTTTTCTTGGACGTATCAAATTTTTGAGAAGATTCATACTAAACTATGCGGAGATAGTTCAGTACATAACTGAGATGCTGAAGAAGGATAACGAAGTAAAGTGGACTACTGAGTCACGGGAAGCACTTAACATAATTAAAAATGCTTTCATAGAAGCCCCAATATTGACAGAAACAGATTATGCGAAACCCTTCATAATATTTTCGTTTGCATCTCCCCACACCGCCACATCTGTATTATTGCAGAAAAATGAGGAAGGTCATGAAAAACCCATTGCCTTTTTCAGCCAAGTGATTCACGACGCTGAGTTAAAGTATAACATCCTGGAGAAACAAGCTTATGCCTTGGTCAAATCTCTGAAGGCCTTTCAAATGTATGTACTACAGTTAGCTATAACTGCATTCATACCTACAGTGGCTGTAAAAGACATCTTGATTTAGGGAGATAGTGAAGGAAAGAGAGGCAAATGGATAGCCAAGATACAGGAGTATGAGTTGGAGATACACCCCACTAAGCTAATAAAGGGACAGGGATTAGCCAAGATCCTTTCCAAATCAAAATTTCAGGCTTTGGGGATAAATTTGTCTATGGTGGCCAATGAAGAGCCTAGAGGAGTAGATGAGCAGTGCGGGATAGAAACTGCTACACAAAAGACCCATACGAAGTACCTTCTTAGTGCCTGGTACAAAGAAATTGTAGAATACCTCTTAACTCTTAGATGTCCTCCAAGCTGCGACAAGACAAAGTATAGAAAAATGAGGCTAAAATCTTAGAAGTTCATCGTAGAAAATGGCCGTCTGCACTAGAGAGATCCATCGGACATACTACTTTTATGTCTCACGGAAAATGAAGTAGAAGAAGTGATGGAAAAATTCCACGAGGGCATCTGTGGTGGCCACTACCGCTGGAGGGCCACGACACACAAGATTCTGAAAGCAGGTTTTTTCTGGCCTAGAATTTTTGGAGATGTTTATGCTAGGGTAAGGGCCTGTGAAAAGTGTCAGAAATTTGTTGAAAGGCAGAAGTTTTCACCTCTGCCTATGATCCCGGTACACATAGAAGAAACTTTCCAGCAGTGGGGAATTGATTTCATTGGCGAAATTCATCCTGCCTCAAGCAGGCAACACAAGTGGATATTAACAACCACTGATTACTTAACTAAATGGGTTGAGGCCGTGCCAGCAAGGAATGCTACAGACACAGTGGTGATCAAGTTTATGGAAGATAACATCATCTCAAGGTTTGGCTGCCCTGCTAAGATTGTCACAGATAATGCTTAGGCTTTTAAGTCTGTCAAATTTATCAATTTTTTCCAAAAATATAATATTGTATTAGGACACTCTATTGCCTATTATCTACAGGGAAATGGATTGGCCAAATCCTCAAATAAAACTTTGGTAAGGGCATTGAAGAAGGCCATAAATGAAAATCGGAAGAACTGGGATTCACAACTCAAGTTCATGCTATGGGAAAATAGGATCACTAGTAAGAGGTCAATAGGCAAATCCCCATATGAATTGGTATATGGTAGAGCAGCAGTTTTCCCGATACAATTGGCCTTACCTGTGGCTAGGTTCATGCAAGATTTTCAAGAGGAAACAAACGATCTTACCAGGAGAATAAATCAGTTAGTAGAGCTGGAAGAGACTCGAAGTCGAGTAAATCAGAGGTAGACTGAGTACCAAGAGAAAATGAAAGACTTGTTCGATCAGCATGCTAAAGATAAAGAGATGCAGGTCGGAGATCTGGTGCTAAGATGGGACATAAGAAGGGCTGAGAAAGGAAATCATGGAAAGTTTGATCCTCTATGGTTTAGACCTTTCAAAATTGCAGAAGCTAGATGAAACAATACTTTCAGACTGGAAAATTTGTAGGGTGATCTGCCTGAAGCCCGTGTGAATGGTTAAAACCCTTTTTCCAGTATTGATTTAGGCTAAAAGGCCTGCTGTATGATATTGTACATTATTCAGTTGCTATTATTATGATGTTTGTTGTTTTGATTTGTCATGAAGAAGGAAGAGAAGGAAACAAGGGACTGTGTTCATAGGAATAAGGCTAACAGATGTTCTGCGAAGTTCTCGACACGTTTGAGGACAAACAGGTCGTCCCCAAGTGGAGCCAATGTTGTTATGACATCCCCCACCAAGCCGGGATGTCTAATGATAAGGAACCTTATACTGTAAAGAAAATACTACAAGGACTGCATGGACTGTCAAAGCCCTTTTTTCACTTATCGGAACCCTTGTAAAGGCTAAAAATCCACCTTTTTGCTTTAAAAGCACTCATTTTTACATATTAGGCCTCTAAGCCCCTTTTGCTTAAGCCCGAGCCCCTTTTCCACCATGAGACCTGGCCCCGTGATCGAGCGCTAAGCCCATCGGCCATCGCACGTCGCTCTTTCCAAGTTCCTACTTCCAAGTTTTCTGTTTCGCCGATCGCCGATCCCCCGATATGATCTTGACCATCCATTCCCCAAGATCCAATGGCCATCGCATTGGCGCATTGCATCAGGGTTCGCCCTTTCCCTTCCGCCTCCCCTTCTCCGCCGATGATCATCCCTCACCGATGGAATCCTGGCTGTTGATCTCTCCCAGATCCAACGATCATCGCTCCATCGCTCCGCACCCATCCATCTCTCATCGCACATCGCGCATCGCTCTTCCCCGTTTCCACTTTATGTTTCACCACCAGTGTTCATTCCCCGCCGATATAATCTGAGCCATTGATCTGGCTCCCCCAGATCCAACGGTTGGCGCTATCTCGCTGTATTGTAGTCCTCTGCCTCATTCATCCATTTTTTGTCCCCTGCGATATGATTCGGACCGTTGATCCTCACGATCCAACGGCTCCCATTGATTCCCCCTTTATTCCTCCCACACATCCTTTCTCCCTTCGCAGTTAATCTCCACCTTCTGATCAACCTAGATCTACGACGCAGGTTCACTGTGGAGGCACCTGACCAAAGTGGCCTGTACTCCCCAGTGCCCCCATAGTTGACTCCTTTGACTGCGGAAGATCTTCATCTAACGGTCCACATTCACTATGGAGGCACCCGGCCTACAAACCTGTCCATACCCCCAAGTGCCCCCGTAGTTGATCCCCCGCCATTTATGTCCATCATGATCCAATGGTCCACATCGCTCTCACTTCTATAACCCCACAACTGATCATCCCACTACATGACAAAGTTGCTGATGTCATTACCGGTCCCACCCGACCACACAGGTTCGTCCATCGCATTCTTCCTCCGCTATTGATCTAGATTGCTATGATCAAACGGTCCATGTTCCTCTTCACGTTCATTTCATCAAATAACAAGATCACACTATTTCCACGCGAAATGGGCAGTTTTGTAAAGACACGCGTCGACCACCTAACTGTATTGCGTCCATTTCTTTTTTTACCGCTTACCGCCTCCCACCAGCGCGAAAACCACTCTGGTTTTTGCAAAACCGCCTTTGCATAAATTTGTGCCAAATCAAATTTAAACGTTGTTTTCACCATGGAAATGCTTTCGCTGCATTTCCTACCTCTGTACTGCTCTTCCGCCTTCACCTGAGCCTTCTGAAGCAGTCAACCACTCATCGCAGGATTTATTTAATTAGTTTGTTGTCTGTGCAGGTTTTTTATGGCGTTTTAAATGCACAGGCCCTCTCATAGCCTATCACAGCGGCTTGAGGCCAAGGATGATGATCCTCCACGCCCAAGGAAGCAGAGAAGAAAGATGAAGAGGTTCAATTCCACGTCTAAGTCAACGGATCATGACCATTGGCCATTCCACAGGACCTCCAGCGCAGAAGACCAACTCAGCCACTACCAGTAGTACTGCACTCTCCAGTACAGAAGGCCACTCCTTCCCACGACTAATGGTATTTCCTTCACCAGTAGTAGTAGGGGATCTGCCTCATCAATTAGCAATGATCATTCATGATTGGGCCTGTGTGGCCTTTTTACCTTATGTTCTTTTTACTTTGTCATTTTGGGTGAAATCCTTATTTCACTCCTGCAGTTTTTACTTCCAGTTAGCATATTGTTTACATTTAAGTTAGAAACGGCTTTAAGCCTGCGTTGCAAGATGATGAGAGGTAGTTCTCCCTCATCATCATTTCTGCTTTTGATTTAGACCTGAAACATCATACAAGCACGCAGGGAAGATATTTTCCCAAAATATCTTCTTGTGTATAGGAATCAGAGGTTATAAAAACAGGAAGACAACACTAACAAAAGGTTCCAAATTTTCTAAAGGACTCACTAGTTCGAGTGTTCTGTATGAATGTTGTATGAAATTTGATAGTAGATGTTTGAATTTCCCGTAGCGATTCAGTAATAAGATTTTTTTTGGAATTAGGGATTCCGCTCTGGGTGATTCACAGTTTGTAACCCTTCTCTATGTTTTTAATACAAATGTTCATTTCGTACCTCTCAACATTTCTTGTATCTAATGTTCTGGAATGCGAGTGCTCCCATGTTTAAATGTGAATTTATCATTACAGATACTCATATTTACTCATACATAGCGCTTTAAATATGGCTCAGGCAGGATAGTTTGTTTCATTTTCCATATCTTCCATCATTCTTCCGATATTAACTACAATGGATTCTTATCTTTGAACTTGTCCAGATATATGGATTCTTGTCTTTGAACGAGCCCAGTATATATGGATTCTTACCCTTGGATGAGCCTAGTTATAGTTGATATCCTACTCCATCTTCTGCCATAGTCATCACTCATATATTACTTGATATCTGTGTGTTCATTTTAGAAGTCAGCCCCCTTTACAACATTCTGTTTTAGAGCTGTCTGATGCATTTACTTATTGCAGTTTGTACTCAGTTTTTGCAGTTTTCATAGTTGTTGTGTTTAAATTTGGGGTCTTGGTTCCACCCTTATTAAAACCATTCATCTGAGTGATAGTTGCATGAGAGCCAAACATTTCCAACTGCAGTCAATTGAGTCATATGCTCCTTGCATTTAAGATGTCCTAGGCACTGGTCTTTATACAACTCAAGGCTATCTCTAGGAGCTGCAACACATAGTCAAAGAGGAAAAATATTGAGGAAGAAGAATAGAAGGAAGTACAATATGAGGCTTTAAACCCCAAAAATACCACTAAAATATCCACTCAACAAACTAGTCTGTCACTAGGAAACACTGAGAATGAGGTGGCTTCCACCTTAGCCACTTTGAGCACCCCTGTGAAGCCCAAGAAAAAGAAACCAAGACATAATCATATGTATTTCAAGACAATAAAGAGCACTAGGGTGAAACAAGGAAGGCCTCATACTCAAATAGAGGTACCCATTACCATTCAAGAGTCCCCTAGCAAGGAGGAAGAGATAGGGCCAGAGGAAGGAAAGGTTAAAGAAATAACTTCCCTAAGGACCAAACCTAAGACACCCATGACCTATATAAGGAGGAACTCTACTAGAGCAACATCATTAAACCAGTCAGAAGTACCCACAAATCTCCTCGGAGAAGAAGAGAAAATTCTACAGGAAGAAGAGGAGGTTCTACATGAAGAAAATGAGGTGCTACAGGAAAAATAGAGTGTGCTACAGGAAGAACAACAAGTGATACAGGAAGAACAGAGTGCACAAGAAGAATGAAATAAGGCACCAATAGAGGGGAAGAGTGCCCAATTTGAAGTACAAGAGGTGCAAGAGGAGGCACAAGTTGTAAAACAACAACCACAAGAGGAAGAAACCTCTCCAAGAAATTTTGAAAAAGACATCACAGAATTCCAAGAACCTACCCCACAACCTAGTTTGAACTCTTACAACAAGTTCATTGAGGGAGGAAGAATAATCCCAGAGAAGATCTCAATCCCTCTCTTATATGAGCTAGAGGAAGAAAGGGGGTGCACCCACAGGTGCATGGAAATTTCCAAATCCAAAAATGTTGAGGATGTGGGGCTAATGGAGGAGAAACTTATTGAGATAGGGAAGGACCTAGTTGATGTCAAACTCATAGAATCAGTGTTGAAAGAGCACTTACAAGAAGAACAAGTAGAGAACATGAGGCTGAAGGGGAAATTGCAACATAAGGACACACAACTTGCCACTATGGAAAATATTTGCATGGAGGTCATGCAGTACATACACACTTCTAATTCTTATGCAGTTTACTTGAAAGAGTAGTGGTTGAAATTTCATATTAAGACCTTAGCGCAAAATGGATCCTTACCCTTTAAAATTTATAGATAGTTGATTGATTTTTGCAGGTATTCTAGTGTGGAAGAGAGGGCTAAGATGGTAGAATTTTGCATGCACAACCACATTTTTACTGACATGAATATTTGGGACCCCAATTCCAGGCTGGGTGATATGCAGTTAATGGCCATAGCATATTTGGTAACAAATGAAGAAACAAGGGCAGAAGAGGTCAAGATAGTGATGAAAAGGGAAGAAAGGGAGCCCATCCAAATCAGGGCAGAACCCATAAGTCCTAGAGGGATCATCCACAATCACCAAATGATATCCAATGATGTTGATGTTGCAGTAAAATACATTGACACCCAAGCATAGGAAATATCACATTTTGATGACACCTCCATATTACTAGGAGAAGAGAGTGTGGAGGCTTGCCAAAGAAGATGACATGTGATACCACTTGGATTGAAGAACATGGAGTACCATATTCTAGATATATTGAAAACTTCCTTAGAAAAGGCACCCTTCTACAAGAGAGAAATGCAGAGAATGAAATTCCAGTGGATAGGATTGAAGCTAAGCCCACCTTTGTTGTTGGGGCTACATGAAGGGGGAGATCAAACATAGGACTAGAAGGAGTGTGATGAAGCAGAAAAGAATGTAGGGTTCTACCCCACAGAAGGGACTCCTGCTAAGCTACCTTGGGATGTCAGGGAAGCTACCAGATCTGTGATGAAATTAGGAGAGAGGACTAAGTTGCTCAGAGGATGAGCAACCATTTCAGTAGGGGGTGATGATGAGGCTCATTATTATGTATATCTTAAGGGGTTACAATGTCACATTTTATCTTATTAACTCTTTCTCCCCCTCACATTTGATTAAATTTTGTAATATTTTTCTTAGTGAGAAAGGTGTAAGAGTTTTATCATGACTTGAAGCCTAGCATGGTTTAATTGCAAGAAATAAAGGAAATAAAGCTATTTTAAAGTCAGATTCTAGGTCAGGGCTTAGAGTAGAAAACAAAGAGAAATTATAGGAAGGTTTTCCACATTATTAGCTTCCACAATCAACACAAGATCACCTAAGATCCTCCTCCAATAGTTTGAAGTCAAAGGCACCCGAGCAAGTGAATGTTAAGAGGGAGCCAAGCTCCACACCTCTCAAAGATGAAGGAGACAAATTCCTACTTTTTAGGGAGCCGTTGGTAGCTACCCATTAGTATAAATAAATAAGAGCAAGAGATCATTAAGATTTGATTTTTATAGGAAACTATAGAGCTCTAGACTCTGAATTAGAGACATTTTTACTGTCATTTTGATGTAAGAGACTTGTTATGAAATGAGAATGAGAAGTTGGTTTACCTCTCACTGATTTGATTTCAGAGGACTGAAGCTTGTGGGTTAGGGACCAATCCATGGGCTGCAGTCTCTCTTGTGTATCTTTATGTTTCCTTTATGCTTCAATATTTTAGTTGATTTCATTGCATAGTAGTAGCATCAAAAGACCATAAAAAATGTGTTGGGAGTCTCTCTCTCTCAACTCTTCCATTGGGGCTTGAGGAGAAATGTCTCCAACCACAGACCAAAAATATTTAGTTTATGATTTATTGGAAAGGATAAATTAGTGTTCATTCTATTTATCATTAATTTTCTGTAGATTAGAGTTTGGATTGATGTTTTAGGTGAATTTTATCTTAAGTTAAATAGAATTTGATTCAACTCATATTTTTCATTGTTTAACATGATATTTTGCTAATGGTCAATGAATGAGTGTATGTACTAGTTGTAGGGTTGGATACAACTTCAGAGAAGGACCCCTTGCAACATTGTCATCTTGGACTTTAATTCTCCTTCAATTTCCCTTCCATTTTGCTACCCACAACCCTGTTTTGAAGGCCATCCTCATAACCACCATGAGAAACCTTCTTGGTGCAATAAAAACCTTCCAAGGCTTTTAAGCTTGGCCAAGAGAGTTGGTCACCCCCCCCATCCACTTAGTTCTACCTTGCCCTCACTTTTCCTCACCTCCATTCCATCATTTCCATCCTGAGAACCTTGTCGACCTATTTCTTGTAGCATTACAGGACTTCTTGTAGCAAAAGAGGGATCTTGTATCAGATTCATGTAGCAGTGCTGAGAGCCACCTTCTTCACTCTAGAATCAATCCTCCACCTCATCTAAACTTAGTATAGGCTTTAGTTTACCTCCAGCTCTGAGTTCTTGGTTCAAGGATACCTCTATGCCACATAAATTCCTTTTACTTTTGCTACAAAACAAAGTAGTTTTAGTGTGTTAGACCATCATAGAGATAACATCATTAATACACTATCTAACATGCAGTAGGTAAAAATTAATTCATGATTGATGCAGTGTGTGCGGAGATAGATTAGTTATATTCTTGCAATTTGGTTCAGTAGTTAAGAGAATGGATACAATCTATTGTGATTTCCTTTCTTCCAGCTAGAGTCAATGCTATTTTCTTCATTACAAATGTAGAGGTTAGTTAGATGAATGAGTGCAATTTATTGTGGTTTACTTTCTTTCAGATGAGTGCAATTTACTGTGGTTTCCTTTTTTCTTTTTCTTTTTCAGTATTGAGTTGAAATTAGAAGTTTGATAAACTCTCTCTCTCTCTCTCTCTCTCTCTCTCTCTCCCCCCCCCCCATATTAAAAATAGTTGCTAGAACCTCATAGTAGAACTAAGATGAGGATGGCATGAGTAGAGCTCATCTGCTATGCATATAGGACTGTCACCTCCAAGTTTGTACGAACCCCAGGTTGATAATTAAATTTGAGTAGCCTCTGGGAGTTGCAGCACTCTTGGTGCAATACCAGGGTCCACCAACAAGTATTAATACATATAATATTATTATTAACAGGTCTCTATACTGTGTTGTTGTAGGTGGTTGAACAATGATCCCTTTGTGATGATTGCTGGTATTGCACCAAGGATGTTGTATCTCCTAAGGGCTTCTCAACTTAAATTATCAACCCGGGGTTCGTACAAACTTAAAGGTGATGTGCTATATGAACAACATGTTATGTTCTACTCGTGTCACCCTCATTACTGAGATCAGATCAAGGTGTTAAGAGACCACTCCTTTAACTAATTATAGAGATAGTTTCTGATGAAAACATAGATGAACATGATTCTAATTACAAAGGTGAAAATTCCATTCACTAAATGTAAATGCTAATTGAAATTGCATGAAAGGAAAATACTAATATATTTTCATAAGTAAATCATGCTACTCTACTTGCACACTTAATCAAATAAATAGCCAACTTGCATGAATCATTTGTCTATTCAAACTTGCTTGAAAATGAAGAACCCAATCTTTAACATACCTATGAAGAAAAATACTAATTCTAACTCTGTTTTTCTATCTAATGGTGCTGTGAGGAAATGATGAGGTTGGAGTGGTCTTAAAGTCTTACCTAATCATGAAATAAAATCTTGAGGGACATTATTCAACTTAACTATGCTAGGGTCAAATTTTGGACCAAATCTCGTTGAAGAAAAGAATGCTACGGGTCTGCTACATGAGGTGCTATAGGAGGTCCTGTATTGCTACAGGAGGTCTTGTTTTGCTACAAGAGGGGGTCTGAGAACTTTTTGAGGACATAAATGGTGTCTTGAAGGTAGAGTAAGATGTATGAAGGTATAAGGAGGTTAATGAAGGGTGTGGGAGCCCCTTAGCCAAGCCTAGTACCCCTTAGAGGTCTATATTGCACCAAAGTTGATGCCCACAATGCCCTTCATTTACCTTAAAAAAGTGACTTCAGAGATAGAGATTGGAAGCAATGTGAGATTCTTAGGAGGAATATGGAAAGGTACATGTGGATGTGGAAAGGTGTTCCCACCCTTGTAGATCAACACAATTCCTACAGCTAGTCAAGTACATGCATCAACTGACCAATAATACAGTGAGATAAATTAACATGGAAAAGATCAGTTGGTTTTTTTTTTTAAAATCTATTCTATCCTACAACAGTACTCTAATTACAAAACTAATGATACTAACTTCTAAGTTGCAGAAACTAGACATGCAAAAGGATTACAAATTAACATTTATCAATTTCCAAGAAATCATAAACATATTTTTGGGTTGTTGTTGTAGATCTTTCCAATCACTCTTCCCATAAGAGAGGTGATAGGAAAGCCTGAAATTACAAGTTTTTCTGATATAAAATCTATGAAACAAGGAAAGAATTGTAATGATTTGAACAAGAACAAGAAGGAAATACAAGAGAGAGACTAAAGCCTCTGGGTTGGGCCCAAATCCAAGGGTTTCAACCCTCAAAAACTAACTCAGATGCAGACCAATGGTAAAATTATCATTAACAAAAAATGATAGTCACATACATAATATGAAATATAAGAATAACAATGTCAAGCTCTAGGCTCTCAGTAAATACTCCTAGCTGCAACCAAAATTTGAATCCTAATGAGCCTTTCAGCTAGTTTATTTATACAAAAGTAATTGAGGGAAATCTCCCTTGAAAAGAGTAATGATCCCCTCCAAAATCTCGAGATTTGTGAATATGGTTACCTTTGACCTTGTCATGCACTTGGATTTCCTTGTCTGCTAGTGAATTTGAGTTGTTGGTGAGGATTCCATAATCTCAAGCCGAGTTAGAGAGTTAATGAGGTGGAAAAGCCCCTTATATTCTCTTTGAGTGTCTCCATCAAGCCCCTTCATAGTAAATATCTCCAAAAATGCTTCTTTTTCCAACATACTAATCCCATTAGGCCATATAATATGACAAACACCCTTTAGTCTTCTTAATAAGCATATTAGGCTAAAAATGTGAATTAATGTGAGAAAATGAGAGTTTTAAGGGTTGGAGGGTAGCACAATGAATCTCAAAATATACCTATTGATGGGTCCCATCACTTGGTCTAGTTTAAGACCTCTAAGATCTTTGTGGAGATGAAATGATTTCTTTTCAACTCCTCAAAATACAGAAAAATTTGTCTTTTGTTGGCAAGGTTTATTTTTCTCCAATCTTCATTCAAACAGTTAATTTCTTCATAAATCATTTTTCTGAGAATATTACTCTCGAATTTTTGATTTTCATGAAAAGATTACTGAAAGTTGTTTTTTTTCATAGGAACTAAAATTACCTTATTTTGTTTTCCTTAGTATTTGACATGGATTTTCCTCTCATTCTCTACTAGTAGGGATTTGATGGCTTCCGCCTTTACCATATAGGTAATGACTGTTAATTTGACTTTATACCACAAACTTGTTTCATACTCTACCTTGTAGCTTTGTTGTCTTTATTCCTCTAAAATTTGTATTTAATTTTTTTAATTTTATTTAATTATTAGATGATATAAGTAATTTTAGAAAAATAAAACCATAGTTAATTTTACAACTTTGTTGTTTCACCATTAGAGTTTTGGGCAACTGACCGTTGCTACCAAAATTGGAATTGGTTTTGTTTTTTCTTATTGAACCATATATTATACTTGTAAAATCATGTGTTATAAGTCTTGTGAGTTATTTACAATACCATTATGGAATTGAAAATTCACTTGGTAGTTATAGAGAGAGGAATCTTTATATTGGAAGCTTTTTTAACACATATTTATCATTTCTTCCCATCTCTTTTGTCTTCCTTTAAATTTTCTGCTAAAATACCTGTCTAATATATGAATTTTTCTTCGATTTTCTCTTTTTTTAGTTCTTTATCTAACAAAGATTCTAGTCCAAATATTGTGCTTCTGCTAAAATACCTGTCTAATATATGATTTTTTCTTCGATTTTCTCTTTTTAAAGTTCCTTATCTAACAAAAGTTCTCGTCCAAATATTGTACATGTAAAAGTTATTTACCATATATTAATCTCTATATTAACTTCTACATATATTAATCTCTATATATAGATTAATGATTCCTCATCAATTTCTTTTTATTGACATGTAACGTCAAGGAAAACCTAGTCCAAATATTGTACATGTAAAAGTTATTTACCAAATATTACTATATATTAGATTAATGATTCCTCATCAATTTAGATTAATGATTCCTCATCAATTTCTTTTTATTGACATGTAACCTCAAGGAAAACCCATTTTCATGGCATTAGAGTTTTACCGAACAATCTCTGTCAATTTTAATAACTCTTGGACTCTATTTTCCAGGTTGGAAACCCTGTACTCATTCCGAAAGTTTTATTCCAGATCTTTTCTCTCGAACGAAAAGAAAATACCTCTTTTCTTTGTTATTGAAAGCTATACTCTGTGGTCATATTAAGACAGTTTTTAAGCTACTTTAGTTTAATGTTTCAGTGATGTTTCCTTATTTTGTAGTGGTAAATTCTACTTGTATCTTATAGTTACATTGCGACATATTTATTTTAATGGTAACAGTACTATAATGTTACATGTGTATTTCAGTTTTCAATATAAATATTTTTATGTATATTATTTTTTTTCCTGGTTTTGATGTATCCATATATGCATATAGCTGATTCTAACGGCTTTAATGACTTTAATATCTATTAAACTTTCCTACACTAGCGGAATGATTTTATAAAGAAAATAAAATTATTTTCACATTAATAAAAACACATATACTATCTTTCTTGTTTTTTTGACATAAAACTTTCTTTATTTTTATTTTTATTTTTACATAAAATTTTCTTTATTTTTATTTTACTAGTACAAGAAAAAACATTATCCAATTACTTCATAATAAAACTTTTTTTTCACAAAACATTAAAATTAACACCAATACACAAAACCAATGTAACTTTTTGAGAGATCTTTAAACTATATCATAAAATTTATGCTAAATAATATATATACAATTTGCAAACACAATATATATTACTAAACACAATTTAGAATTACCTTCCTTACTCAACTTGATAAATTAAGACTGAAAATGCTTAGCTCCTCCCAGCCACGACACTATCTCCCCCGACCCACCCACTGCTATATATATATACTTCCTTATGCTTTATTTTTCCTTCTCTCCTATCGTGGGAGTTACAATCAATGTATTTGCACTAGTTAGGAAAAAAAAATTTCATTCTCTTCTATCGTGGGAGTTACCATCAATGTATTTGCACTAGTTATGAAAAAAACCAAAAAAATCTTAGAGCTCCCATCTCCATTTTTATTTTATTTTATTTTAACCCTCCTACCACTACCGTGGTAGTTACTACGTCCACCACTTATGATTATCCAATGATGGAAGATTTTCTAATCGTCTAACACACCATATCAAAGATGCACAATACCATATCAAAGATGCACAATGAGGCATTGTGGTATAAGAGAGAAGTTTTTTTTTAAAGAAAGTCTTAAGACATAATTATATAAATTAAGTGTTAAAGATCGATAAATATTAATATATTTACATAATAATATATTTTACATTATAATATTAAAAAAATAATAAAAATAATTAAATCATAATTTTATTTTAAATTATTATTATTAATTATCAAAAGAATTAATATATAAATTAACAAATTATTTAAATATTTATTTTTATTTTATTATGGAAATTTTTAATAATTTTAAAATATTTTTAAAAAATTGAGAAATTTAAATTTATGTCATTTTACAGATAATTAAATTACAATTATATAAATCATATTTCAAAAATTTAAAAATTTAAAAAATATTTTTTATCATTTATTAAAAATATATAATTGAAATCAACCTCGTTGCATTCTTCTTTTTTATGTGTTGGCGCATTTTGATCTTTCCTATGGCTTTCTTGAAATATGATTTATGGATGAATTATTCTGTTGTTGGCGAGTACTGTACGAGTTACAAGATATATAAATGGCCGCACTATTCGATGTTATATCTAGAAGGGAGGTTTTGTTTTATAGAGTGTTAATTGTTAATTTTATTGATATATATTGTTTCTTTTTTATATCAATTGGGCCCTTCATGGTTTTTTGGATGTCTTTGTATATAGTTTGGTGGCTTTATGGTGGTTTTATGGTATGAAAGTTTATTGTGTATCTTTTGCCAAGGTTGTTGTGGAAGATAGTATTTTTAATTGTTTTGGTTTTATGGTATGTTTTTGATACTGTAGTGAGTTTGAAGAGCGTCTTTACTCTCTGGAATACAATCTCTATATGGGTTGTAGAATTGGTTAATCGTGTGCTGAGGAGAATCCTTTGCCTCTAGAATGGAATTAATTAGTGATTTCAATGTTCTGATTGGGTGAATATTGTGATACTCTCTATGTATATCTCTATTTTTATTATGAATAAAAATAGTCTTAGTTCAAAAATAAATGAAATTAAAATAACATGTTAACTTGATTAATTATTAAATATATGTAAAAAATGCATCTCTTTTTTCATATTAAAAAACATGTTTATGAAATATAATAGTAAAAACATAAACATAACATCAAAAAGTTTTAATATTAATTGGGTTTATCTTGGGTGGTTATGAGGGATGAATGAGATCCTCTCCCCACATATTCAATTCCCACAAGTGGGATGATGAGCTTTGATATAATTGATTTGAGTGGAGAATGAATATAGTCCTCATATGGAATATAAAGGTATTTATTTTTTCATAATAAAAAGCATGTTTATGAAACATAATAGTAAAAACATAAACATAAAATAAAAAAGTTTTAATGTTAATTGGGTTTATCTTGGGTGGTTAGAAGGAATGAATGAGATCCTCTCCCCCCATATTCAATTCCCACAAGTGTGATGACGAACTTTGATATAATTGCTTTGAGTGGAGAATGAATATATTCCTCATAGGGAATATAAAGTATTTTCCGTGTGAAAATTGAGCACGCAAAAAGAAAACTATCCCTCTAGGACTTGGACTTGTATATTTCTCACAAAGTTTTATACAATTGAGCATGCAAAAAAAAAATAGAATGGGAACAAGTGTTATTCTTGTTGCTCCCGTGGCTTACTTGTTACATCAAAAAGCTCTATATCATCAAGAGCACTTGGGAAAATTAATCCACTAGGAGCATGATCACCATTAGAAGTAGGACTAACTCTATCAATCTCGATCTCAATGCAAATATAATTTTAATCCCTTGATGCATCTCAAACATGCATGAACCATGGAGTTCAAGAATTTTATGAGTCTAGCCACATTATTTAAAGCCAATTGCAAGATACTTCAAACATAAAGATAATCTTCTAATTTTCCAAATAAAAATCTATTAATTTTCTTGGAATGAATATGTGTAAAGGAGCTCCAATTCACATGAGTCAACCATAGAATAGAAGAATTATATAAGTCTTTAGCGACATTATTTAAAGCCAATTACAAATTATTACAAACATAAACAAGATCTTCTAATTTTCCAAAGAACAACCTAATTTTTTTTTATTGAAATGAATATGGTCAAAGGCATTCCAATTTTTTTTCACGAATTGATGCACTTTATCCTTATCTCAAGTCGTGAATTGCAAAATTTTGTAATTTAAGGGCTCTTTATGCATAAAAGTACCATCATAGTGCTAGAGCACTTCTAATCTTATCATGCTTTGTTGCTGTGGTTCTGAATTTTTATTTTTCTAACTTGTATGCCCTTACTTGAGATCTAACCAATGTTATAGTTGATGGATATGAACTTAGCTCATCAATAGCCTCATAAATTCCACTTATGACTTCTTCATCTCAATGCCTTGATACCCCAAACAATCTAGGGTGAAAATAGCATGCCACTCCATGAAAAAATAATGAATCATCTTCCATCTTTGATTGATTAATGTGGCAATTGTTGGTTAATGTTTCCATCATTATATATAATTTTAATTACTCAAAGGCTTAGGGAAGGGAGACAAACTCTAGTTTTCTTGAAGTGGGAGATTGATTGAGAAATTGAAAAAAATAAATACATCAGCCATGGATTGGTTGAAAAGTTTAAATGAATGGACAATGAATTAGATTTAACTCAAGAGACAAGGATAGGCCTAGGTTTCCTTCAACTCCAACACAATAAAAAAGAGGAAAAAAATTAAGGGTAGCATGGGCTACGCTATCCACAGAAGGTTGACTTGCGTAAAAATTCATACAATTAGTCTATTGAGGGGGGGCATGAAAATGAGTTGAGGAGAGGAGCAAACTAACTCACACATGTGTAGTGGAAGGGAACAATGGTGAACACTGGAAGAAAATTCCTCCAAGGGGTAGAGGTGAAACAAGAGAACACCGATCAAGATCTCAGTGATCGAGTTTTGGGAAAAGTGAGCCAACTCAGGAAAACTCAAGAGGCTTGTAGGGTGAAAATATTACATAGATAGGAGGATTTTTTGAGGGAAGCATAATCTACTAGAAACTTGGGATTGAATAACCTATTGTATTGGGAAGAATCACTCAGGTGCATGTGAGGTTGATGAACCACGAGGATTTTCCTTGGGGGCTAAAGCTTTGGGGTTTGTCTCACCAATGAACCACTTGGAGGGGTGATATCTTCCACCTATCCGTTGATGAAAATTCCCTTAGTGTGAACTCTCTTCTCCTAAATGTGAGCTGAGAATTCTATATTTTATGGTATCCTAGCATGGATGCCAGTTCTGTATGTAAATTATGGAAGACAGAGTGGGAATTTGTGTAACTGGTGGAAGAAGGTTGTTTGACCTTGTGTTATCATGTTACAACTAAAAAAACTATTTGGTCTCTCTTCCAAAATCAGTCCACCTAAAGCACTGGAATCTAGCTCAGGTGTGACAAATACAAGTGAGAAGTGGCTACAATTTGTCTATGGTTGGGTGGAGAGTTGTTCTCCCTAACTCAGTTTCCCAATTGTAGTTTCAATCCAAGCTAAATCTCTTCATATGAGTCATGTGTCATGAAATTTATTTTTGTATTGTTAAGTTAGTTCTTTATTGATTGCATGAATGGTTCATGGCTCTCTTGTGATTAAAGGAGTAAATTTTTGATGATTGTCTGCACAAGAATGTGAATAAATGGTTCCTTTTGTTAATGGTTATGCACTAACATTCTCTAAGCAAGGAATGGATCTATATATATATATATATATGCACTAGTTGAATACAATTGTGTAGTTAGTGATCCAGATTTATGTAGGAACGCAACAGAATAAACACATAACCATAAATACAGAGATGCAACGGAAATAACACTTCATTTCATTAATATCAAAGAACTGAAATTTGCTTACAGACAGAACAGAAATAAAACTAGCTAGGGCGCTGGTAGCTATCTCTGAGAAGAGATGTGGCGGCTACAGGCCTCTGAATTGAGTTACAATGAGGCTCAAGGGCCTATTTATTATTGAGAAACAATGGAGAACTCTAAACATCCAAAAACCTAACCCTAGGAGATGAAGCACCAAAAATATGGGCCCCGTTTGGGTAAATTGGTGTTTCAACTTCCCAGGGACGTAACTTTGGCATACTATCTCCGTTTGACACACATGATACATCATTAGAAAGATCTATTTGAGGACTACAACTTTCGCCACAAATATCCATTCCAAAACAAAATGATATTCACTAGATGTGCGATGCCCAAAAAACGTCGTTTAGGGCCTCAAAACGGCTCCAGAAGTTTAGGACCCGAAAAACTGCTAAAAATAACGTTGTTTAGGGCCTCAAAACGGCTCCGAAAGTTTAGGACCCAAAAAAATTGCTAAAAATAGTAAGTTGTGCCGAAACTGAAAAACTGAAAGAGGCAATGGTGGGGCCCCAAGTGGAATAGGTGGGTGGCCACCAATATCCACCTGGATCATTCCTCCCCCCTTAGGAAGCAATGGTCCCCATTGCGTTGAGTTCTTCCATGAGATGAGGAAACTTCTGCTGAACTTGGTCCCTGGTGAACCACTTGCCTTGGTGCAGGAGTTGGCCAGCTTTGACAACCCGATACAGTTGGATGTTCTGTTGGCGAGTGCTCTTTATTTTCATGTCCCTGATACAATCTATGGTGGCCTGTTCCATGCAGTCTGGGTTTAACTCTGTTGGTGTGAGTTGTTCTGCAATGTTTGAGGTGTCCAGTAGAGGTGGGAAGTAAGGACGAAGGCGATCCACATTGAAGACTAGGTGCAGACCAAGGAATGGTGGAATACTGAGCTCGAATGCATTGTTCCCTACAGCCTTGGTGATGGTGTACGGCCCATATCGGAGTGGGCGAAGCTTGCGGTGGGGTCCAGTGAGGCGCTCCTTCTGCAAATGTAGCCATACTTTGTCACCCACCTGGAAGTTGTGTGGCACCCGGTGTTGATCATGGCGTTGCTTGTACTTGGCATTAGCTCTGTCCAATATATCATGAACCTGTTGGCGGATGTGTTGAATGCGCTCGATGAAGCTACTGGCTTTGTCAACTTCAGACTGGACATGAGCTGAATTGGCCTGAGCAGCTGCAAATGGCATGGCTACGTCAATGGGACATAGTGGCTGGAATCCCAAGCCCACCTGAAAGGGGCTATGGCCGATTGAACCGTGGAGAGCCCGATTATAACTATGTTGTACATAAGGGAGGCTCTCGTCCCATGTGCGTGGATGCTTTGAATTGTACATGCGCAGAATGTGTACAATCATTCTGTTGACGACCTCTGTCTGGCCATCTGTTTGGGGATGGAAAGCCGTGGACTTGGTGAGCTTTGTGTCCATCATTGACCAGAGGCTGGACCAAAATGTGCTAAGGAACCTACTATCTCGATCTGATATGATAGACTGTGGGATCCCAAAGTGCACCCATACTCGTTCAAAGAAGAGTTTAGCAGTAGCTTCTGCTGTGATATTCTTCTTACAGGCCGCCATAATGGCCATCTTCGAGAATCTGTCAATGACCACGAAAACACAGTCATTGCCATTCTTAGTAGAGGGCAGGCCCGACATGTAATCCATGGAGATGGATTCCCATGGTCGACTAGGGGTAGGTAGTGGAGTATATAGGCCTTGCTTCTTGATGGTCGGCTTGGCAATGGCACAAGCAGTGCAGGATCTGATGTGCTTCTCGACATCCTTTCGAAGGTTCGGCCAATAGAAATACTTCTGTAGTATTGCTACTGTTTTCTCGACCCCGAAATGCCCAGCGACTCGACCGTAGTGTGCTTCCCATATCATCTTGGCACGCTCGCTTGAAGGAACACAAAGGTGTCCCAGGTGACATAAAAGTGCATCTTGGAGGTGAAAATTTGGAACTTGCGTACCCCCAAGAGTGCCTTGTAAGTGTGGCCGAATTCTGGGTCACTCTCATAGAGAAGCGGCCAATCAGAAGTCTCATGCCCACAAGAGTTGAGCACGGTGGTGAGCGCCACGATTGGTGGTCGGCTGAGGCAGTCTGCAACATTATTGGTGCTACCCTTCTTGTACTTGATGTTCAAATGAAACTGTTGCAGATATGTGGACCACTTCTGATGGCGATCATTCTGCAACTTCCCTTGTGTCTGTATGAACGGCAGGGGCCGGTGGTCTGTGTGGATGATTGTTTCCTTCCCCAAAATGTAATGCTTCCATTGTCGACAAGCTTGCACAATGGAATACATTTCTTTGTCATAAGTGGGATACTTGCGAACTGTGTCAGACAATGTCTCATTGTGATATGCCACTGGATGTCCTCGTTGAGTAAGAACTGCCCCAATAACATAGTCATAGGCATATGTATCGATCTCAAATGGCTGTTGCAAGTCTGGTAAAGTGAGCACTGGGGCAGAACAGAGGCGATTTTTCAATTCTGTGAATGCCTTCTGTTGAGGTTCTGATCAAAATAATTTTTCTCTCGCTCCTCCCTTGGTGACTTGACTCAAGGGCCAAGTGATATGAGAGAATCCCAACACAAACCTCTGGTAGAAATTAGCAATACCCAGAAAGCTGTGAAGCTTTGTTATAGTAGTTGGGGCTGGCCAATCCCGAATGACTTGGATCTTGGCTGGATCCACATGCACCCCCCTTTCATCAATAATGTATCCCAGATATTGAACCTGGGTCATGCCAAAAGTGCACTTCTCCAAATTGGCACACAACTTGTGTTGCCGCATTGTTTGGAGGACTTGTCGGATGTGGTGAAGGTGCTCTTCCCAAGTCTGGCTGAAGATCAGAATATCATCCAAGTACACCACTACAAATGAGTTGGTGAATGGCCGCAAGATGTCATCCATCATCCTCATGAAGGTGGCGGGAGCATTCGTCAACCCGAAAGGCATGACCATCCATTCGAAAAGGCCTTCCTTGGCTTTGAAGGCAGTCTTCCACACATCGGAGGGTTCAATCGGTACCTGGTGATACCCAGACTTCAGGTCGATCTTGCTGAAATATTTTGCACCTTTGAGTTGGTCCAGAAGGTCATCAATCCGTGGGATTGGGTACCTATTCCGGACAATGATCTTGTTCAGCGCCCGATAGTCAATACAGAGTCTCCACGTCCCATCCTTATTCTGTACCAACACGATCGGGCTCCCACAGGGCGATGAACTTGGTCTGATGTGACCTTTCTGCAACAGCTCCTGAATCTGCCTCTTGATTTCATCATTTTCCAGAACAGAGCGTCGATAGATCGGTCCATTGGGTAGCGACGCACCTGGGGTCAGATCAATCGGGTGCTTGACCTGGCAGTGCAGAGGAACCCCTGTGGGTGAGGTGAAGATGTCCCCGTACTCCTCCACGACCTTATCCATTTGTTGTTGTCGTGCAGAGGGGCCCTGTCTGGAGGTCGTGGCCATAGTCTTCTTCTTGCCCTGGGGGCGGATCATCAGGAAAACGAATTTCCTGGTTTGGGAAATGAGCTTACTGCATTGTTTTGCAGTAACCAAAGAGATAGCGGCAGGAGGTGGTACCTCTGGTATCCTGTACAACTTATTTCCCAAAGTAACAATAACAACATGAGGCCGAGACTCATACACAGCATGACGCTTCCACAAGTATGGTTGTCCTAATAATACATCAGAAACATCAATAGGAGCAACGTCACATAATACCTCATCCGTGAAGGGCTTGATGCTATAGGGAAGGCGACACTGCCGGCTGACGCGGAGATCTCGTCCTTGTTGAAGCCACCCGATGGTGTATGGATGTGGGTGAGCTGTGGTCGGCAAGCCCAACCGCTTCACGGCGTCTGCTGAAATGAGGTTCTTTTGGCTCCCATTGTCGACAATGAACTGTACCGGGGAGCCCTTTACCCACATCTGGGAGTGGAAGAGACGTTCCTCCTCCTCTAGATCTTCCGGTTCCTCCTTCTGGATCTTCGTAGTGGCAATAGTGGCATTGGGCTCCGCATCAATAATCTGTTTCCCTTTGTCATTCCCCTTGTCAGGTTCTGATTTAGAGTTGGAGCATGCATCTGACTCAGAAGCCCGCATCTCGGCCATCAGCGACTGCTTGGCCCGATACTCACTTGTGTTGTGAGTGGAGCTCTTATGGAACTCACACCACTTTCCCATGTCCTTCTTTGGCTTTGCGGTGTTGTTCTTTGCTTGTGGCTTCGACAGGTTGTCTTGAGTCGCCATGTCTTGGCTATGTCCTTTGTTCTGCGATTTGGGAGCACCTTTCCCTTGCTTTTGATTCTAGTTCCAAAGTCTCGCTTCTTCTGTTTGAATTTCTGCTCGATCTTGGCAGCATACCGGTATGCCGTACCAAGCGAGGAGATGTCGAGGAACTCCATTTCCTCCTGAATGTATCTATGCAGACAACTGCGATACTTTAGCACTAGATGTTTCTCTAAATATTTGATACCCAACTTGGTGCGCAGGGTATGGAACAGATTTGTCAGCTCATGCACATCTTGATCCCTTTGTTGCTGTAGCATGGTCCATTGTATGTATTTGTCCTCATAGCTCCCCACGGGATAGTATTGTTCCTTGACGGCGTCTCAGAAAGAATTCCAAGTGGGTACAGCTGAGAACAGAGAGGGTTCTATCTCGTCCTTTTTCTCACAGTGGGTTTCCCACCAGTCCTTGACATGGGGGGCAGCTTTGAGGAGTGCAAAAATAATCTTCTCCCTGTCGGAAAAGTCATGAACCGAGAAATATCATTCTAATAGATTCAACCATCTATCTACGGCATCTGCATCTATTTGACCCTCAAATATGGGAATGTCAAAATTTACTTGTACCTTAAAAGGAGTCGCACCTCCAGAGTGGCTGCTGGATGCAGATGCGCCGCCGGTGGGCAGTCGTTGAAGGATCTGGGCAAAGTTATCCATCATCGCGTTCCTTTGTTTTTCGAGGGCCCCCTCGAGCAATATTTTGATAGGATCTCCTGCTCCCTCATCTTTCTTTTCATCCCCCGTGGGCGTCCGTCGTGGTTTGCGAGGCTGATCTTGCAAAGGTTCCACTGTGACGATTCCTAACTCTTATACCCCGACCTCGTTGGGGACATGCAAAGAAGGATCGATAAAAAGGTAATCGCTCCGATACGACCGATCCAAACATTTATGTGAACGCAACGTAGGAACATAACCATAAATAAAATATGCAACGGAAATAACACTTCATTTCATTAATATCAAAGAACCGAAATTTGCTTACGTAACGAAAATAAAACTAGCTAGGGCGCCGGTAGCTATCTCTGATAAGAGATGTGGAGGCTACAGTCTTCCGAACTGTTAAATGAGGCTCACGATTTTATTATTGAGAAACAATGGAGAACTCTAAACATCCAAAAACTCCAACCCGAGAGATGAAGCCAAAACTATGGGCCCTGTTTGGGTAAATTGGTGTTTCAACTTCCCAGGGACGTAACTTTGGCATACTATCTCCGTTTGACGCACATGATACATCATTAGAAAGATCTATCTGAGGACTACAACTTTCGCCACAAATATCCATTTCAGAATGAAATGATATTAGCTAGATGCGCGATGCCTAAAAAACATCATTTAGGGCCTCAAAACGGCGCTGGAAGTTCAGGACCTGAAAAACTGCTAAAAATAGTAAGTTGTGCCGAAATTGAAAAAATGAAAGAGGAAATGGTGGGGCCCCAAGTGGAATAGGCGGGTGGCCACCAATATCCACCTGGATCAGTTAGTGTGAGTAAATAATGAAGAAAGTATAATGACCATTGTTGATTTGACTAAGTTTTGAGCTTAACTTTTGAATTGAACGAAGATGAGTCACAAAATCAATATCCCTAAAACAAGAGTGCATATCCTGAATCTGTCTTCTATACAAGAGTTTTTGCTTTAATCCTGAAGAGAAAAATATGCACCCACATATTCATAAGTTGAGGCCATGGCATGCTATTATAAACCATTTTAGTTATGTGTTGTAGTCGCTACAACAACCCCAAAATTTCAGCTCTTTCAAAATTTTGGAGACCCCCATACTGGACTGATTACCATCTTTTTCCTATGGTCCCCTAAGGTTTTATTGATCATTGACCTATCTAAGTTTTTATTGAAACCTATATAACCTAAAACCTAAAGCCATGAAACTAAATTTTTTCCTCACTAAGTTGCAATTCGCAACTATAATTTATAGTGGAGGTTTCACTAATTATTAAAATTATGACTCGTCACCATTAAATTATATTGGTCACTAGTAGAACCAATAACTTATAAATGAAATCATACTCGATGTCAAAATTGCGATTTGCGACCTATTTAAGGACTCTTTTTCCAAAAGTCACAAAGTCACATTCTTGGCTCTTAGTCACTCCTCATTGTGTTTTGATTGTGTGATTTGCAACCCACCTGTACTAGTCACATGTGATGAGGACACCTTTTACCTGTCACATGCGACTCATCTACTGGATGCAAATATTGCGACTTCTGACCTCCATGAGTTATCACATGTGATGAAAATATTGCAGATCTCCCATGTGTGACTTCCCACTTAGGCATGTTCCATGTGATAAAAACATCACGAAAGACCAATGTGCGACCTCCTTTCACAGATGGTGCTCTCTTATAAAAATCCTTCGCTCCAATTCCTCGCTTCATTATTCCCTCCAACAAACGTATTAAACAAGCGACCCAAATCCACCTAGGAATGGAAATTGTGACCTGTGACCTGGTGAGTAAAACAAGCCTTCCTGTAACCATTATTCTTGTTTAAGGTGATAGTGTCCAACCCTATTTTCCTTGTCTTCACGTATTCACGACCTAACCCTTTCTCGACCTCAATTTTCCTTTAACATCTAATCTCGAATTTTATGGTCTCACAACCTCGTGCCCTTGCATATATGTTCATGACTATTGAGCCCTATTTTAACATTTCATTTTGGTGAGCCCTCACCTTACGATTTGGATGCCTTAGGCTATGTTTGGTGTTATGAACAAACCCACTAACCCACGTTTGTGATTCATTTCCATTGGCACCTAACATGGTCAAAAGTGTGCATTTTTTGGTTTGAATTTAGTGTTACCGTTATTTCCATGGCATTAGCATTGTTGATTCAGCTGCTTGAAAGCAATATTCTAAGTAAAACCTATGCCACAATTCTATTCATTTTTAGATAAATAATAACCCCTGTGCCCTTGTAGGGTTCATGATATGAATCTCATAGCCTCAAAACCACTTCTTTTGCAACCATTGAAACCCTTCCCACTTAATTTTAAAGGATGTGGGGGTCAAAGGATTGATCCCAAGTTCATGCCTTGAGTCACTTGTCACTTCCCTAAGGGTTGTGACTTAGTCGTGGCCTTGAATTGTGACCCGTGTGAGGTCACAAACCCATTCACCAAGTATGCCACAATGTATTGTGGTTTGCGATATAGGTTTTGGATGCAAACTTTCTTGCTGATACCAAGCGCAACTTGCATTACTTACCAAAACTAGCGACTAGGTCACAAATCAAAATGGAAGATGTGATTAGCCTTGCAACCTCCCTTGAAAATTGAATCAGTGACCAGGTCATCCTATCTACCCCTAAGTTCCAAGTCACGGCAACAATCGACAGTGCTCTATGTGAATCCTTTGCACAATTAAATTGCAACCAATCATGTCCTTGAAAATGCAACATGTCTTACGATTTTGAATTGAAACCTCCATAAGAGCCTTCTTCATTCTAATACCTAATTTCCTATACTTAACATCCTGAAGCCTTACTGTGATGATTTTATATTCTCTTCAATTGATGATTATCATTTTTTATGCTAACATCTATGTTATTGGATAATAGTTTTGAAATGTCAGGTACCATCGATCTAAATTGCATTGGTATATCATCTTATTCTGGAGAGATGGTGCCACTTGTAAACGGAGGTTCTGGCAGATTCAAGAGAAACATAGAAGGGGCCATAGAAAATCCACCAAATATTCCGATATATGGAGATACTACCTGCAATATTGACAAGACAATGAAACCGACACACTTGCAAGTTTTCCAATGTGCTGAAATTATAGAGTGGATATTGTAGCATATGGATGAAGATCACTAGGTAATTAGAGGACATGGTGGAGATCTCATAACATCCTTCACCACTGTTTACATTAATAGATATTATAAAATATCTGAGCATGAAGAAGCCTTCAACACTATATGGTTATCAACCTTAATGAACCTACCAAATACATATTGAAATCATGGTGGCAGGAGCCAACCAAATTTAGGCTTAAAGCAGACAGGGTCTGTAAAGAAAAATGTGTAGAAAACATAACCACGAGCATTTAATTTGATCTTATGATATACTAAAACAAGAAACTAAATCCCTTATACAATTTTTGGAAAAAAACATGATCGCATAATCACATAAACAAGTAAGAGAAAGAGACAATCAATCACAAAACAAAATATGTATATGGGGAAAGCACACTGCCTAAAACCCCACTATTTTTATATTGTATAAAGTCAAGGATCATGAAACAATACAATGTTTTCTCTCACAAGAGAACTCCTGCACTCTCCCAACTGTGTGACACTAATCTAGGAAATTGGAAAAATACTTATCCAATTATCTACCTCTTCTCAGCCTGCCTTGCTCACATATTCCTTGAGGAATTAATGCCCTATTAAATAGGAAAATACCTTGCCTTGACTGTGCAATCCATCCAATGTCTCCAACTGACACTATAACAGACCTGTACAATTTTCTAATTATACAACTGATATTTATCTTTCATTTAACCTCTGTCTCAACTGGGTCTTCCTCAAAACTGACATGAAAAAACTATTTATAGTGAATTATCAGTTAACTTATTGATAACTAATTGTGAATTAAATCAGATTTAATTCACTGGACCTCTCACTAGCTCATCACTCAGTTAGAACTAGTTAAACTGATTTTAACTCAATTAACTGAGTTAACTAATTAAAACTCATGCATAAATGCAATTGGACTCCCTTAAATCATGGAATCACTTTACATGCATCCTCTCTAAACCTCAACTCAAATTTCCTAAGCTAACTTAGTCATTCTGACTTAGTTAACTAATAGAAGTTGTTATGAGATGAAATTACAGTTTCTCTTCCAAATTTAATTAAGGGAAAATTAAATTAGAAGCTCCGTAGTGGGGTGCCATTTCAACACTCCCTCTCAACAAGAAAGGGATTATCTACTACCCCAATCTTGTTGCTATGGAATTCAAATTTTCTTCTTTCTAGTGCCTTTGTTAAGATGTTTGCATCCTGCTCCTCCGTGGGAATGTACTCTAATGACATAATCCTCCTCTTAACACAATCTCTGAGATGGTGATACCAGATATCAATATGCTTGGACCTATAATGGAATACTAGATTAACCGAGAGTTTGATGCAACTTTGGTTATCACAATGTATCACCATTGAATTCATCTGTTGACCAAACAAACCAAAAAGTATATTCCTTATCCAGATGGACTCACATGCAACCTAACTAGCTGCCATGTACTCCACCTCTGCTAAACTGAGTGAAACTGATCTCTGTTTCTTGTTGTACCAAGAAATTTTTGTTGATCCTATGATGAAGATGCCTCCTGATGTGCTCTTCCTATCGGATGGACTCCTAGCCCAATCTGCATTGGTGAAGCCTTGAAGCTTCACTCCTTATGTCCATCTATACCATAATTCATACTTTGTAGTGCCCTTGATATATCTCAACACATGCTTCCCTGCCTTCCAAAATAGCTTGGTCGACTTAACCATAGCTTGGCTCAGTTGGTTAACCGCGTATCATATGTCGGGTTGTGTGTTCACCAAATACACGAATGAATCTACTAACTACCTGTAAACAATAGCATCCACTACTTCACCTGAAGTATCATCCTCCTTCCTCCAGTTTCATGCAAGAGGAGTCTCCATGGCTTTGTTTCCCTCCATGTGGAACTTCCTCATAATATCCTTGGAATAATTTCCCTGAGATACAAATAGCTCCCCATCTCTTTCCCATATTTTCAATCCAAGGAAATAGCGCAAGAGTCCCATGTCATTCATCTCAAATTCTCTTGCAGGATCATATTTTCAAGATTTTATGAGCCGCTCATCACCTTTTAGTATTATATCATCAACATAAAGTACAATAATAAAAATCTTACCATCAACCAAAATATGATATAGGTTCACATCCGATTCACTCTTGGTAAATCCCAACCCGGTAAAATAACTGTTAATCATGGTGTACCAAGTACAGGGTTCTTGCTTAAGCCCATACAATGCTCTCTTGAGTCTGCACACATATGACTCCCTGTCTAAGGTTTCAAAACCTTTCGACTGCTTAGTGTAAACTTCTTCCTCAATAACTCCATTGAGAAAGGATTTCTTTACATCCATATAATGTATCTTCCATCCTTTGGAGCTAAGAGATCCTCAACTGCATGAAACTCAAGCTCCCTCTCAAGGGAAAGTCACATGGCTTCATCTTCATCAAATTTTACATCTCTTCTAACGACTGTGTTAGCATTATGATGTAATATTTTGTTATGGTGTCCTTGATGGAAACCTACTCGATGAGTTTCCTTTTGATAGCAACCTATTTGTTAAAGATGTAAAATTGATGTATCTACAGGTGAGTTCAGATGTGATAGAGAAAGGAATTCCAGTCAGTGACAGAGGAATCACAAAGGTAAAATTTGAAGATGTATATGCAGGTTTGATGAAGGGAACCCGCATATACTCACAGGTTTGATGAAGGAAACCCAAGTATACATCCATAATTAGCATATACACAGTTTTGGTGAAGAAAATTCACATATACACGCGAGTACAAAGAAGCAAAGTCGCATATGTACTTACGCACTCAGTTTATGATACCAAGGTTTTTTATCATGGTATTAGCCCACAATATTGAGCACATTAACGGTTATTTGATCCCCTCCAAGGATACCATCGAAACTTGTATGGTTTTGGCTCATGGTATTGGTAAAGGCTCAAACTATATAAGGAGGTGAAGATAATAGTGAAAAGGTGTGAAAGTGTATGGGTATTGATTGAATAATTCACTCTGAAGTATATCTGCATGGAACAGGTTACAGTTTATTGATAGATCTGAAATAATGATGCACTTATGAATACAATGATGGATCAGGATCTCTAGACCTGAAATAACTATGTATTTGCTTGATCTATTTGTGAGATGTTTAGATCTATGATCTAGCACATGTTTGCTGAAGTGAAGGGTATGATCTGAGTAAGTCTGTTGATCTAAAGTGTTATGCAGTCCTGAATATTTACAAATATATACGCTGGTTCGTCATGGTGAAAGCCTTTATACACGCAGGTTCATTTTAGCAAAGCGCGTATGGAAGTTAGGGTTTTTCTAAAGATTGCTGAAGAAAATGTGTGATCATTTCTGATATATTTCTTCTATTTGTCAATGAAGTCTTCATGTAGATCTGGATTGTTTGAATATTGTTTATGCTACTAGTTGATTATGTATAAACATGATCAGTGACTGGGTGATTGAATATGATGGATGTTGCTGACTGAATAAGGGTTCTGTAAATCTGAAAAAGTATGCCTAATGTCTCTGATATGTTCTGAGTTTGGTTAGATTCCTAATTTCAGTATATAAAGATCTATACACAGGTTCGTCCACAGGAAAGCGTGTATACAATTGGTTGCAGTAAGTAAAGTAGTGTATACAATTGGTTTAATGAATGATCAGGGTTGAAGTTGATTTTGCGTGTTAATACAAATGTCGGGGTTTAATGTTGTGAAGTGGTTATAATGTTATGTTTATTGGTTGATGGATACTAATGTTGATCTACAAATAATGTTGTGTTGAAGCTGTTGGATCCAGTGTGAAAATTTATGAAATGTGGTCTGCAGTGGTTTTGAGAGTTGAAGCCTTCAGTGTGGAAGTCAAAGCTTCCTGCCAGTAGAAGCTTGTGATCAGTTTAGGGGGTTGAAGCTCCCTTCTAGTAGTAGCTGGTAAACGAGACCAGGGTGTTGGAGCTCCCTTCCAGTAGTAGATGTATAACGAGAGAATGTTGCAGCCTTCTGCAGGTGGGTGCCTGCGTACTGACATGAGTTTGCATCAATACAACATTGTAAGCAGTTTTCTATATAATAAATATTGAAGACATAGACGAAAGCAGCGGTGGTTTTCTCTTGACTTGGGTTTCCACCTTAAATCTTGGTGTTCATGTGCGATGATTTATTCTGTTATTACTGCACATGTTTATTGGTTAAATTTAGGATGCATAACTGATAAACTGGGCTAAGTAGTGTTTCTAAATATTTATCTGAACATTAAGTTATTTGGGTATATGCAAGTTTCATTTAAGATACCCATGTACATACGCTATTTGGGCTAATCATAGTCGAGTATAGAAATCAGTAAAAGAAAAGTAAAATATTGTGATTCTTATAAATACTGATTCACCCCCCCTCCTCCTCAGTATTTTTCCCAACAATTGGTATCAGAGCAGGTCCTTCTGAAGAAGCTTAATCTCTAGAAGGAATATCATCCAAGATGAGCAATCAAGATGGAACATCATCTATCAAACCACCACTCTTCAACGAAAACCATTTAATCTTCTGTAAGATAAGAACAAGATCTTATCTTCAGTCTCTTGGAGCAGATGTTTGGGAAATAGTTGAAGGCGGTTACTAATATATAACTGCAGTTCCAATAGATCCAACAACAAGGAAGAACTATGAAACCAATGCAAAAGATGTCAATGCATTATTCAGAAGTCTAACTAAATCAGAATTTGTCAAAGTTATGCGGTTAGATATGGAAAAGGAGATATGGGACAAAATCATTCTGAGCTATGAAGGTGATACCAAGTTAAGTGATAAACTCCAATCTCTCAGAATTCATTATGAAAATATCATAATGCATAATGATGAAAGTATGCTAGTTTACTTTTACATCTAGATGAGATCGTAAATCGTATGAGAAATCTGGGTGAAGACACAAGTGACATAACTCTAGTAGAGAAAATATTAAGATCTATAACTCCTAAATTCGAGTAAAAAGTGTTTTCCATTGAAGAGAGGCAAGATCTACAGACTCTTACAGTTGTTGAACGTCATGGGATCTTGACTAATTTTGAAATGAGAAAAAGAGGTTCATCTAAAGTCAAAGAAGTTGTGCTTAGAACTACTGCAAAATGAAAATACAAGGAAGAAAAAACAGAATCAGGGTATGCATCAGAAGACGATGAGGTAAATTTTGTAAAGAAACTTCAACTTTGCACTGGAAGGTTCATAGGTAAGCTTCCCTTCAAATGTTTTGCTTGTGGAAGAATGGGTCATTATGCTGCTAAATGTCCTCATAAATATAATCATGATAAGGGAAATTAAGTATAAAGAGGAAATAGGAGACGATTTGTCAATAGAAAAAGTTACTGTACTCATGAAAATAGTGATGGTTTGTCAAATAGTGAAGAAGTAGAATATGATCAAGATATTAGACTGCTCATGGCATTTGAAAACGACACTAGTGAGGCTAAATATACTTTTATGGATTCTTTAGAAGAAAATGATTTTCTTGAAGAAATCACTCAACTCAAAATGTGCTTGGAATAGAACAAATTAGCCATATATACTCTAAAGAATCAACTCATAGAAAAGGAGAAGCACAATGAGAAATTAGAATGTGAAGTAGTAAGTCTAAGAAAGGAACTTGAGAAAGTAAAAACTCTAAATCTTAGATTTGCTAAAGGATCTAAAACTTTAGATGAAATTATCAAAGTTCAACGTTCTCCTCTTGTGAAGACAGGTCTTGGATATATTGGTGAATCTTCTCAGTCAGAAAAATCCTCAGCTATAAGCTATCTAAATGCAGCAAAAGCCAGCCAACAAAGTTTCATCACTCAGCAAAAGAACAAAGACAATGTCCAGGTAAAGCATGATCATTAAAATACAAGGATCAACAAAAAAAAACAGTCAAAAGATAAACAACACTAGAAGGTTCTATGATCGCATAAATTTCTTCTTTAATGGACAATGTTTCTCATGTCATACTTTTGGCCACAAAGCTGCTTAATGTGTTGCATACAAAACCATCATGACCAGAGAAGCAAGAAAGAAAAGAAATGAGACATGAATAAAGAAGAATAATTATAACAATTTTTCTCCTCTTCAAGATGAAATTGAATGTTCGTTTTGCGATAACTTTGGACATTAAGAATCTGAATGCAGGAGCAAACTTAGCCAAAAGAACAAATATCCACAAGTTCCAGGGTATGGAAAAGAAGGACTTACAGTTTGAAATTTGCGGCATAGATTTATTTGCATAAAGAGAATAAAATCAACGGTACATTGATAACAGATGTTCAAAACACATGACAGGTGTTAAAGATAAAATTGTGATTAAAATCTTTCAGTGAAAATCACATCAAAATAGATTTGGTCGACGTGTTTCAAACCAGCCAGTGTGGTTCATCATCAGGACAAGATGGAAAATCTGATCAAGTAACCCCTTTAAATAGATCATAAAGCTCCAACTAGCCGTTTGTAAAATAACGGCTAGTTTGACTCAAATCAAAAAAATAATAGTTTATTTATTCTATAAAGAATAAATCACATGATTAATGTTTAAAATTTGAATTTTATATATTTATATTTATTTTTAATAGAAATAATAATGATTAATTTAATATATTTTTGAAGAATAAAATAAATGTTTACTATTCATATATATTTATTTTTAGAATAATAATTATTTATTTGTTTTTATTTTTTATCGAATAAATTAAATGTTAAAAATAATTAAATAATATTTATAGTTTGAATATATATGAAATTATTTTATTTTAAATAATTATATGTTAGTTGATTTAAAACTCATCACAACAGTTATCCTATTTGATAATTAATTTTATTTAAATTATTGAAAAAATAAATAAATAAATAAAAATAAATAAAAATAAATAAATAAATAATAAATAAAAATAAAATAAATAAATAGATAAAAATAACAAATAAAAACAAATAAAATGAAAAATATAAAAATAAACGAATAAAAATAAAAATAAGAATAAAAAATAAAAATCAAATAAATAAATAAAATAAAAATAAGAATAAAAAATAAAAATCAAATAAATAAATACAATTTTAATAAATAAATAATAATAATAATAATAATAAGAAATAAAAAAAAATTATTGGGAATGAAGGGCAGGAATCCAACATCTGCTAACAATCCACCCATCATCTCTGTTGAGGTTAACTGGCCTCTTTTCGATTTCCAGGGCTTCTCTCAACTTGCGGTGGTAGAAATGGTCAATCCTCGCAATAACCTCAGCATCTTCAATGCAAATGTGATGATTTGTCTTCTCAGCATGCTCTGCTAGGGCAGAGGAGCGTGATCTATTATGCTTAAGGTTAGCGACATGTTCATGAATTCTTTGACTTATTGATCGACCAGTTTCACCAATGTAAGGGGTCCCATAGGAACATGGAATCAAGTAAACACCCTTACCATCCTTCGGGAAAATCGGGTCCTTAACCGATCTAAGCAAACTCCGAATGGTGCGGGAGGGCTTAATGATTGAAGAAACATTATGTTTCTTTAGAATCCTAGCAATTTTATCCGTAGTATCTTGGATAAACGGAAGGTGAACTCCAATAACAAATCACAGGGATCTTTCTTACCCTTAAGACCTTTTTCAGCTTTTTGAAAAGTTTTAAGACATTGACTCGTGCTATAACCATTTTTGTTAAAAAATTTAAGGAGATGAGCCTTTTCACCTTTAAAGTGGTGTTCATCAGAGATTCTAAAGGCTCTGGTGGCTAGGGTGCTAAGAACCCTAAGCTTTTGAGCAGGGAAATGGTGAGAACTAGCATGTAAATATTGTTCAGTGTGCGTCTTCTTTCTAAAGAATTTATGAGAAAAAGAACCATCTTCATTCCTAGAAATGAGGACATCGAGAAAAGGCAAGCTACCATTATCTTTGAAATCCATGGTGAACTTAATGAAGTCAGATTGATTATTAAGATGTTGGAAGAAAATTTCTAATTTCTCCTTACCATGAGGCCACACAACACAGGTGTCATCAACAAAAATTTTCCAAAGCTTAGGTTGAAAAAGAGAGGAGGAGAGGGTGCTAGATTCAAAGTCTTCCATGAATAGATTAGCTACTGCAGGGGAAAGGGGGGAACCCATGGCCACACCACAAGTCTGTTCAAAGAATTCACCCTCGAAACTAAAGAAGGTCGAGTTAAGACAAATTTCAACAAGATGAGCAGTATCAGGATCTGTGACCCGAGAAATGACATCGATAGATTCCCTAATGGGGATGCAAGTGTATAAGGAAACAACATCAAAACTAACAAACCTATCATCACGATCCAACTCCAAGTCTTTCAATTCATTAATAAAAGAGCATGAGTCCTTAACGAGGAGGTCTGACCTAAAAGCGGTTTAAGCTTAGCGGCTATTAGCGAGCAGATAAGTCAGACCACCAATGGTGTTGAAAATAGGGCAAAGGGGAACTCCATCCTTATGAACCTTAGGAAGCCCATAAATCCTCGGAGTGAGGGGGTTAGTTTCAATAAGCTTTTTATTCAAGGATCCAACTGTGCTACTCGATTTTATAGCCAAAGCAACTGCTTTTGATACTTTTTTAAGGGGATTTTTGTCAAACTTCTTGTAGCTCCCACTATTAAGCAAGTGATCCAACATCTTATTACGATAATCCTCTTTGTTTAAAATAACCGTAGCACCTCCCTTATCTGCCTTAAGAACAACAATGTCATGGTTATTGTTTAAGGATTTAAGAGCCTCAAACTCTAGTTTGCTGATGTTGCTCTTAGGGGCTTAGATTTTCTGAGGATCATGGCACAATCCTGCCTAATAGTGTCTTTAGTAGTATCAGGTAAATCCCTAATTCCGTATTCAATATCACAAATTATGTCATGAATAGGAATTTTTTTAGGAGCAAGAGAAAAATTAAGACCCTTCTCTAACAAACTAAAGACAGGTTGATCAAAGGAAAAACTAGAGAGATTAATAACATTCCTATTCAAGGGAGAAGAGACATGTTTAATGGTACTATTAATGTTGCTATCATTATTAATGTTGAGTTTATTATAGTTATTATTATTATTGTTATTATAGTTATTGACATCATTTTTATTAATATTAAAATTATTATGGCTATCAACACTATTAATGTTATTATTCAAATTGTTAAAACTATGATCAATCTTGTTACTATTAAAAATAAAGTAAATATCTTTATTATAATTACCATTATTTAAGGAATTAGAAAGAAGAGAATTCGAGGGATCAAAGTTGGAAAACAAAGGAGGATTAAGAATAACTGAATCCATACCTTTAAGGACCTCAACCGAGATAGAAGGATCATCAAAAAATTGAACACTTGATGCCAAAAGAACACCAGTACTTCTTAACCTAGAAGAGGAGGCCAAATTTGAAGTAGATTTCTGCACTCCAATCCGACTAAGTGTCGCTGACTGACCCTCCACACCTGCTACCACGAAGGAGGGAGAAAGATCAACGCTGGATAAATGCTGCCAGATGAGGGGGGACGGGAGACATCATTTCGGACTGCAAACCTCCAGATAAAAAAGACCGAGGAGACCCCAGATTTGCCAACACAAATGCAGATACTGATGTAGATTTAGATTCCAAGGCCGACGCATGTGTAGAAGTTGATGCAGATTGGAGATCCACTGGAAAACATAACACCTCTGCCACACCTGAATCTCTAATTTCCGTCCTATACCCAGATAAAGGAGAAGACCGTAGAATTTTTGTCCTACCATCAGGGACAAGTTTGGACGAAGAATTCGAAATAGTCGACTCAGAATAAAAATCTGCATTAAAGATAAGACACCGCAAAGTTCCAACTTGATTTCCATTAACCCTACTGTTAGAGGTGCCTCTCATCTCAGACATAGAAGAGGAATCTTTCGATAATTTCAAGAATTTTTATAGATGCTTCCTATTCCATAATTGTTCCCAGCGAAGAGATTTTAGTGCTGAGTGGGCATCAACGACAGCCCAAATATATTTTGGAATGAAATAAGAAAGCTCAAGATGAGATGACAACAACTTTCAAGACGTGAGATGAAGACATTTTCTCACTCTTGCAATCTCCGATCTGATAATGCCAAGGCTAACATAACTTGATGAGTGTTAGTAAAATGTGTGATCATGGAGATGAAGTTGTCTTTTGATCAAAAGAGTGTGTGGTTCGTGAACTTCACACAAGAAAGACCATAATAAAAGGAACAAGAACACCAAGAAATATGTATATATTGAAAGGTGGCCAAGAGCAATGTTATCTAGGTAAAGCTACATAAAACTAGTTATGGCACAGAATATTGGGACATCTGAGTTTTTCTCAAATAAGAAAATCAAGTAGGCTCAAATTTGTTCATGATCTACCCAATATCACTTTACTCGAAAGTATCATATGCAAATCATGCCAATTTGGTAAGTAAACCAGGGTTCAATTTAATGACAAAGAAGGATAAAAAAGTAAGCCTCTTGAACTCATACATACTGATTTATGTGGACCTGTAAGGAAAAAGTCACCTCATGGAGAACAATACTATATCTTATTCATTGATGACTTGTCTAGAATGTGTTGGATCAGTTTATTGAAACATAAAGATGAAGCATTTGAAAAATTTAAGGTCTTCAAAGCTTTAGTTGAAAATGAACTATATCTAAAAATCAAATGTCTTAGATTTGACCGAGGAGGAGAATACATATTAGATGAATTATTTGATTTCTGTGGACAATATGGTATAAAAAGAGAGTTTTTGGTCATTGGAACTCCACAAAAAAATGGCATGGCAGGAAGAATGAATAGAACATTTCAGCAAATGGGTTGTGTTATGCTTGATGAATTTGGGACTCCTGACACTTTTTGGGGTGAAGCTGCTCATACTACAGGAAATATTCTCAACAAGGCTCATGTTTGTGTAAATAGTGATAAAACTCCTTATGAAATTTGGTATGGTAATATTCCCACTGTGAAGCACTTTAAAGTTTTTGGAAGCAAATGTTATATAAAAAATAATGATGAAAAACTTGGTAAGTTTGAACCTAGAGCAGATGAAGGAATATTTCTTAGTTACTCTTCTAGAAGTAAAGCATACCAATGCTACAATAAGAGACTTCAAAATATCGTTGAATGTATTGATGTTGTGATTGATGAATCTCTCACATCTCCCAAAAGGGAAATAACAACAAATGAGGATGAAGATGATGGAATTTTTCCCTCATCAAATAAAAATAATATAGAAGAAGAACCTAATGAAGCACTAGAATAAGATACACCAGAAAGAGAAAAGGCTCCATCTAGGTATGTTCAAAAGAATAATCCAAAATCTCAAATTTTGGGAGAAAAGGAATCAGGGGTACAAACAAGAAGAAATCTTGTAGGACCTCCCAGTTATCTAGCATTTTAACCCACCATTGAACCACAAAATTTAAATCAAGCTAGTAAAGATGAATGTTGGATTCAGGCCATGAATGAAGAACTTGATCAAATTGAAAAGAATAATACTTGGGAATTGGTTCCAAGACCTCATGATAAAAATGTAATTGGAACAAAGTGGATATTCAAAAGCAAGTTAAATGAAAATGGAGATGAAAATGAAACAAAGCTAGACTTCTTTGTAAATGGTATGATCAATAGAAGGTATAGACTTTGAAGAAACATTTGCACTAGTAGCGAGACCTGAAGCCATAAGAATGTTTCTTGCATTTTCAATTTTTCAAAAATTCAAGGTTTATCAGATAGATGTGAAATCTTCTTTCCTTAATGGTGATTTGGAAGAATAATTTTATATATAACAACGAGAAGGATTCATTCTAGGAAATGATGAAAAACTTGTCTTCAAACTTAAAAAGGCCCTATATGGTCTAAAACAAGCCCCAGAGGCATGGTACTATCGTCTTGACAAATATATTCAACAACAAGGTTTCACAAAAGGATCTACAGACAGTAACTTATACACAAAAATTGAGGATGATAAATTGTTAACTATTGTTGTTTATGTTGATGACGTTATTTTTGGGAGTAATGAAGTATCCAGGAGTGAGAAATTGCTTCTGTTATGCAGCAAGAATTTGAAATGTCTTTACTTGGGGAATTGACATATTTTCTTGGTTTACAAGTGCAACAAGCACACGATGGCATATTTCTCTCACAAGAAAAATTTCTCAAGTAGATCCTGAAGAAGTATGGGATGGAATACTGCAAACATGTGAGCACTCCAATGGTGACTGGATGTAACCTCAGTTATCATGATGAGTCTCCCATGGTAAACCAACCAGAGTATATATCTATGATTGGAAGTCTGCTTTATCTAATAGGGACTAGACTGGATATCATGCATGCAATTGGGATTTTTGGACGATTCCAAGCCAATCCGAAGGAGTCACATCTTCAGGCTATAAAAAATAATATTCAAATATCTACAAGGAACTCAAGATTTTGTTTTATGGTATCCCAAGAATGTTGATTTTACTCTTCATGCTTACACAGATGTGGATTGGGATAGAAATTTTGATGGCCAGAAAAGCACTAGTGGTGGTACATTTTATATGGGGCCCCGATTAATATCCTGGTTTAGCAAGAAACAAAGTTCCATTGCCTTATCTACAGTAAAAACGGAATATGTGGCTGTTGCATCATGTTGCACGCAACTTCTTTGGATGATTCAAACATTACAAGATATTCAAATTAAATGTTCTCCTCCCATCTCCATCCTATGTGATAATACAAGTGTCATTAGTGTCTTGAAAAATCCTCTTATGCATTCCAAAACCAAACACATTCCTATCAAGTATCATTTTTTACGAGAAAAAGTGCTTGAGAAAAAGGTTAAATTGGAGTATGTTCCCTCCAAAGAACAAGTTGCTGACATATTTACTAAACCTCTTCCCAGAGAAGCATTTGAATATCTCAGATTGAAGCTGGGAGTTGTCTCTGCCTTACTGATATGGTCTGTTTGATTTAGAAGATTACATTTGGTACGCATGTTTTATGAAGCATAGTCGCGTATATATGCGAGTTTCTCTCTATACAGTCTCTTATGGATCCTTCTGTCATAAAATCTGTGGGTCAGCCTTCAGAAAAATATTCACCATGTTGCTAACATATATGGTTTGTATATGTTGCTCAGGTGTTGATGGGTACAATATGTGGTTCTGGTGTTCAACTTACAATTCCTTTCCTTCATATTTAATTTCTTGATGAAGATGCTTTGATGAATTGATTGTTGAAAATGTTTAGGATGCACATGTTTAGGGGGAGCATTAGCCTTGCTAAGAATAATGCATTGTTGGCATTATGTTGGTTGTTGAATTATGATCTCTCTCTTGAGGTCCTTTAGTATTGGTTATAAAAGTCATATCTTAAATTTGATATAAGGGTCATGTTGAGACCTATGTATAAATTGTCATATTCAGTCATGTATGGACTTTTTCAAAATTGTAACCCCACTTGGTTGGGTGCTTGAGTCACTAATGTAAACCCACTTGGTTGGGTAGTTGAGTCAAATATGTAACCCCACTTGGTTGGGTAATTGATGTATGTATGCATCTTTGGTGATAGGAAAAGTTATAGAGTCTTGAAAATCTGTTTTGAAGCTTCAGCATTGTTCAGGGGGAGTATGATCCGTATAGTGCAGCACAGATCTTGACATTCTTGTATCGGTTTGCCCTTTGCTCTTGATGTTAAAGGGGGAGAGTAACTTGGTGTTTGAATAATTCTTATGATTGATGTGTCTATCATGTATCTACAAGTTATGGTCATCAAACACCATCATGGTTTCCATCAAGTCCAAAGGGGGAGATTGTTGGCATTGTTAGCCCTCTGTAATTTGTAAGATTGGTAAGAACAAACGGCATAGGACAGCATCGAACTGCTTTGGAGTCCAGGACCTAGCCTTCCTAGAATCAGAGAGGGCTCTCTCTGTTTTTATGATTTAGCTTGATAATTATGAATGCTAATATTAGGCTAGTTATAGAAATTATGAGGTTTGTTTGTTTTGATTGATTGGGTGGTTGGACAGAAAGAGATGTGAAACTTAATCCATTGGGCTATGGAGTCATAAAAGGCTGAATTGTGCATCAACTTTTTGAAGGGGCATCCACAGGGCAAGCTAACTATGTAGACTTGATCTTACTGGTAGTGTGAATATGAGATGAAAGAAATCAGTGAGTTCAGTAATAACTAAAGAGCAGTTAAGAATTATTTAACTATACTTCAGAGGAAAACATTAAGATAACAAAAACATACAAAATTAAGGTGCTCTCTCAGAAAATATTAATCTAAAACTTTTGTTTTATAATCATAGAAAATGATGCATAACATGAAAAGACAGAGGAAAGAACATCACCATTAACATAGCTCACGAATCCTGTGAACGGTCTCTTTATTATTGATGCCCATCTCAAAACAGTTACAATGCTCCAATACAATATCTTTTACGACACAGAATCTAACAAGGTTCCAACTTCCAACCTTTGATAATGAAAGTTCGAGTAGTGTTTAACTAAAACTTGAGCTGGTTGCCCTAATATACTTGGGTCAAACTTCATTTATTACAAAAAAACTGAAATTAAAGGCATGGACACACAAGGCTTGAGAAAAAGATCTCTGACAACATATTGCCTGTAAAATTAATTTTGAGCAGCTCGTTATGGATCTAAATACTTTGATGGCTCTGACATATGGTCCTACTTTTCAAAAGATCAGCGCTGGGTAATTAATTCTAGTGCAGCGCTGACTGATTTCATTTATTGATGCTGATGCTGATGTGATTTGTTTCCCCTTAAGTCTATGATGTTATTATCTTTGCATCAATGCTGGAATCGACCTTTTCTATCTGTTTCCTTTTTGTGGTGATGTTCGGCCTTTGCTTTGCGTTTATCCTTATTTCTTCATGAAGTGAGCTTCAAACCTTGTAGGCCCGACTTGACCTATTTTACACACAAAACAACGTGAAAAATAGTTCACCCGGACATGAAAATACTTAAATCTTGGTTCTGGAATACCTCGCATCCGCTCTTATATCACACTTTTCATTTCACCGATCGTACCATTTTTCGTAGCACTTGTCCTTTAAAATTTGTGATGTGCGCATTGTGATCAGTTCCCACCATCGTCACACATCGCATTTCGTTAGTTTAACCTTTTACCTTTTGTGCCTATCTTGAAACACTTGCGCTCTACGTTTATGATTTTAATCTCCACCGTTGATCGATGCTCGGATCAACGGTCCTCACTGCTCCCTTGCTTTGGTTTGCTGCTTTTGGTTGTGCCCATTCATTTTTTAGTTGTTCATATAATACTTGCTCCGTGTTCACGACTTTACCCAATCTCGTTATAGAATCTGCTCTTGTTGTTTTTTTGCCTAAATTTCTTTCTCTACTACCTTTGTCTCCGCTAATGGTCTAATTCTGCTCCTTGCCTCTCTTCTGACTTTGTTTCCTTTGATTCTTGTTTTGGAAAGATTTTGAATATTGACATTTATGTAAAATATGAAAAATTTGCAAAGAGAAAGTACACAGTCACCTTGTGATACTGTAAATTACAGGACCATAATAGTGGCTCCAGATGGGGATGGAAACTCCCTCGGGAGGTGTCAAGAACACCGTAGACTAGTATCCTGATCTATTGGTTTGATCCCAAAACTTGTATCTTGATCTGTCAGGCACTTTGTGACTGGAAACTAGCTGATTGTTTCTCTTGAATTTGAATGATAAAAATAGAACACATGCTAGGCCAGTCAACTTATCAACATACTAAAATCTGAACTAAAACTACAATTTACCTTATCCACTACAATCCATCAAGCTGAACATACTGCTGAACCTTGAAAACTTGAATGGTGAAACCAGAACTAAGCTGAACTAAATTCTGAAACATACTGATCTGAAAATGAAAAGCAATCTAAGCTAAGATTTGAAAGATGCTTAGAGTGCTGAGCTTATTTTCACCCCTACCTACCCTAATCTAGCTTGGATATGATATATACACTAAATGAACTCCTTGCTCCAATGCAACCAATCAAGTAAATGATTACATGATTGATTATTGTTCATTTTTTTGAGTAAGATGGAAAAAGAAAATGGCCACTCCCATATTACTTGCCTATGGACAACAATGCTCAAAATTTTCCTTAAACTCTGCAATAAACCATTCCTGGCATGGAATACTCCTTCTTTATATGATTCTAAGAAACCAACAAAAGGATCTTTGAACAATACCTGGCCTTGAGGATTTAAATAATATACTTCATCTAGGGATGCTCCTTGTTCCACTTTGTCATGCTAAGGATCCTTCTAAAAGAGAATATCTACATATTCTTCATGGTCATCTAACATGGCATCCTCATTATGCACCACTATGTTGTCCTCAAGCAAACCTGATATGTCTTGACTGAGTTGGCTAAATTATGTTTGAAGGCCATCATTTTTATGAATAGGAGCACTTTCTGGCAATAGGCCTTGCTGAGAAGGTAGAACATCATCATTATTACTTTGTTCTTTCATTTCTTCATGAGAAAACACTTCAGTACATAAATCAACAGTAGAAAAAATAGGAATAATCCCTTCATTATATAAAAATTTGGAGGTTGGCTACATGCTTAGAATTTGATTGATTTCTTTTTTAGTTAAAGGAGGAGGGAGTCTTTGTTTTCTTTGGATCTTTCTCTCGTGAGGACTAATCATGAGGCTGAATATCTTCTTTAGCCTCATAAAAAAGAGCAGTTGAATTATCATTTGTCCCCACAGAGAGATCTTGTCGATCTTCTTTCATTTCCTGATTTCTTTCATTCTCAATTAACTTCTCTTGGTTGTCATTATAGTTAACTTGAGCATGAAATTCATGAATTGCTTCTAAGAGACCCTCTGGATGCTAATTTCCTAAATCTTCATCAATATTTACAAGGTATTGTATGAAATCCTCAGATTGATCACAACAATTTTCAACAAATGATAGAGATGGAGAATATTCTTTATAATGCTCATAAAACACCTTGTGGAAATATTTAAAGAAAAAAAACTACCATGATTCAAACCTTCATACCATTCCCTCGCTTTCCCTTCTAATGTTGCCATGAACATCTTCATGAAGCAATCCTCATGCCATTCAAACTTCAACTTCCATGAGTGTATATGAAATTTAATGAGATGTAACAAAGCATCATCAACATTCTCATTTTGAAAAATAGGAAGATTTATTTGCCAATTTACCTGAGGCATTTTATGTGGGAATCTAGGAATGTGATCTTTATTCATTGGAGCTTAACTACGTTTTATTATTGGATCCATCTTGTCAATCAGTCAGAGAGTGGGGTCATTGTATATTCACAACCAATATGGATTCTTCTACCAGTGGAGTCTTTAGGTCAACTGAAAACTGTGGAGTCACCAGGTGGATGATTTCAACTTTCTTGTGTCCAACTGTTGTCCACCATCAACAACCAGATACCAATCTTGGAACATAATTGAATCATACAATATTTTGACTGGGGTTTCTGAGTTCTGATAAAATATTAAGCTTTTCCAATAACTCAATTCCCTAGTATGGTCTCCATTATGTTAGCCCTGCCTAATTTGTAATATTGGAAAGAACAAACGGTAGAGGACAACATCAAACTGCTTTGGAGTCCAGGACCTAGCCTTCCTAGTTTGAGAGAGGGCTCTCTTTGTTTTTAAGATTTAGCTTGATAATTATGAATGCTGATATTAGGCTAGTTATACAAATTATGAGGGTTTTTTGTTTTGATTGATTGGGTGGTTGGACAGACAAAGCTGTGAAACTTAATCCATTGGGCTATGGAGTCATAAAAGGCTGAATTGTGCATAAAATTTTTGAAGGGGAATTCACAGGGCAAGCTAACTATGCAGACTGGATCTTACTAGTAGTGTGAATATGTGATGAAAGAAAGAAGTGAGTTCATTAATTGCTATAGGGTAAAATGCTTGGGTTGTTGGTTATCGTATATCCCTCTTAGGGCTTTTCGGTGCCCGAGGTAGACAGTAAGATTAGTTGTCAATTCACAAAGATGGCATATGCATGTTCATATTAGCTTAAAACCACTTGATGGAAAAAGATAGAAGATTAACTCTTTAATGATCTTGGAGTCCTTTGGAGAGCACTAGGTAGCAAAGCAGCGGTTCTCCTTCACCAGCTCCAAATCTAGGTCCTGCAACCAATTAAAGCACCAGTGTAATTTCTAACATAACATACATTTCCTATCAATTAAGCCAATATATAATAAACATTTAAATTGTGCACATCTAAGCCATTCATCTCATGCTATATAAGTGATTAAATATTAATGACAATATCAACGCATAGAATGGACAAAACAGATACAGTTCTATTGATATATGAAAAAGGAGGATTAAAACCGTCGGTTGCACCAAGCCCTCCTCAGCCTTCCAATCTCTCTATCTTTCAAAGTGGTGATGTATTGATCAAAAAGTTCTCAATGAACCTCTTTGACCTTTGACCTTCACACTATAACAATGATCTCTATTCCACAAGTGTTCAAAAACTTGACAATCCTTCGACCTTGAACCAAGAGCCTTCAACTCCATTTTATAGGAGATGGAGAGGGCAATCATTGCCCTTCCCTTTCCACCAGTTTTGAATGGAAAAAACCAAGATGTTTCCTCAACCTCCATGCTTTTGCCTTCTTTGAGAGTTCAGTTGTTTATGGAAATGCCCAATAAGAGATTAGTGCTTTGTAGTTTCCTTTTTATACTGACTCTCTTGTGAGAAAAAGCTGTAGATTCAAATCATTCTCTGCAGGTTTTTCCCGTTTCAAACTTAAAACATGGGTAACGCTGCCCTCTAGTGTAAACAGAGCATTGTCCTAGTCACTAACGCGGCCTATTCACTGATCAGCTGCGTTATAACGCTCTTGTGTTGTTATAGAGAGGCGTTACCTTGGCAGAAATAGGTTTAATTTAAGTCTTTGTATTCCTTCCATATTTGTCTTCTCCTCTGAGCTGATGAGGACGTATTTTGACCTGTAACAGATGCCCCCTAAAGTGTGAGGTCAGAGACGAAGACGATGGCTGAAATACTTTACAAAGTGTGTAGTAGAGATAAAGAGATTGAAAGACTGAGGAAAACCTGTAACAACAACATATGTCAGAAAATATAGTATCTGTCTTGAGTCGAGCATTCCCATGCTCAGTAGCTTAAACAACATGATTTCTCTAGAATAGAGATATGAAGAATCTGTCCACCGATAAGCACAATGTGGGAGTGTCTGTCATAATAGGATCAGGTTGAAGAAGTTGTCTCCATAAACAATATCGCAACTTGGGGAAGGAAACACAACTTTAATGATGTAACCTTTTCCCCAAGGTCTTGACCGCCGTTTCGCTTAAACTGCATATTCCTCAACATGTGAATGAAGGAGTTGTCGTCGAGCATGTGAGAAATCGTTTGATTACTAGTCGATAATGAAAACTGTTAACAGACGCGAAGGTGGCCACCGATAATGATGATGGTCCCCAAGATGCACAGTACAATCTAGCGAGTGTGAATAAAATGAGTTGAAGTCGAATACTCGTAGAATCATTCGACCAGGAGCCAATGATGAAGACTCTTGATCAAACACAAGACTACCTGCCACTGATGTCTGCAAGTATCCGGGTACTGATGGGTTTTTGGATCAACTTCCTAGATAAGATGCTAAAGTCGATAGGAAGAGATCTGTTGAAAGGTAGGCACTGAGGCATCCTACATCAGTCAACATGAAACATAAACCAACTGATTTTGTTTATGATTGAGATAATGAAGAGTAAATGGGGATGTCGGACAACAAATAATTTCTAGCATAATGAGCAGTTTGGTTGATAACAGGAGAAGTAGATAGTGAGATCTACTTGAACAATAGAAGGCACTATAACAGGGTACTAGGCAGCTGAGGCTTAATGAACACCAAAGAGTGTGTTAGGATTTTACCAGTGCAGGGACACTGGGAGATGAAGGCTAATACTCATAGATGGTAGGGTTCGGATAAATGCGAAAGAGTTTTCTGGGAAGTGCCATGTTCAAGAATTCTGCTGCCAAATCGACCTTTCTAAAATGTAACAGAGGTAGTATCCATTTTTTCCAAATTTTTCCCCGTCTGATTAAGTTTAACGAGTCTAGACAAGTAAACTCGGTGAATTTTTCATATTTAGAGAGTCTGCAAAATATCATAAAAGACAACTCCGTGCCCCATTTGATTTGGTTTAATGAGTCCAGACAAGTAAACTCGGTGAATTTTTCATATTTAGAGAGTCTGAAAAATATCGTAAAAGACGACTCCATTGGGGTGCCTTTGTCATGTCTTGATAACCGGGCACGGAAAAGGGATAATAGTAAGCCAGAAACAGTTCATTTTCCGTAAGTTAGTCCATCGAAGCTGGAAAAGAGAGAAATCTATGTTTGATGGACGTCTACCTCATTTTGTTATGAGTACGAGGAGACGGAGTAAACTCAGTGCTCTTTGTGAAATTTTAACGAGTCAACAAAGAAAAACTCGGTGCCCTCCGTGAAATTTTAACGAGTCACGCGGAGAAAACTAGGTTACTTTTTCGGTTTAAAGAGCTTTGAAAAAGAGGAAAAGAATGGCTCCTTACTCTTTGTCGTGGTATTTTAACGAGCCCGACAAAGTCAACTCGAGGTTTTTTTAGTTTTATCACGTCCGAGTCAATCATCGAAGCGCAATGGTGAAACTCTCCCCAAGGTCATTCTTCTAGAGTCATGATCTCTCGAATAGCTTCGTCTGTAGGCAAGACTTCATTGAGGAGATCTTTAGAGAGAATTGTGATGGGTGGGAGGTTTGTACCTTTGGTTGAAACCATAGCAGTTGAGGGTTCAGATGTTATTTGGATGGCTTGATAAGCCAACTCGACTGGTGAGAGTGGCATCTGATCTCCGTATGAATCAATGTCTGAAGGTGCCGGAATGATCCATGGGTTAATAGAGCCATCCGAAGTGGTGGATATCATTGCAACCATGTTTGGGATTTGTGGTGGCAGGAGAGGAAAACAACCTAGTAGGGAAGATGCCTTCAGAAGACCGGTACCGATACTGACGTAAGAGTCAGGAAAGCCTCCTATTAGGGGTATAGCGCTACTTGGTAACATGGCATAATCAGGGGTGCAGAAGGATAGCTGATCCACTATGACTATTTTCCCATCCGATGGAAATAGGATGAGTCAGAAGACTGAAGACACAATGGCGGTCATGGCATAAGACCAACTGCGACCACGCAATAGATTATAGTCTAGATGGCGCTCTACGACTTCAAAATCCACATTTACCATTTTCCCACTCAGAGTGATGGGAAAGATAGCAAGGTATCATTTTGGGAGGAACGTGTGGCCATCGAAAGCTTTGAGGGAATTCGATGGCGGTGTTAGGGTAGGAGAACCTAAATTGAGCCAGCAAGCTTGTGACATAACGCAGGTCGAAGCACCTTCATCTATGACAGTGCGATGGATTGGTCTCCCTTTCGACACAACCTGCACCTGGAATGCGAGTTGGTGTGAGAGGCGAGGTTTAGCCTTTTCCATATCAAATATAGCTAGCATGGAATCCTGGGGGTCTATTCCACCAATGGCCGAAAGCAAGGCTTTCCTTTGTGCTGGACAGGTTTGTAATACTTCGAGAGCAGACATAGCTGACGGTGCCTGCGCCAAATCTTCTACAATGTTGTAGTTTTGGGCTGCACGTGCAGAGGTTTTATGAGTCGTGCGTCAAAGTGTCCCTTTGGGGGGACGAATCACGGGGTTAGCAGTAGGCCTTTCGATATGCAAATCGTTGGGCAGCAGTGGATTTGAACTAGTACCAGGTTCTTGAGCATCTATGGTAGGATTTCCATAAATCTTGGCTCGTGTTTGAAGTTCAACACTCTCAATGCCATCAATGGCAGATGCTCCTTCGCCGGAAGGATGTGAACCACCATTTCCCCGTTGATGGGGTTGTGGCGGATTGTCAACCATGTTTTGATGTTGCTGTTGTTGATTAGGGAAAGGATTATGAAGAACGACAGGTGTTTGCCCAGAATCCTTGTTTACAATAAAATTGGTGCATTCCTACAGCCGAGGACATTTGTATGTCAAGTGGTCATCCGCACAGATCTTGCAAGGAAATTTCATGGGTTTATCTTTCCCTTTGTCATTTTTGGCAGCGTTTTTTTGATTAGGGCTATTCTGATTGTCTGACTGCTCTTTCGAAGAAGATGTCTTTTTCTTGTTCTCCTTATTTTTCCCACTAGATTTTTGTGAATTTTGCACAGAATTTACCTCAATGGTAGGAAGAGTAGTCGTTTGGTGAGGGGCGGTGGCAGTGGAAGATGGCTAGGAGGCTTTCCCCTGAGACTGTTTTGTGGCTACACTAGAGATTGTGCCAACGAGACCATCGGCATGTGCTCCAGTTTTTTGAGTGGCCGGAGGATTTGGGTTACCAGAGGCATGGGGGAGTAGATCGTATAGCGTGCCAAATTGTGAATAGATTAAATCCAAATGCTGGGCATGACGAATACATTGATCTTCTGTAACCGCACCAGAAAGGCCAATTTCTTTAGAGATGTGGGGTAAAAGAGACTTACAAAACCAATTGGCTAAGAGATGATCTGGTATTGGCGCTTTGACTAGCCTCCTCCTACGTCTCCATTCATGAATATGATTGGAGATGTGGGTGGCGGTGTCTTGGCGCAGTGAGGTTAACAATTCTATTCCGGTTTCAAATCTAATTGGTAGTTGGAAGTTCTTTAGAAACTCCGTCGCTAAAGTGCCAAAAGTATTGATGGCGGTGCATGGAAATTCAATGTACCACTTGGCGGCATTGCCTGTAAGGGTGCGGGGAAACAGTTGAAGCCGGACACTATCATCCACCATGGAATTGGATATAGACCATAGATGAAAGGTAGTGATGCGTGCGGCTGGGTCGTCCCCTTGTTTCTCGTTGAACTTCAGGATGTTAGAAGGAATCTTATGCGGTACTGGAGGCCAAAGCGGGTTGTGATTGATGGGATCGTTGGTCAGTTTATGGATATCAGGGATGTCCAAGGCTGCCAAAAATGGAAATTATGGATTTTCCCCCGAATCTAACCAAGGTAGTATGGGTTGACTACTTAGACCATAGGGTCCACCCATCAATGTGTTACCAGGAGGATAAGTAGGACTTTGGTAAAAGCTTCCTATAGGTGGAGGAGTAGGGACATACGGTTGTTGTCCATAGGGCATGTTGTATTGCGGGGTGAACGGTTGGTTTCCCCCAATATAAAAGTGCCCTCCCATTCCAGATGGAGCTTGGGGTTGGTTAGTCCAAATGGATGAAATAGAGTTTCCCAGAGGCATGCTACTACTTGCATAGTTTGGCAACGACATAGACCCTACACCTATATTTGAACGACTTAAGGGAATAGTATTGACAATAGGTCGTCCTATTTGTCCTAAGGATTGTAGAGGAAGTGAAATGTTCCCTGCTACCTGAATGCTGGTGACACTACCCCCTAGTATAGTGGCCAAGGGGTTTGAACTCAGCAGAGGGTTCCAACCGAAAGGGTTGCTAAAAGGCACCGAACTAGTCATACTCGTAGGAGGAGAAACCGTGGGTCCCAACGTGGTCACGGTAGGAGTAGATCCCGAAGGATTTAGTGAGCTACTGACAGTTGTGATGACCGTCGGGTTGGGATCAGGTATGTGTTGACTTTTTGGGTTACCAAGTAATGGCATAGAAACTGACCACCGGCGGGGAGGATGGTGGTGAACCTGTGATGGTTGACATTGGCATCGACCCTGTGGATGCTGGTGGTGAAATGGATGTTTGTGCAGCTGAAGACATATCTTGGCGTGGTGGAATCTGAACTATCACAGGCCCTAACAGATCAGTGAGTGGAGGATTGTAATTAGGTACAACCCCTTCTGTGAAAGGGTCCTCCAGAAATTCCGTATGATATGAGGCTATGTGAAAATCAAGATTTGTCAGTGGAGACTTCTCTTCCGCAAAAGGCACGGGTTCACCAAGGTTCAGTTCTTCCTCAATAGTTAGAGGAGGTAGACCTTGCTGTCGTCGAGACAGACGGCGTGGGTCGGAGGATGCCACGGTGACCTGTTTATTTTCAACAAATTTTAGTAAATTGTGATATATTATAAAGTCTCAATGACAGTAACCACACACCTAAAAAAGAAAAAAGGACTCTCTAAAATCAATCAGCAAGCAGCCAGAATAGGGTGCCCTGTCTGAGTACTATCATTTGCTGGTGATGAAATCCAGTATCACAATAGTATACAGAGAGGGTTGGTCGAAAGTACAGTTACGGTCACTCTAGAGCTTTGCTCGAACCTCAAACGATAGGTGTAAGCACTCTCATGAAGACGAGTACCCTCCTGAAGACCGAAGACAGAGTGGGTTCGTCTGTTTCAGGTACCAGGACAGACCGTCCCAGTCACCTTGTGTAAGTCCCTAAAAAGTATGGCCACTAAAGATACCTCAAATCACGGACATCATCAGGGGGGTCCACGGTCAAGGATAGTATGCTATATGGGCAAAATACCTAGATCCCAGATCTAGTTTCAACATCCCCGAAGGGAACCCCAATATATAACACACCCACCGGATGTAGTCGAAGGCAGGCTACCTTCTTGTGCACCCAAGTGTTGTCTCGCTCTGAGCTCCGGTAAAGGAACGGTCCCGATAATATGAGTGCAGTAGGATTTCGCTCCTTAATGACTCTAGTTTCAAGTTTTGAGATCTTGGGTGATTTTATCTCTTTTCCTAACCCAATATCCTAGCCTGAACTACTGTTTGTGTGAGCTCAAAAAAGAGTAATATGATTGATTTTAATATCTCTTGATTTTTAGTGTACTTGATTATTAGTCTTGCAGAGGGGAAGTGGACGTATGAAATGTAATGAGACTCTGACTCAAGAAACCATGCAAAACATGTTCTAAATATTCAATTCAATGAAGAGTATTTCTACAAGGAGAGGTTTCTTTTCAACATCCATGCACTAACATTCAAATAGCACAGTTCAACTTTAAAGATTCAGACGTCTATCTACCTCTTCTTAACAGTCTATGAACTGAAATTTTCAGAATAAACTCAGCTAGATGCAGAAAAATAAAATAAAAATTCTTCTCTAAAAAGTAAATGCTTTTGACACTAACTTTTCAAACAAGAGCAAACAAACAGAAATGCCAGCTTAGTAAACAAGCACAGGGATTCAGTCAAGGAGATATACTGATGGCCAAAAAACTCTGCAACTAAAGCACAATCATAGCAGTGAACAACAAGTTTTGGCTGAGTAACGCACTCTCTCTGAGTAAAGACAACGTTAATCCAGAGACTAACGCATTGTATTTAAGTAGAGACAACGTTATAATGCACTGGAAAACCTACAGGGGTAGCGTTAGCCAGGGTAAAGTTCTTCAGATGGTCAAACAGAAACAGGATTGAACTCTGCGAGCTTTTGAAATGTCTATTGGGCATAAATATTGGTCGGAAGGATCTGTGAATAGAGGAGAGAAGAAAGGAGGAAAGAAATAGTCCGGAAACTATGGCGAAATTCCCCAGCAGAGTCGCCAATTCTGCTATAGGGTAAAATGCTTGGGTTGTTGGTTATCGTATATCCCTCTCAGGGCTTTCCGGTGCCCGAGGCAGACAGTAAGATTAGCTCTACAGTTCACAAAGATGGCATATGCATGTTCATATTAACTTAAAACCACTTGATGGAAAAAGATAGAAGATTACCTCTTTAATGATCTTGGAGTCCTTTGGAGAACACTAGGTAGCGAAGCAGCGTTTCTCCTTCACCAGCTCCAAATCTAGGTCTTGCAATGAATTAAAGCACCCGTGTAATTTCTAACATAACATACATTTCCTATTAATTAAGCCAATATATAATAAACATTTAAATTGTGCACATTTAAGCCATTCATCTCATGCTATATAAGTGATTAAATATTAATGACAATATCAATGCATAGAATGGACAAAATAGATACAGTTCTATTGATTTATGAAAAAGGAGGATTACAACTGTCGGTTGCACCAAGCCCTCCTTAGCCTTCCAATCTCTCTATCTCTCAAAGTGGTAATGTCTTGATCAACAAGTTCTCAATGAACCTCTTTGACCTTTGACCTTTACACTACAACAATGATCTCTATTCCACAAGTGTTCGAAAACTTGACAATCCTTCGACCTTGAACCAAGAGCCTTCAACTCCATTTTATAGGAGATGTAGAAGGCAATCATTGCCCTTATCTTTCCACCAGTTCTGAATGGAAAAAACCAAGATGTTTCCTCAACCTCCATGCTTTTTCCTTCTTTGAGAGTTCATTTGTTTATGGCAATGCCCAATAAGAGATTAGTGATTTGTAGTTTCCTTTTTGTACTGACTCTCTTGTGAGAAAAAGCTGGAGATTCAAATCACTCTCCGCGGGTTTTTCCCGTTTCAAACTTAAAACATGGATAACGTTGCCCTCTAGTGTAAACAGAGCGTTGCCCTAGCCACTAACGTGGCCTATTCACTGATCAGTTGTGTTATAACGCTCTTATGTTGTTATAGGCTCGGCTTTACCTTGGGAGAAATAGGTTTAATTTAGGTCTCGTATTCCTTCCATATTTTTCTTCTCCTCTGAGCTGATGAGGAGGTATTTTGACCTGTAACAGTAATAGCTAAAGAGCAGTAAAGAATTATTTAACTATACTTCAGAGGAAAACATTAATATAACAAAAACATAAATAATTAAGGTTCTCTCTCAACAAATATTAATCTACAAATTCTGTTTTGTAATCAGAGAAACTGATGCACAACATGAAAAGACAAAGGAAAACATTAACACAGAGGAAAGAACATCACCATTAACATAGCTCATGAATCCTGTGAACGATATTTTTATTATTGATGCCTAGCTCAAAATAGTTACAGTTCTCCAATACAATATATTTTACAACACAGAATCTAACAAGGTTCCAACTTCCAACCTTTGATAATGAAAGTTCGAGTAGTATTTAACTAAAACTTGAGTCAGTTGCCCTAATATACTTGGGTCTAACTTCATTTATTACAAACAACTGAAATTAAACAGGCATGGCCACACAAGGCTTGAGCAAAAGATCTATGATGTATTCTTCACCAAAACTGCGTATACATCCAGAATTAGTGTATACGCAGTTTTGGTGAAGAAAAGTCGCGTATACACACAGGTACAAAGAAGACAAGTCGCATATGTAATTACACACTCATTTTATGATACCAAGTGTAGAAATTTTAATACAATTATGTATTGGATGGATTCTCTTGATCTAACAATTATATGCCACTATTAAATATAGAATCCTTCTACTTAAATATTTGTGAAAATTTAATCGCCAATTGCAAACACATGAAGAAAAATCAATCACACATAACATAGATGTTTTTACTGGGAAAGCATAAAGCTAAAAAAATCACTGTCATATATTATGTATATATCATGGATCTGAAAATATCTCATACAAAACTCTAATCCAAGAGCTCTCAGTACAATATACAATCATCTCACACTATCATACAAAAATTTCCAAATACATGCGCCAATTTACTTCCTCTTGATAGCCTGCGTCCATTGGGCAATCCCTGTTGATCAGAATCGCTAAATGAATTTGATCTTTCATTTCCTTGACTATGCAATTTTCATGGGAATCTCCAATGTGTGTTTGGTTGCAAGTGTGCACCCACTAATGTCACAACTGATAGTCAAACTGTCCCTTTCACCTATCTATCAACTGGGTCTCTAGTGGATCTGACATGCATATAGTTAATAGTAGTAAATCTTCAGTTGCATGTGAGATCACTCCATCTGAATTAATTTAATATTTAATTCACTAATCTTTCACTAGTGTATATTTAGTTACAACTAGTTACAACTAGCACAATTGAGTTTAACTCAGTTAACTACACATCCAACTCTGTTACAACTTTGTATCACTTAGTTACAACGAAGTGCACTTGCATGTCCCACCAACCAACCTTAGAACTCAAAATTCCTTCAGTCAACTGGTTTGCCACATCAGTTAACTGAAATCAAGTGCTTCAAGATAATAGATTATTATTTATTGTCTAATTATTATTAAGAGATAATAATAATTGACATGCATTCTATTTTTAGACATGTGATCTATAAATAGACTTCGCACATGCATCTAAAAATAGAATCTCCTCTATATATAGAGTTTCTCAACCATCTATAAATAGACTCCTACTATAAATAGATTTTTCTCAACATTATAGAAATAGACATACACCTAAAAATAGCTTTCAGGCCCCACCGAGTGTAGGTGCTTAATTTTCACTAGGATCATCATCTTGTTGAATATCAACACCAAGGGTCTTTACCATGGTATTATGTTAGGTTCTTATATTACTGGTATAGTCCCTTATTGTTGTTAGTGTAACCCCCTTATTGTTATTATTGTACCCTTGTAACTCCCATATTGTTATTATTGTGCCCTTAAATTATTATTGTTAGGTCGGCTAGGATTACATTGTGGCCCCACTAGGATTACAATATGGCCCGATGGACTGCTGTATATAGAAAGGAGGCTTTGTAATTTGTAGCATCCAAGAATTTTTCATTCATGTAATGTATTGGAGGTTTCCCCTCGAAGTGGCTTATGTTTAAGGCGTTTATATCTCTTTTCTTCTATTTTTGGAGCTGGTTTCACAACATTTGGTATCAGAAGTTTTGATTCTAGGGTTTTGCTACACCAAACAGGTCCTCGTGGAATTTTTGCTATAACGTTTTTTCTATGAAGGTTTAGAAGCTGAAATTTTTAGAGCGCGAAGCCGAAATCCAGAGGAACATCATCGCAAAATTTCAGATCTTGGTTCACAATATTGTTGGAGATATGATCTCAGGAAGGTAGTGCTTTTAGGGCTTTTTTAGGCTCCCGAATTTCATCTCAATGAGGTGATCGTGGGAAAAGATTCATAACTCTCTCTCTGAGCATCAGATTCGAGTGCCGTAAAATTTTTTCACAAGAACACGGACTGTAGTTTTTTGTCTATCAAATTTAGAGCTGAAGGATAAAATAGTGACACATGGAAAGTCGTACAATTTAGCTCTACTGAACCAGTCCATAATTAGTTCATTGTGGGAGATTGGACACAACTTTTTCTTGGAAAATCCAAATCAGGTAAGACCTGTGGCATTTGAAATAGAATTCAGAGGGATACATCGGTACTAAAATTAAAATATTTAAGTGCTGCAATCGTAGAGATAATCCAATTTCAATATCGAGCTCCTCAAAAGCAAGAAAAAGGTGTGTATTTTTTTTCTGAATTGCATAAGTCTTGTTTGAAGAATCAATTTGAATTGATTCCAAGGGCCTATTGAGCATATATTTCAGTATTGGGTTCTAAAATGCCTCCTAAAAATAATTCAACGCCCATTAAGCCCTCAAAATACTCTACTGTGACTCATGAAGATGAATAATTGCAACATGATCTATCAAAATTACAAGAGCAAGTGCACCAAATTTCGCTCTCGCAAAGAGCAACAAAAAATAAAATGGAAGTTTTGAAGAAAGGCATGGAATCGAAGATGGATGGTTTGAAGAATAATATGGATGGTTTGAAGAAAGGCGTGGAAGCTAAGATGGATGGCATGGAAGCTAAGATGGAGGACATGGAAGAAAAGATGAAAGAAAACATGGAAAACATGAAGAATGATCTAAAAGTAGACATGGAAGTTTTGACAAAGTTGATACATGAAATTATTCCTAATGGGGAAAATATAGTAGAAGAAACTCATGATGAGAAAAAAATAGATGTTATTTGTGATTTCATAAACTCTAATGTTGGATGGAAGAACCACCATATTCCAAATGTGGATATGAGGAAGTTTGATGGCAAGGATCCTGTAACATGGATACTACAGATGGAGCAATATTTTGATCTCTATAACGGAAAACACACAACAGGTACACATTGCAACTTTACATTTAGAACAAAATACATTTGTATGGTATCGATGGTTTTGTTCGTAAAAATTGTCACTGTCAATTTTGCCTTGAGGAAATGATATCACATTATGATACAAAGAGCAACACCTTCTTTAGCCAATTGATAAATCTCAAACAAAAGGGTTTAGTGGCGGAGCACATTGAGGACTTCCAAAAATTGAATATAAGGGTAACTGATATTCCAGAGGAACACAAGATTGATGTCTTCATAGGGACTTTAAAGGATAACATCCAACATGAAGTTTGCATTTGGGAACCTGATTCATTGGAAAAGGCATTCAGGTTGGCAAGAAAAATTGAATGTAAAATTATGGCAACAAGGAAGCCTACCACTCACATATATAAAGATGGAAGTGTTGCTACTCCTAGACTTCCACAACTTTACAAGGTTGACACCACAACAATTGGAAGAAAAAAGAGCAAAAGGGCTTTGCTATAGTTGTGATAGCAAATACACTAAAGTTCATAAGTGTGATGAGAAGAAATTATTTTACATAGATTGTGAAGAGGAAGAAGTGTAGAAATTTGAGTAACTGTTAAATTATTCACTGAGATTATCCTGATCACACACTATTTGAGCTTCATGCAAAATGCATAACCTCTTCTACCATTGATCATTAATTGCGGAAATATAAACAATCGCATGCACACATTAAAACCATAAACAATCACACATATAAACACAGTATTTATGGGAAAGCTTAAAGCTGAAAACCCCCAATTATCTGTATATTATAATGATAGAGATCATGTAACAATCATTGTACAAACTCCTCACAAGCTCTCAGTACAATCTCTAATTGTTACACACTACACAAGCTCATATCTAGCAAAACACATGCTCCAGTCTGCTCCACCTATTAGCCTGCCTCTACTATGCAATCCAAGATGAATAATGGCCCAATTTGAGTTCAAATCCCTCTAGTATGCACTGCGCAATTCTCATTGGCATCTCCATCAATGTGTGTGCAAAATCATGCACCAGTATGGTCACAACTGATAGTCACACTTGCTCTTTCACCTACCTCTCCACTGGTCTCCACTAAAACTATCCATGCATTGAAGTTAACTGATGTATTCTTTATTTGATTTATGAGTTAATAATTATTGAATTAATTAATAATTAATTCACACCACTCTCACTAGTGTATCAATCAGTTAGACTAGATACAACTAGATCAACTATGTTTAACTGAGTTAAACTGAAAACAACTCCATTAACTCCTCAATCAACTCCACCAAACTCTGTCACCTGAGTTCTAACTGAAGTCTCCATGCAATAGCTCCACTAAACCCTAGGAATAGCGTAATTCTTTCTGTCAGCTGCATGTGCCACATCCGTGCACTTAATTGAAGTGCTGTAAGAGGATAAGATAATGTTTAGAGTCCAAATATTATTAAGAGCTAATAATATTCGACATATCTATTTTTAGACTGGAAATCTAAAAATAGATTCCACCCAGTATGTATAAAAATAGAAGTCCATCTATTTTTTCCGACTTGACCAACCAAATAGCATCCCGCAACTCATAGAACATGATCCATATGTCTAAAAATAGACAATGTCTAAAGGACTTTGCGCCAAAAATAGTCATGCCCACTTAGTGAAGGCGAATTCATTTCACTAAGCTCCATCATCTTGTTGCATTTTCAACACTCCCTCTCAACAAGATATGGATTATCTGCAACCCCTATCCCGCCTTTGTGGAATTAGAATTTGCTCTTGGTGGGCGCCTTGGTCAAGATGTCAGTATCTTGATCTTCCGTGGGAATATATGAAAGTAATATGATTCTCCGCTGCACACAATCTCTGATATGATGGTACCTGATGTCGATGTGTTTAGATATATCATGAAATACTGGATTAGCCGAGAGTTTAATGCAACTCTGGTTATCACAATAAATCACAGTAGGCTCCAAGTGCGACCCGAACAATCCGACGAGGATCTTCCTCATCCAAATAGCCTCGCATGCAACCATGCACCCAAACTCGCCGCCATATCTGCCATCTACTCGGCCTCTGCTGAACTGAGTGCCACAGATCTCTGCTTCCTGCTGTACCAAGAAAATGTTGTCGACCCGATACTGAAAATCCCTCCAGATGTGCTATTTCTGTCCGTTGGGCTCCCTGCCCAATCTGCATCCATGAAGCCACACAACTTCACCTCATCCGAATGTCTGTACCATAATCCATATCCCGATGTGCCTCTGAGATATGTGCCTCTGAGATATCTCAATACATGCTTGCCTACCTTCCAAAAGAGCTTGGTTGGCTTAACCATAGCTTGTGAAAGCTGGTTAATAGCATAGCATATGTTGGGTTGTGTATTGACCAGATACATAAGTGACCCCACCAACTGCCGATAAACAGTGGCATCCACTACCTCCGCTGAAGTAGCATCCTCCTTCCTCCAACCACCAGGAAGAGGAGTATCAACAGGCTTGCAGCCATGCATGTTGAACTTCTCCAGTATCTCCCGGGCATACTTACCCTGAGAAACAAACAGTCAACCACTGCGCTGCCAAATTTCCATTCCCAGGAAATAGTCAAGGAGTTCCAAGTCCTTCATCTCAAACTCTTTTGCAAGATCCTCCTTGCATGAGAGTATCAACAACTCATCACTTGTCAAAATCAAATCATCCACATAAAGTACAATGATCAGCAACTTACCCTCCACCACAATATGGTATAGGTTAGGATCCGCCTCACTCTTGGAGAATCCAAGTCCAGTGAAATAACTGTCTATCCGTGTGTACTAAGCACGAGGTGCTTGTTTCAACCCATACAGTGCTCTCTTGAGCCTGCACACATGCGACTCGCTGTTGAAGATCTCGAAACCTTCGGGCTGCTCTATGTACACCTCCTCCTCAATGACTCCATTGAGGAATGAAGTCTTCACATCCATCCGATGAATGTGCCACCCCATCCGCACCGAGAGAGCTAGGACCGTTTGTATGGAAGAATAACTGCGACAAAAGTAAAGGTCTCCTCATAATCGCATCCAGCTACTGCAGAAAAGCCTCTTGTGAACAAAAAATCTTGCCTGTACTTCTCCACACTCCTGTCAGCTGCCTGCTTCACTTCATAGATCCATCTCGAACCCACCACTAATTTCCCTTCTGGCCTTCGGACAATCTCCCATGCACTATTTCTGACAATCGAATCATACTCTTCCACCATGGCATCTACCCATGCGGGATCCTCCACAGCTTCCTCGAAAGAGGATGGCTCTGTCACGATACACTTGCTCACAAGAGCCATGTATCCAGTATAACGGTCAGGTGACTGTCTCTATCTGTGTTGTGCTGTAGGTGCTCCTACAACCTTCTCTGCATCTTGAGCCAGTCGCTCAGCTTCTGTAGTGTGCTTCCGCCCTCTGATGGTTGGCGCCGCATGAGTGGTCTCTTCCACTCCATGAACCTCCTCTTGTGGCTGATCCACATCCTGAGGCTCATCCTTAGGAACTAATATCTCCTCATCTACATGCAAGTGTGGCTCCCTCTCAAGCGAACACTTCATGGCTTTCTCCTCTTGAAATTTGATATCCCGTCGCACAACAAGCCTTGTGATTGTCCGGGAAAATACACACGATAGCTGTGGGGTGTACGTTGTACCCCAAAATATCCAAACCTCTCGCGGTTGGCTCCAAATTTTCTTCCCGGCATCCTTCATCACATGAATGTAAACAAAGGAACCAAAATCCTCAAATGGGAAATATCAAAGCCTACGTAAATGCCTCCTGGGTGTACTCAAGTATCTTGTGAGGACAACGTTTCTCGCACATATACCGCAAGCATTGCATGCCTCCGCCCACAAGTGTATGGGAAGGCCCTGATCATGCAACATTGCCTGTGCAGCACCCACGATCGTTCTGTTCTTCCGCTCAGCAACCCCGTTCTGCTGTGGGTTATGAGGTGCTATGAGCTCTCTTCAAATTCATTTTGCACTGCAAAAGTCCTTGAATTTTCCAGAGATGAATTCACCACCATTGTCGCTCCTAAGAGCCTTCACCCGCTTCCCTGATTCTTTCTCAACCGGTGCCTTGAACTCACAGAACTTTGAGTATGTCTCGCTCTTCTTATGCATGAAGAAGATCCAGCACTTACGAGAAAAATCATCAACAAAGATCACATAGTACATGTTCTTTGCTGTAGAAGCTACTGAGAAAGGTCCACACACGTCTGTGTGAATTCTCTCAAGGATCGTCGTGGCGCGACTATCCTTCTCGTGAAAGGTGGCTTTCACAAATTTTCCCAAGGTACACCCCTTATACTGATCTGACTGCGCAAGAGTGCCTTGAGGAAGCCCAGTAGAAATCTGCTACAGCATCTTCAAAGCTCCATGGTGAAGGTGGCCCAATCTCCGATGCCACAACTTGCCATCATCCCGGCTCACCACTCCTTCTGCCTTGCCTGCCATTGCTGCACAACCATCTACCCGCAATTGATAAAGGTTCTTAACTTGAACCCCTATCCTCCGGGTCTCACCAGTTGCCTTATTGCGTAGGAAAGCCTTTCCCTTGCTAATGAAAACATCATATCCCTTGTCTTCTAACATCGCCACAGAGATAAGATTCTTCTTCAATCCCGGAACATGCATCACTTCCTTCAATACGAAGGGTTTACTGCATTCCCTCCTCAAAGGAAATGGTACCGATACCGTCGCACCGTATCTACCATCATCGCCCATCTCGATGTGCACTCCAAGATCTTTCTCATCCAGATCTGAAAAAAAATCTCGATCTCCAGTCATGTGAAAAGACGCACCACTGTCCAAGAACCATACGGATCCCATCACACTTGAGACCAAGCATGTGATCAGCAAAAAATCCAGCTCAAACTGCGAGGCTAAGGCCTCTCCCGCTACAGATCCAGCAGCCTGCTTATTTTTCTTCTTCTGCGAACAATTTGTGGCATAATGTCCGTGCTGGTGACAGTGAAAACACTTCACCTTGGACATGTCCTGCTTCTTGCCTTTCACACCAGAATGAGAAGCTTTCTTGCTCTTTCCCTTCTTTGCTTTGGCAGCCAAAGCGCAATTTTCTTCATCATATGCCTTTGATGAAGATCTGTCCCTGGTACTCCGCCTTATCTCCTCTTGCACAAGATCCGACCAAAGTCGCTCCCATCCTAGCAATTTCTCTCGACCATTGACAGAATCCTGATAGGCATGCCAACTCTCGTAAGCCCAAGGAGAGCCAAGCTCACCAAGTCCTCATCATACGCTCACCACACTTCCCACCATCCCCGCATTGGATGAACTTCGTGAGGTACTTGGGCATACTATCGCCTTTCTCCATCTTTATGTTCCTGAGTTTGTCCTTGAGTGCCAACTTCCTCTGGTCGCTCTTGCTTTGGAATAAATCTGTCAAAGCTTTCCACATCAAGAATAGAGAAGCCTTACCATGAAGGCTAGACACTATGTGATCCTTCACACCTTCCAACAGAATCCTTCGACACTTTGTTGTCTTCTTTTGCCATGCGTCAAGTATGGTAGCATCACTAGAAGTAGGTTTTGGAACTTCTGCATCTATGAACTCCTTCAACCCATTGTCATCCAGCACCACCTCCATTCTATCCTTCCATGCAATATAATTAGAGCTTCCCTCAAGGGCATACTCTAATCGCAATCCATTGAAAGACATCTCAACTTCGACACTAAGAAAACACTTCTGCAAATTCGAATTCCACCTGCTCAAAACTCAACCGCTTCAATGTTTTGCAATTTCTCCAATGATCAATACTGTTCTGATACCATGTAGAAATTTGAATAACTGTTAAATTATTCACCGAGATTATCCTAATCACACACTATTTGATCTTCATGCATAATACATAATCTCGTCTACTATTGATCATCAATTTTCGAAAATTAAACAATCGCATGCGCACATTAAAACCATAAAAAATCACACATATAAACACAGTATTTATGGGAAATATTAAAGCTGAAAACCCCAAAATATCTATATATTATAATGATATATATCATGTAACAATCATTCTACAAACTCCTCACAAGCTCTCAGTGCAATCTCCAATTGTTACACACTACACAAGCTTAGATCTAGCAAAACACATGCTCCACCGTCTACCTCGTTAGCCTCATTTCTATCGCACAATCCAAGATGAATAAGTATTGAATCCAAGTTCGATCCACCTCGGTATGCACTACGCAATCCTCATTGGCATCTCCATCAATGTGTGGTGCAAACTCATGCACCAGTATAGTCACAACTGATAGTCACACTTCTCTTTCACCTACCTCTCCATTGGTCTCCACTGAAACAGTCCATGCACCGTAGTTAACTGATGTATTCTTTAGTTGATATATGAGTTAATAATTAGTGAATTAATTATTAATTAATTCACACCACTCTCACTAGTGTATCAATCAGTTAGACTAGATACAACTAGCTCAACTGTGTCTAACTGAGTTAAACTAAACCATAACCCATCAACCTGCCCTATCAACTCCACCAAACTCGTCACATGAGTCAAAATTTAAGTCAACCATGCACTAGCCCACTAAACCCTAGGAATAGTGTAATTACTTCGTCGCCCGCATGTGCCACATCTGTGCACTTAACTGAAGTGCTCCAAGAGAATAAGATAATGTTTATAGTCCAAATATTATTAAGAGATAATAATATTCGACATATCTATTTTTAGACTGACAATCTAAAAATAGATTCCGCCAAATATGTCTAAAAATAGAAGTCCATCTATTTTTTTCGACTTGACCAGCCATCCACAAATAGCATCCTGCAACTCATAGAACATGATCCATATATCTAAAAATAGACATAGTCTAAAAATAGACTTTGCGCCAAAAATAGCCTGCGGGCCCACTTAGTGAAGGCGACTTCTGTCCACTAAGATCCTCATCTTGTTGCAATCTCAACAAGAAGAAATGAACAAGAAGAGGATATACACCAGGAACCAGCCCTAGAAGAGGAAGAAATGAATCCGACCATATCGTGTAATGCACTGGCAGGAATTACAACTCCTCAAACTCTCAAGGTAGAAGGACATATCAAGAAGAAAAAGGTAATAGTATTGATTGATTCATGTAGTACCCATAATTTTATTCATTTTAAGGTAGCCAAGGAATTGAATTGCTTCCTATACCCAACATTAGAGTGTCAAGTGATGGTTGCAAATGTAGGGACTATAAATTTCTCTGAAAAATGCCATAATATCAAGCTAACCATGGGGAAATATGTATTGAATAGCCTAATTCTTTCCATTCTAATGGGAGGTGTTGATGTTGTAATAGGAGTACAATGGTTACAATCTTTGGGGACGATAGCTTTTAATTTTCAAGAAATTTTCTTGAATTTTTTTTTCAGAAGGAAAGGAAGTCGAATTGGCTGTGGTATTGCGGGAATCCTGGGAAGGATAATAAGCTCTAATGTCATGACAAAGCTTCTAAAGAAAGAAAAACGAGGTGTAATTGCACAATTATGCTCACTAGAAGTTCCAACATCAAAATCATCTATTTCAACAGATCTCCAACAAGTCTTGGACAATCATTCCAAGGTGTTTGAAACTCCCAAAGGACTCCCACTTATTCGTGATCATGATCATGCTATTTATTTGATTCCAGGAAGTGTTCCTCCAAAAATTAGGCCTTATAGATATCCTTACGTCCAAAAGAGCGAAATTAAACGTATGATTGCAGAAATGTCAGAGACGGGTATAATTCAACCTAGTCAAAGTTCTTTCTCTGCTCCTGTAGTATTGGTACACAAGAAGGATGGATCATGGCGAATGTGTCTGGACTATAGGGAGCTCAATAAGCTCACCATTAAAGATAAATTTCCCATTCTTGTGATTGATGAATTATTGGATGAATTACATGGAGCAATTTATTTTACTAAGTTGGATCTTCATTCAGGATATCATCAAATTAGAAAGAAGACTGAAGATATTCCAAAAACAACATTTCGAACTCATGAGGGTCATTATGAATTTTTGGTCATGCCTTTTGGCCTTACCAATGCACCTTCTAAATTTCAAGGGTTGATGAATTCCATTTTCAAACCCTTCCTTAGAAAATTTGTTCTAGTATTTTTTGATGATATACTAATCTACAGCAGGTCTTGGAAGGATCATGTTGAACATGCTGACAGGGTGCTCAAACTATTTTAGGAGAAACAATTATATGCAAAAACATCCAAACGTTTCTTTGGAGTACAAGATGTGGAATATCTGGGTCATATTGTATCTCACGAGGGTGTTAAGGTAGACCCTAACAAAATTAAATCCATTAAGGAATGGAAATTCCCCACAAACATAAAGCAGTTGCAAGGATTTCTCAGGTTAACAGGGTATTATCGCAAGTTTGTTAAGAATTATGGGAGAATAGCAGCACCTCTAACAACATTATTGAAGAAAGATGCATTTTCATGGACTCCTGAAGCAACTAAGGCCTTTGAACATCTTAAAAAGGCAATGTGCCTAGCACCGGTCTTAGCTACGCCAAACTTCACAAAAACTTTTATTGTGGAATGTGATGCCTCAGGAAATGGAATTGGTGCAGTTTTAATGCAGGAAGGAAGACCCATTGCTTTTGAAAGTCGTCCAATCAAAGGAAAATATTTACAAAAACCTATTTATGAGAAGGAAATGTTAGCAATACTGCATGCACTAAAGAAATGGTGAACTTACCTAATGGGAAGACACTTCAAGGTAAAACTGATCATGATAGTCTTAAACACTTTTTGGAACAAAGACTATCTTCAGAAGAGCAGCAAAAATGGGTCACAAAGATGTTGGGTTATGACTTTGAAATAATCTACAAAAAAGGGAAGCTAAATGTTGTTGCAGATGCACTCAAGAAAGAATGAAGAGGTGGAAGCATTGCTTTGTGCCATTTCTATTATCCAACCAGATTGGATAACCGAAGCAAGAGATGAATGGAAGAAGGACAAAGATGTATGGACACTCATTCAAAAGTTGCAGCAAGATCCTAGTACATCTGATACATTTAGTTGGAAAATGATTCCTTATGGTACAAAGATCGCTTATATCTTTGTAAGAATTCCCAACTAAAACAAAAGATTCTTCTAGAATTGCACACTTCTCCTTTAGGAGGACACTCAGGATTTTAAAAAACTTACCACAGGGTGAAGAAAGAATTTTTTTGGGATGGCCTTAAATCTGATATTCAAAAGTTTGTGGAGGAATGTTTGGTTTGCCAGCAGAATAAAGTGGAAACAATTAAGACCCCGAGACTTCTACAACCTTTATCCATTCCAAGTCAACGTTGGGAGGAGATTTCAATGGATTTTATCACAGGTTTACCTAAGTCCAAAGGAAAGAGTGTCATCATGGTGGTAGTTGATAGACTTACTAAGTATGCACACTTTTGTGCATTATCTCATCCATTTAAAGCAAGTACAGTTGCTACTACATTTATGGACACAATTCAAAAGCTACATGGAAGCCCAAGGGTTATTGTGAGCGACAGAGATCCCATTTTTACTGGAAATTTTTGGACGAAGTTATTTTTTTGTTTGGGTACTCAATTAGCTCATAGCTCATCTTATCATCCTCAATCTGATGGCCAAATTGAGATAGTAAATAAATGTTTGGAAGGATATCTTCGTTGTTTTGTATCTGATAAACAAACACAATGGGTCAAGTGGTTACCTCTCACTGAATGGTGGTATAACACTTCCATCCATATTTCATAAAAAATGACCCCATTTATGGCACTTTATCGATATCATCCACCATCCATCACATCATATTTAAGGGAAAATTCGAAGGTTCAAGCAGTGGAAGATCACATTGAGCATCAACATGAAGTTCTCCAACTCTTAAAGGATAACCTGAATTTGGCACAAAATCGAATGAAACAACAGGAAAATCAACATTGCAGCGAGATAATTTTTGATGTAGGAAATTGGGTATTTTTACAACTACAACCATACAAACAAATGTCCCTCAAGCAAGCTAAGAAGGATAATAAATTATCGCCAAAGTACTATGGTCCTTACAAGGTGTTGCAAAAGCTTGGTACTATGGCATACAAATTGGAGCTTCCTGCTTCTTCGCGAGTACATCCAGTTTTCCATGTTTCATGCTTAAAGAAGGTTATAGGTGAAAATCTTCCAGCTCAAACAGTATTGCCAGAACTTGATGGGGAAGGGAAAATCATATTGGAACCTGAAGCAGTCATGGAAAAAAGAACTCGACAACTACGGAATCGATCAATTTCAGAGTATCTCATCAAGTGGAAGAACTTACCCACCGAAGATTCTACATGGGAGGATGAGAATTTTATACAGAAGCACCCAGAGCTACTCAAGCGTTGAGGACAACACTTTTTTGAAGGAGAGGGGCATGTTAGGTCCCTATATTATTAGTATAGTCCCTTATTGTTGTTAGTGTAACCCCCTTATTTTTATTATTGTACCCTTGTAACCCCCATATTGTTATTATTGTGCCCTTAAATTATTATTGTTAGGTCGGCTAGGACTACATTGTGGCCCCACTAGGATTAAATTATGGCCCCATGGACTCCTATATATAGAAAGGAGTTTTTGTAAATTGTATCATCCAAGAATTGTTCATTTATGTAATGTATTGGAGGTTTCCCCCTCGAAGTGGCTTATTTCTAAGGCGTTGATATCTCTTTTCTTCTATTTTTGGAGCTGGTTACAACGAATTCCACTTGCATGTCCCACCAACCAACCTTAGAACTCGAAATTCCTTCAGCTAACTGGTTTTCCACTTTATTTAACTGAAATCAAGTGCTTCAAGAGAATATATTATTATTTATTGTCTAATTATTATTAAGAGATAATAATAATTGACATGTGTTCTATTTTTAGACATGTGATCTATAAATAGACTTCGCACACACATATAAAAATAGAATCTCCTATATATATAGAGTTTTCTCAACCATCTATAAATAGGCTCCTGCTATAAATAGATTTTCTCAACATTATAAAAATAGACATACACCTAAAAATAGCTTGCGGGCCCCACCTAGTGTAGGTGCTTAATTTTCACTAGGATCATCATCTTGTTGAATCTGATCAACACCAAGGGTCTTTACCATGGTATTAGCACGCAATATTGAGTGCATTAACAATTATTTGATCTCGTTCAAGAATACCATCGACACTTGTATGGTTTTGGCTCATGGTAATGGTAAAGGCTCAAGCTATATAAGGAGGTGAAGACCATAGTGCAAAGGTGTCTAAGTGTATGGGTATTGATTCAATAATTCACCCTGAAGTATATATGCATTGGAATAGGTTACATTTTATTGATAGATCTGAAATAATGATTCACCTATGAATACAATGATGGATCAGGAACTCTAGACCTGAAATGACTATGTATTTGCTTGATTGGTTTGTGAGATGTTTAGATATGTGATCTAGCACATGTTTGCTGAAGTAAGGGTATGATCTGAGTAAGTCTATTGATATGAAGTGTTACGTAGTCCTGAATATTTACAGATCTATACGCTGGTTCTTCACGGTGAAAGCGTGTATAAATGCGGGTTTGTTTCAACAAAAGCACGTATGGAAGTTAGGGTTTTTCTCTAGATTGCTGAAGAAAATGTGTGATCATTTCTGCTATATTTCTATTGTCTGTCAATGAAGTCTTCATGTAGATATAGATATTTTGAATATTGTTTATGCTTCTAGTTGAATATGTGTAAACATGATCAGTGACTGGGTGACTGAATATGATGGATGCTATTGACTGAATAAGGGTTTTGTAAATCTGAAAAAGTATGCCTGAATGTCCCTGATCTGTTTTGATTCTAGTAAGATTCCTAATTTCAATATATAAAGATCTATACGCAGGTTTTTCCATAGGAAATTAAATATACACGCAAGTTGCATTAAGTAAAGTAGCATATACAATTGGTTTAATGAATGATTGGGGTTGAATTTGATTCTGCGTGTTAATACAGATGGTTGGGTTTAATGCTATGATATAGTTACATTGTTCTGTTTATTGGTTGATGGCTATTAATGTCGATCTACAAATAGTGTTCTGTTGAAGCTATTGAATCCAGTGTGAAAATTTATGAAACGTGGTCTGCAATGGTTCTGAGGGTTGAAGCCTTCAGTGTGTAAGTCGAAGCTTCCTGCTAGTAGAAACCGGTGATCAGTTCAGGGGGTTGAAGCTCCCTTCCAGTAGTAGTTGCTAAACAAGGTCAAGGGGTTGGAGCTCCCTTTGTTAGGTCCCTATATTACTATTTTAGTCCCTTATTGTTATTATTGTAGCCCCCTTATTTTTATTGTTGTACCCCTGTAACCCCAATATTGTTATTATTGTGCCCTTACATTATTATTGCTAGGTCGGCTAGGATTATATTATGGCCCCATGGAGTCCTATATATAGAAGGAGGTTTTGATCATTTGTATCATCCAAGAATTGTTCATTTATGTAATGTATTGGAGGTTTCCCCCTTGAATTGGCTTTTTCTAAGGTTTTGATCTCTCTTTTCTTCTATTTTTTGAGCTCGATTCCTTACATTTGGTTACAGAACTTTGGATTCTAGGGTTTCGCTGCTCCAAACAGGTCATCATGGAATTTTTGCTATAAATTTTTTTATACGAAGGTTCAGAAGATGAAATTTTTATAGAACGAAGATGAAATCCTGAGGAACGTCGTGGAAACATTTCAAATCTTGGTTCGAAATATTTTCTGAGATATGATCTGTGCAAGTTATGGATTTTTGCAGGCTCCTGAATTTAACCTAAACAAGTCATCGTGGCATATTTTCTATAACTTTTTTTCTATGAGGTTTCAAAAGCTGAAATTTTCATAGAGTGAAGCCACAATCTCGAGGAAAATCGAGGAAAAAATTCAAAGCTTTATTCACAATATTTTTGGAGATAGGGCCCGTGGAAGTTAGGGATTTTTATGCTCCCGAATTTCATCTCAAAGAGGTGATTGTGGTAAAACTGTCATAACTCTCTCTCTGAGCATTGGATTGGAATTCTATAGAAATTAGCCACAAGTAAATAGAATTTGGTTTTCTTTATATCAATTTCAGAGCCAAAGGAGGAAACAATGACATGTGGCACGCCGTACAAGGTCACTCTATTGAACCAGTCCATAATTAGGTCACCGTGGGAGATTGGACATAGATTTTTCTTGAAAAATCAAAATCAACTCAAACGTATGGCATTCTAAAGAATATTTAGAGTGATAATACAGGGCCGAATTTCAGATATTGAAGCTCTGAAATCACAGATATAATTCAGTTTCAATATCGAGCTCCTCAAAAGCAAGAAAAAGGTGTGTATTTTTTTTTCCGAATTTCATTAGTCTTGTTTAAAGAATCAATTTGAATTGACTCCAAGGGCATATTGTAGAATAGATATCAGTATTGGGTTCTAAAATTCCTCCAAAAAAGAATTGAACACCCATTAAGCCTTTAGAATTCTCTACTATGGCTCATGAAGATGAAGAAATGCAACATGACATATCAAAATTACAAGAGCAAGTGCACCAAAATTCGCTCTCGCAAAGAGAAACAAAAAATGAAATGGATGTTTTGAAGAAAAGCGTGGAAGCTACGATGGATGGTTTGAAGAATGGTATGGAAGAAAAAATGGATGGTATGGAAGAAAAAATGGAAGGTTTGTCAAAGTTGATACAAGAAATGATTCCTAATGGCGAAAAGATAGTAGAGGAAACCCATGATGAGAACAAAATAAATGTTAATCGTGATTTCATAAACTCTAATGATGGATTGAAGAACCACCATATTTCAAAGATGGATATGAGGAAGTTTGATGGAAAGGATCCCGTAACATGGATACTACAGATGGAGCAATATTTTTATCTCAATAATGTGCAAAGCACAAAAAAGGTACGCATTGCAACTTTACATTTAGAAAAAAATACATTTGTATGGTATCGATGGCTTTGCTCCCGTAAAAAAATTGTCACTTGGTCAATTTTTACGGAGGAAATGATAGCACATTATGAGGATACAAAGAGAAACAACTTCTTTAGCCAATCGATAAATCTCAAACGAAAGGGTTCAGTGGTGGAGCACATTGAGGACTTCCAAAAATTGAATATAAGGGTAACTGATATTCCATTGGAACACAGGATTGATGTCTTCATAGGGACTTTAAAGGATAACATCCAACATGAAGTTCGCGTTAGGGAACCTACTTCATTGGAGAAGGCATTCAAGTTGGCATTTAAAATTGAATGTAAAATTATGGCGACAAGGAAGCCTACCACTCACATCTATAAAGATGGAAGTGTTGCTACTCCTAGACTTCCACAACCTACAAGGTTGACACCACAAAAATTGGAAGAAAAAAGAGAAAAAGGGCTTTTCTACAGTTATGATAGAAAATACACTAAAGGTCATAAGTGTGCTGAGAAGAAATTATTTTACTTAGATTATGAAAAGGAAGAAGAAAATGAACAAGAATCTTCAAAACAAGAGGATATACACCAGGAACCAAACCTAGAAGAGGAAGAAATGAGTCTGACGATATTGTGTAATGCATTGGTAGGAATTAACACTCCTCAAACTCTCAAGATAGAAGGAAATATCAAGAAGAAAAAGGTAATAGTGTTGATTGATTTGGGTAGTACCCATAATTTTATTCATTGTAAGGTAGCCAAGGAATTGAATTGTTTCCTATACCCAACACCATAATGTCAAGTGATGGTTGCAAATGGACGAACTATAAATTTCTCTGGAAAATGTCATATTATCAAGATAACCATGGGGGAATATGTATTGAATAGTCCAATGATTTCCATTCCAATGGGAGGTGCTGATGTTGTACTAGGAATATTATGGTTACAATCTTTGGGAACGGTAGCTTTTAATTTTCAAGAAATTTTCTTGAAATTTTTTTCAGAAGGAAAGGAAGTTGAATTACGGGGTTTTGAAGTGAATCCAGGAAAGTTAATAAGCTCTAATGTCATGAAAAAGCTTCTAAATAAATAACAAAGAGGCGTAATTTCACAATTATTCCCACTAGAAGTTCCAACATCAAAATCATCTATTTCTGCAGATCTCCAAAAAGTCTTGGAAAATCATTCCAAGGTGTTTGAAACTCCAAAAGGACTCCCACCTATTTGTGATCATGATCATGATATGCATTTGATTCCAGGAAGTGTTCCTCCAAACATCAGGCCTTATAGATATCCTTATGTCCAAAAGAGCAAAATTGAACGTATGATTGCAGAAATGTTAGAGGCTGGTATAATTCAACCTTGTCAAAGTTCTTTCTCTGTTCCAATATTATTGGTGCGAAAGAAGGATGGATCATGGCGCATGTGTCCAGATTATAGGGAGGTCAATAAGCTCACCATTAAAGATAAATTTCCCATTCCTGTGATTGATGAATTATTGGATGAATTACATGGAGAAATTGATTTTACCAAGTTGGATCTTCGTTCAGGATATCATCAAATTAGAATGAAGACTGGAGATATTCCAAAAACAACATTTCAAACTCACGAGGGTCATTATGAATTTTTGGTCATGCCTTTTGGCCTTACCAATGAACCTTCTACTTTTCAAGGGTTAATGAATTCCATTTTCAAACCCTTCCTTAGAAAATTTTTTCTAGTATTTTTTGATGATATAATAATCTACAGCAAGTCTTGGAAGGATCATGTTCAACATGTTGACAGGGTTCTCAAACTATTGCAGGAGAAACAATTATATGCAAAAACATCCAAATGTTTCTTTGGAGTACAAGAGATGGAATATCAGGGTCATATTGTATCTCATGAGGGTGTTAAGGTAGACCCTAAAAAAATTAAATCCATTAAGGAATGGAAAGTCCTCACAACCATAAAGCAGTTGCGAGGATTTCTTGGGTTAACAGGGTATTATCGCAAGTTTGTTAAGAATTATGGGAGAATGGCAACACCTCTAACAACATTATTAAAGAAAGATGCATTTTCATGGACTCCTGAAGCAACTAATGCCTTCGAACATCTTAAAGAGGCAATGTGCCTAACACCGGTCTTAGCTACGCCAGACTTTACAAAATTTTTTATAGTGGAATGTGATGCCTCAGGAAATGGAATTGGTGTTGTTTTAGTGCAAGAAGGAAGACCCATTGCTTTTGAAATTCGTTCAATCAAAGGAAAGTATTTACAGAAAGCTATTTATGAGAAGGAAATGTTAGCAATACTACATGCACTAAAGAAATGGAGACCTTACCTAATGGGAAGACAATTCAAGGTAAAAAATGATCATGATAGTCTTAAACACTTTTTGGAACAAAGACTATCTTTAGAAGAGTAGAAAAAATGGGTCACAAAGATGTTGGGTTATGACTTTGAAATAATCTACAAAAGAGGGAAGCGAAATGTTGTTGCAGATGCAATCTCAAGAAATAATTAAGAGGTGGAAGCATTACTTTGTGCCATTTCTATTATCCAACCAGATTGGATAACCGAAGTAAGAGATGAATGGAAGAAGGACGAATAAGTGTGGACACTCATTCAAAAGTTGCAGCAAGATCCTAGTACATTTGATACATTTAGTTGGAAAAATGATTCCTTATGGTACAAAGATCGCTTATATATTTGTAATAATTCCCAACTAAAACGAAATATTCTTTTGGAATAGAACACTTCTCCTTTAGGAGGACACTCAGGATTTTTAAATGCTTACCACAGGGTGAAGAAAGAATTTTTTTGGGATGGCCTTAAATCTGATATTTAAAAGTTTGTGGCGAAATGTTTGGTTTTCCAGCAAAATAAAATTGAGACAATTAAGACCCCGGGTCTTCTACAACCTTTATCCATTCCAAGTCAACGTTGGGAGGAGATTTCAATGTAATTTATCATAGGTTTACCTAAGTCCGAAGGAAAGAGTGTCATCATGGTGGTAGTTGATAGACTTACCAAGTATGCACACTTTTGTGCATTATCTCATCCATTTAAAGCAAGTACAATTGCTACTACATTTATGGACACAATTCAAAAGCTACATGGAAACCCAAATATTATTGTGAGCGATAGAGATCCCATTTTTACTGGAAATTTTTGGACGGAGTTATTTTCTTGTTTGGGTACTCAATTAGCTCATAGCTCATCTTATCATCCTCAATCTGATGGTAAATGTGAGATAGTGAATAAATGTTTGGAATGATATCTTCATTGTTTTGTATATGATAAACAAACATAATGGGTCAAGTGGTTATCTCTCGCTGAATGGTGGTATAACACTTCCTTCCATACTGCAGTAAAAATGACCCCATTTATGGCACTTTATGGATATCATCCACCGTACATCACATCATATTTAAGAGAAAATTCTAAGGTTCAAGCAGTGGAAGATCACATCGAGCATCAACAAGAAGTTCTCCAACTCTTAAAGGATAACCTAAATTCGGCACAAAATTGAATGAAACAACAGGCATATCAACATCGTAACGAGAGAATTTTTGATGTAGGATACTGGGTATTTTTACAACTACAACCATACAAACAAATGTCCCTCAAGAAAGCTAAGAAAGATAATAAATTATCACCAAAGTAATATGGTCCTTACAAGGTGTTGCAAAATATTGGTACAATGGCATACAAGTTGGAGCTTCCTGCTTCTTTACGAGTGCATCTAGTTTTCCATGTTTCATGCTTAAAGAAGGTTATAGGTGAAAATATTCCAGTTCAAACAATGTTGCCAGAACTTGATGAGGAAGGAAAAATCATATTGGAACCTAAAGCGGTCACGGAAACAAGAACTCGACAGCTACGAAATCGATCAATTTCAAAGTATCTCATCAAGTGGAAGAACTTACCCACTGAAGATTCTACATGGGAGGATGATAATTTTATACAGAAGCACCCAGAGCTACTCAAGCGTTGAGGACAACCCTTTTTTAAAGGAGAGGGGCATGTTAGGTCCCTATATTACTAGTTTAGTCCCTTATTGTTATTAGTGTAGCCCCCTTATTGTTATTGTTGTACCCCTGTAACCCCAATATTGTTATTATTGTGCCTTTACATTATTATTGTTAGGTCGGATAGGATTATATTGTGGCCCCATGGAATCCTATATATAGAAGGAGGTTTTGGTCATTTGTATCATCCAAGAACTGTTCATTTATGTAATGTATTGGAGGTTGCCCCCTTGAAGTGGCTTATTTCTAAGGCGTTGATCTCTCTTTTCTTCTATTTTTGGAGCTCCCTTCCAGTAGTAGCTGCTAAACGAGATCAAGGAGCTAGAGCTCCCTTCTAATAGTAGCTATAGAATGAGAGAAGGTTGTAGCCTTTTGCAGGTGGGTGCCTGCGTACTGACATGAGTATGCATCAGTAAAACATTTTAAGTAGTTTTCTATATAATAAATATTGAAGACAAAGACCATAGTGGCGGTGGTTTTCTCCCGACTTGGGTTTCCACCTTAAATCTTGGTGTTCATGTGTGATGCCTTTGTGTGATGATTTATTTTGTTGTTACTGCACATGTTTAATTCTTAAATGTCTGATGCATAACTGATGAACTGGGCTAAGTAATGTTTCTGAATATTTATCTGAACATTAAGTTATTTGGGTATATGCAAGTTTCATTTAAGATAACTGTTTACATACGCTAGTTGGGCTAATCATAGTTGCGTATAGAAATTAGTAAAATAAAAGTAAAAGATTGTGATTCTTGTAAATAGGGATTCACCCCCCCCCTCCCCCAGTATTTTTCCCAACAAACTATCATCCGATGTGCTGGCAAGTATACTCGATAGTTATGAGGTGTATCAGTGTAACCCATAAATATCCCAAAATATTTTGTTGGCTCAAGCTTCTTCCTAGCATCTTTGGTCACATGGCAATAGAAAAATGAGCAAAAAATTTTAAAATATGAAACATCTGATTTCTTACTTGAAAAAACCTCCTACGGTGTACTCATCCCAAGTATCCGATGAAAACTTCTGTTCTGCATAAGTACTGTTGTATTGCATGCCTCTACCCACAGATGTAACGGTAGGCCCTAATCATGCAACATAGCTCGTGCTACTCCCACAATAGTTTTTTTATTTCTCTCTGCAACCCCATTTTGTTGTGGGTTATGAGGTGCAATCAATTCTCGTCGAATTCCTTCTAAGGCACAGAAGTTCTTGAATTAGTTAGGGATGTCTTCCCCACCGTTGCCACTTCTTAGAGCCTTCACCTTCTTCCATATATATTTCTTGACAAGTGATTCGAACTCACAAAATTTGGAGAACATCTGATCTTTCTTTTACATGAAGAAAATCCAACACTTTCTTGAAACATCATCAACAAAAATCACATAATACCTGTGCTATGGAAGTTGTTGAGAACAGTCACACACGTCTGAGTGAACTCTCTCAAGGATTGCCGATGGTCTTCTTTCCTTATCTTGAAAGGTGGCCTTTGTATACTTCCCCATAGTACACCCTTTTCATGTGTCTCTCTAAACAAGTGTACCTTTTGGAAGCCCTGTATAAATATGCTACATGATCCTCAAAGTGCTATGGTGTAGATGGCCCAACCTCTTGTGCCATAACTCACCGTTGTCTCAGCTCACCACCTTCTCTTCTTTACTGCTCAATGCTGCGTAGTCATCCACATAAATTTTGTAGAGGTTATTCACTTGAACCCCATTATTTTTCACCTATCCCGTAACCTCAAGATGAAGGAATGCCTTTCCTTCAATAAAAATCACATCATATCCATGATCTTCCAACATAGCAAAATAAACCAAATTCTTCTTTAAACCGAGTACATGCATGACATATTTTAGTATGAGGGGTTTCCCTAACTCTCTCTGGAAAGTAACTGTACCAATACCGGTAGCATTATACCTCTCTTCATCACCCATCTCGATGTGCATCTGGAGATCCTTCTATTCCAAGTTGCTGAAGAATTATTTGTTGTCAGTCATGTGGAATGAAGCACCAAAATCCAAGTACCACACAGATCCCAACACCAATGACATCATGCATGTGATGAGGGTGAATTCCAAATTGAATTGTGAAGCCAAAGCTTCACCTGTTGCTCCTCCCGAGGCCTTCTTGTTGTTCTTGTTTTATGGACAATTTGTGGCATAGTGTCCATGCTCATGACAGTTGAAACATTTCACCTTTGAAAAGTTTCACTTATTTCTTGCTTTGCTGGACTCATATTTGGAATGGGGCACCTCCCCTTCTCCTTTCTTTGAATTTCCATCCAAGGCACAATTCTCCTCATCATCAGTCTTTGATGAGGATCCATCTCAGGTGCTACGCCTGTTTCTTCTTGTGCCAAATCATACCAAAGTTGCTCCGAATATGACAGTTTATCCCTCCCATTAACAAAGTCCTGGTAGCTATGCCAACTCTTGTGAAGTCCTAGAATAGCTAGGCTCACCGAATCATCCATGGAAATAGTGACCCCAATACTTCCACTTTCATCTCGACATGTGGTGAACTTGGTCATGTATTTCTGGATCGTGTCACCTTTTTCCATTTTTGATCTTCCTGAGCTTGTCTTTCAGTGCCAACTTCTTGTGGTCATTGATATTATTATATAGATCTCTTAAGGCCTTCCACACTCCATATGGATTCTCCTTCTCGCGGAGGCTCGAGAACATATGGTCCTGAACTCCCTCTAACAATATCCTTCTCACTTTCACAACATTCTTCTTCCATGCATCAAGAAGTTGAGCATCTGCTGCTGTGGGTTGTGGGACATCAACATCTATCCATTTTCCTCAAGCACTACCTCCATCTTTTCCTTCCATGCAATATATTTTGAATTTCCCTTAAGTGCATATTCAAGTCTCAATCCATTGAAAGACATCTTGATCTCCTATTGGATACCGAAGATATAATTTGCAAATCTGAACTTGATAAAAAAAAATATGTTCTTGTCTTCTTATTGTGATTCCTGGAACTCTGATACCATGTATAAAATCTAACCACGAGGATTCAATTTGATCTTATGATATACTAAAACAAGATACTAAATCCCTTCTACAATTTGCTGAAACAAACATGATCACACAGCCACATAAACAAGTAAGAGAAAGAGATAATCAATCGCACAACACAATATGTATATGGGGAAAGCACACTACCTAAAACCTCGTTATATGTCTATTTTATAAAGTCAAGGATCATGAAACAATACAATGCTTTCTCCCACAAGAGAACTCCTACACTCTGGCAATTGTCTCACACTAATCTAGGCAAATTTGGACAAATACTTAGCCAATTCTTTGCCTCTGCTCAACCTGCCTTGCCCACACATTCCTTGAGGAATTAATTCCCTATTAAATAGGAAAATACCTTGCCTTGACTTCGTAATTCATCTAAGATCTCTAACTGGCTTGTACAATTTTCTAATTATACAACTGATAGTTATCTTCCCTTTAACTTTTGTCTCAACTGGGTCTTCCTCAAAGTAAACATGCAACAAATATTTATAGTGAATTATTAGCTAACTAATTTATCACTCATTGTGAATTAAATCATATTTAATTCACTGTACCTCTCACTAGCTCATCACTCAGTTAAAACTAGTTAAAATGATTTTAACTCAATCAATTGACTTACCTAATTACAACTCATGCATAACTGCAAATGGACCCCCTTAAATTGTGGAATCACTCTACATGCATCCTCTCTGACCCTCAAAATGGATTTCCTAAGATAAATAAGTCACTATGAATTATTTAACTAATACATGTTGTTATGATATGAAATTACAATTTCTCTTCCAAATTTAATGAAGGGAAAATTAAATTAGAATCCATGTAGTGGGGTGCAATTTCTTGGTGTCATTTCAAAAAAATGCATCAAGAAGATATACAAGTTAATGGATTCCATGATGAATAGGCTCTATGATAAGGAGGATACTGAAACTTTTCTAGGATCATGGGTCCCTATCATGCACACAAATTCCATAAAAGGAATGATATTGAATTAGGAAAGCATTCTTACATCCTCTATCATTTCAAATATTCAGGAAGCCAAGAACCCAAGAAAAGGTAAAAAATCAGAGTTTTATATGGATTCCTATCTCCTTGATGCAATCTACACAAAAATTGACTTCGAAGGGTTGAGTTAAAACCTAAAGAAGTAGGAAGAGGAAAATAAGAGTCGGTGCATATTCATTATAAAATATTTTAGAGCACAGGTTATAAAGGCATCTACTAGACAATGGTTGAATCTTTCATTGATCCTTTGTATAACATAATATTTTGAGAATACCCTCTATGCATATCTGAAAGGGCCAGGAAAGCCCTCCCTGATGTTGAAAATTGGTTCCTGATTGGAGAAGCAACCTATATTAGGGTTTTCAGTGCCTAAAAACCTCCTCATACTCTCCCCACCCCAGTGACAACCAAAGTGGCTTTACAAAAGGTTGATTATCAATTGAATACTATATTTTCCAAGAAGTTAGCAAAAGATAAAAAGGGATCATGACCTATTTTCCCTTAGACAATTAGAGCATATAGCCTCTAGAAATTTAAGGAGTCCATGGCAGAAGCTGAGGATTTGAATGGTTTCCATGTCATTGAATTAAGGTTTTTTAAATATAACTGAAAAGGTATTGCATACAAGTGTTGAAAATCAATTGGATTCGGTTGGGAATGTGCACATTTCAATGAAAATGAAGAAGAAAATATCAATAATTTCTATAATTCTTCCAACACAATAGGACCAAATGTGCAATAGGTAAAGGGGGGAGAAAAATAAGATACTAATACCAAATAGCATGAGTATTGAAGCCAAGGCAACCATTATTAAGAGGAAGAAGGGGTAGGAAAGAAATGAAGAAAGGCTCAAGAAAAAAAAGGTTGATAAAGCAGGGGAGGAACAAAAGAAGAGAAAAGAAGAAGCTCAACAAAAATAGGAGGAACTAAAGAGGAAAAAAGAGCAGGAGGAAAACCTAAAGAAGTAGGAAGAGGAAAATAAGAGAAAGGAAGAAGCAAAGAAGCAAAATGAGGAGGAAATAAGGAAGAATTTGGTAGAGGAAGAAATCAAAATAAAATATGGAGAGTAACTAAGAAATAGAGAAGAAGAGGAAAGATGCCCAAAGAAGGAAGAAGAATCCAAAAATCAACAAGAATCCCTGGCCAAACAAATTGAGCAGGATTCGCTCAGAAAATAGGAAAACAAAGCAGCAAATGATCAACAACCACAAGGTTTAGAGATGCAGTTCGAACTACCTACCTAGAATTTTCCACCATCTACTCCCATCATCGATGGCCATTTTTCGCTACATGAATTGGGAATTTCAGAAGAAGAACAAGAAGAAGCATTAGCTATTTCTAGGCTCACCTTTTATCAAGTCTAATGCAAATTTACGCAAGAAAGGAGAGAGTTCTATGCTAAAAACCCAAAGAAGATATATTAGTGGCTATAGAGAAGGAAATTGTTGTAAACAAAACTATGAACCCTGAGATGATAACCTCAACCAGAACTAATTTTTTGACACCAAAGAATCTAAATATAAGTAGGTTGAATAAGTATATTTATGATTTAAAAGCAAAGTTGTTTCCCTCTGAACAAAGGGTTGTGAAAATGTAGGGTGAGAACCAAACCTTACTCACCTCCCTCTCCCAACGTAAGGGCTTACATGCATCCATTTCAGATTAATTATAGATAATAGTTGAGAAAATGGACTTGATTTATGATGAAATGATAACCTTACATGAAGTCATGGCTCCATTACAAAACATGCAAAAAGAGTCAAAAGAAAGGGGAATGTTGATCAAAGTAGCCACTACAACAATTGAAGACATACGTAATGGTTTGATCAATATCCTAATGCACTTGAGGAAATTCCAAGTAAATATTGGATCACAATAGAAAATGACAAAGTGGTTGTGCATATGAAGATGCATTCACCTGATAAATTGGCTAGAGATTTGGACAAAATCAAGACATCATACATGCACTTGCATGACCCACTAGAGTCTCTTATCGAATTTCACCAGTTTCCTTCTATTGGTGCATTACGTGAAATAAGAACAAAAGAGGGAGTCAAAAAATATATTCAAGCATTCATAGAGCCCATCAAACAAGTTGTTGCAATGGATGACTTGGAAGTTACAAAGGAGGCGATCACTTAGTATGTGGTTGAACCTGTGAGGCTATACACTAATATTATGACTGTTTCAAACCAAATACGAGGCAAGAAGCCCACCCTAGTACCATATGCACTAGAGTGCATACAAAGACACGAGGACTAGTTGCAACACCAGATTCTGACTCTTAGAGGAGAGTATAAGGTATGGCAGACATATTTCATTCAATAATTGCAAATCAATGTTCCAGACCTTTCTATTACTAGACTAGTTGATTAACATTATTTATTTTCTTAATATTAATGTAAATTGTATTTTTGTTGAGAATACATTAGACCATAAAATAGGAAAAGTCATGTGGAATATGAAAAGTCACCAAGAGTATATGAAAGGTCATGGAAGGTGAAAGGTCACCTTATTTTTGTAATATTCCCAAATGGGGAAGTAGTAATATATGAACACAATAATGGAAAGAGTAGTGATAAATCAACACATGAAATGTAAGAAGGTCATAGCAGCAAAATTTATACAATTTCTTGAGGAAATAGTCACTCAAGTAGGCCAAAACAAGCCTCCAGAGAACATGTACATGAAACATGAAGAACTGTGCTACACAATAATGCCCAAGGCTATGACAACACAGTTTTATTAGATAAAACTACTGCTGAAGAATTCCAATACATATATATGAAGTTATATGGCTCAAATAATGCCGGGAACAGAGATCTAAGCTCCCAAGCACATTTCCAAGATAACCCAGGAAGGGTTTCCTGAAAAACACAAAATGAAGAAAATACAAATATGGCCCTAGGGCTGAATAATATTTGCAATTGGATAGATGATAGGAGGTGGCTGATATGATTTATAAGTGTATGAAAAATCCTCCTATATATTCTCCAAATGAGAGGCTGATCCCCTTACTGAAAATCTATCTCCCCCAACTAGGGCTCCAAACCCTCTACTGCAACTGCACACTGAAATAACGCAGTTTGTTCATAAATCTGCACTGTAACTGATACAATACCTTATCCTAATGCTATATGATGAAATTTGGCTCAAGGGTCCTCTTTACTAGCCTCCAATAGAAGGAAACCTTCCTCTACTGCAAAACTAGCTCAGAAATCTCCTAAATCTAACCTCCACAACTTCTGCCCTGCAACACAAACACAAATCCTCAATAGGAATTGCATTGTACATTAATACTGAAGCCTTGGCCAAATTCCTGATAGTGGAATGTAGTGAAAACTCTTCCAGGAGGCCTCTCAAGGAAAGAGGCGGGATTCCCGATCAGGGACACCCTGTGCTAAACAACACTTGCAATCTCAGCTAAACACCTAACAAAAGCTATATGTCTAAACAGACCATATATTCAGAAATATAAACATAAACATAATGAAATATGGCTGCCATCCTCTTCCTTATATAAGTTCTAAGCTTCCAAACCCTAATCCCCATCCAAGAATGGAACTACTTGCATGCAAAGAGTCTCAATCTAAAACTGCACTCTCTTTCATTTAATGCCACTACTCCATGAGAACGTTGTTGATTTGGTCAAAGTTGACCCAGTCTTCATGCTCTAGACCCTTTTCACACCTAAGGGTCTTCAATCCAGCTTTTTATATTACCTCCATTCACCCTAGGAGTGTCTTTATTCCTAATAAGGAGATTTATGTGTCTCCATACCCTCTTATTCCTCCAAATAAAAAAGAAAATCAAAATTTTAATATTCCAATTAGTTGTATGCTAATTTAGGAATATTACAATCCTCCCCTCCCAAATGTTGCTTGTCCCTAAGCAACTGCAAGGATATAATTAAAGAGCCTCCTCTCCTCCTCCTGTAGAATCCTTATATGATAAGTTCCTCCAATGAACAAGATGCTCTCTCATCAATATGTCCCCAAGTTTCTCCTCCCAAGTGTATAAGTATGCCTTTGGTGAAAAATCCAAATGGCTCTCATCATGAACAAGTGGGATATCCATGGAGGCAACTGTATGTGTTCTAGAGGCCTCCTTGAGGCATGGAATCATAAAATGATTGGCAACCTTCCTACCCATGTGAAGCTCCAAACCCCAAGCTATCATCGACACAAAGTGAGTCACCCTCCAAAATGGTAACTCATGAAAGTACTCCTCCACCTTAGGCTCCTGCAATGTAGGTGGGTTGCATAGCTGAACTTGATAGACCAAATTTTTGATCTCATTATGTCTCTCCCTCCACTTATGATAAGTGTAGAGTGGCTGCTGATTTTAGGCTGCAATAATGTTGCCTTCAAGAGGCAAAAAGAAAATTGGATCCTCAAAGTTCCTCTCTCTAGTGTCATGAATTATGCTGGCCCAAACTATCCCATATATGATGAATAGGACATTATCACCATATGGCATCCAAATGAGAAATATACTAAAGGTTTCATTTAGTGCTGGAAAGTACCAATAGTTTCCCAAGTGGTTACAGCGCAGTTTCAAAACATGATGTGGCAAGTTGTCTCCAAACAAATTGCTAGTTGTGCATGTCATCTCATCTAATAGTAAATAGCAAATGGGATTATGTATCAAATGAGCATACAAATAATAGTACAATAATTTCCCAAATCCATACAAGAGATGGCTATCCCCATGACCATGAAGCCCAAATAGAGGCTTTCCCTTTTGTGGAGCAATGCACTGTATAGAAATGGCAAGAGAATGCAAATACTGTGTTAGATAATCAATAAGTGCAAAAACATAACTATTACCATGTACTGAGAATAATATGACAATAAGATCCATTTATGAGCCCTCCATAGTGGTATGATATATCTACATGAAAAGGAATGAACCATGGGCTACATGTAAAACATTCTTCTTGTTCTTGGAGATCCAAGTCAAGAAGATCATATCATGGTAATAGATGTCTCCATCCACTACTCCATCACTCTCATCTCCTTTTTTTCCATCAAGTGCGTCATATGTGAAGTGATCTTGGGAAAACTCCATCAACAAACCCAAGCTCCCAAGTGACAGCGCTGTTGGCATTTTTAACAAGGTTCCTGCCATCTCATAGCCCCATTCTTTGACATGCCAAATGCCAAAGTCATCTACCATAATGCTGCTATATATGGGAGATCTCTTCCAAGGTGGAAGTACCTCCTGATCCTTCAAAGCTAAGGAGTAGCCCCTTTGCACCATGATTGTGCCCATCATCTACTCCTACAACATCATGCAAGGTATGGGAGAAAATCAGCCCATACTCTCCCAAGAGTATCCAAAGAAACAATAGCTCTTGCTGCCTCCTCACACCTCCATGATACAAATCATGAGGTGAAAACATGATGATTGACATGAAGAATGACAAATCAACATAATGCACCGAAAATCCCTGCTACCATATGATATAAGTGCCATGCTGAGTCCCAACCACCAACATACTCTTTGAATTAGAATGTGGTACATGCTGACCAAAATTTTTCAAGAGTAGCCAACGCAACCTTGCCTCCCACTGCCCTGTGTCATAGATCTGCAAGTGGCTTTCCAACCTCTTTATCATCAACATCACCCATCCAATCAATGGTGAGTATCTATCATCATGCTCAAAATTGGTATCCCTCCAATGGAGAATACCATCCTCCCAAATCAGATTTCTATCTTTGCATTTCATGAGAAGTTGAAATTCAATATCTTGGAGATCTCCAAATGAAGACCACTCATCAATGACCATGTTGACCCCATAAGGATCCAAATAAGAGGTAGGAAAAAACTTATTATTAATATGTGAAGTGCTCATCAAAAATTATCCATCATAGTAATGGAATATTTCATCCATCACAAGATGTCCTCCATCAACCATTTTCCTATCCATTGCTACACAAGTGTGTTGGTCATAAGAATGTCTCAATATTATTTGGGCCCCCAACTCATCACTACTTCTCAATGACAGTGTTGCTAATATCCATAATGGTGCATATGTTGTCACATGCTCATGCTCAATGTTGAACATATAGTTCTGCATTGGATTGTTTAGGACAATGTTCATCCTATCCTCCAAAATTCTACACTCCAACCCCAAGAGTTGTGTGCATCAACAATGATATACTAGGATGAATATATATCTCCTCCTTGAAAAAATCAAGGATCCTCAACACAATGATAGTCTACTACTCCAAATCAGCAATGTGCTTTGACCCTAGGTCATGCATTTTTCCTGATAGCATGTTCCCACAATCCTCCATATGATGTGATGAAGTAATAGCAAATGGAAACATGTGCATACCTTGGTAAAGCTTGGGAACATCTTGTACTGCTATAAGGGTTCCTCCTTCCATTATGATGGCTTCCCCAACTACTAATGAGGATGGCTGCTCTTCTATGGCTGCATCAACGTTGGTACAAGTCTCCTCCTCATGCATCTCCAGAATAGTGCACGGGACTCTATATGTCAAGAGATCAAGACCACTTTGCAAAGATGCAAGGGTTCTTTCTCTTGATGCAAGTGCTCCTACAAAAAGTGGTGGTGAAGGAATATTCTCCTCTAATTTCTTCTTTTCAAACTTCTTGATCAACCTTTGAGTAAAATCTGCATATGTAGTCACTCTTGCATGACTCAAATGGTTGAACCACCAAATATTTGCTTCACCCTCAAGGTGCAGTGCTGCAATCTCAACAACTTCTTTCTCTACTACTGGATGTAGTAGAAAAAATGCATCCAACTTCATTCCCCAAGCTCTTGTTGTACACGTGGATGACCCATCAAATGTAGGTGATAGGAATCTATTGTGTCAAGGTATTCTTTCTTCTTTGAGCTGAATGAACTATGGGAGAGTCAAATTCTCCTTGAAAGCTCTTGCTTGAGATTTGTATTATGCAAGATAATCACTTAGAATCTCATGATCTAAGTGTCCTCCATCTCCATGCCTCTTGTTTTTTCCTTCAAAAGGAAATGGCATAGCATGTTTCTTTGGAGCTCTATGCAATACCGGTTCTTCTTTTTGCTGATAGGAAGGACATGGACCTTCCTCATCTTGAAACCCTAGTGTGGTTTCATTGCTTTTCTCCACTTTTCTTTTCTTGACGTCCTTGGTGAGGTCCCTCTTAGATCTGAAAAGAGATGAGATAAAACTCATTCTTTCCATCATTCTGATCTCTTTCTCCTTCTTCTTATTCTCTTGATAGCGTAATGGTTGAGATCCACAGGCTGAGCCAAGATTATGCTCCGATACCACTGTAATATTCCCAAATGGGGAAGCAGTAATATATGAACACAATAATGGAAAGAGCAGTGATAAATCAACACATAAAATGAATAAGTTCATATAGCCATCATATTAAGATCATAGCAGCAACATGTATACAAGTTCTTGAGGAAATAGTTACTCAAGTTAGGCCAAAACAAGCCTCCAAAGAACATGTGCATGAAACATGAAGAACAATGCTACAAAATAATGCCCAAGGCTATAAAAACACAAATTTATTAGATAAAAATATTGCCGAATAATTTAAATACATATATCTGAAGTTATATAGCTCAAATAATGACGGGAACAGAGATCTAAGCTCCCAAGCACATTTCCAAGATAACCCGGGAAGGGTTTCCTGAAAAATGCAAAATGTAGAAAATACAAATATGGCCCTAGGGATGAATAATATATGCAACTGGATAGATGATAGGAGGTGGCTGATCTGATCTGGAAGTGTATGAAAACTACTCCTATATATTATCCAAATGAGAGGCTGATCCCCTCACTGAAAATCTATCTCCCCCAACTAGGGCTCCAAACCCTCTACTGCAACTGCACATTGAAATAATGCAGTTTCTTCAGAAAACTGCATTGTAACTAATAGAAATACCTTATCTTGATGCTGGATGATGAAATGTGGCTCAAGGGTCCTCTTTACTGGCCTACAATAGAAGGAAGCCTTCCTCTACTGCAAAACTAGCTCAGAAATCTCCCAAATCTAACCTCCACAACTTCTTCCCTGCAACACAAACACAAATCCTCAACAGGAACTGCGTTGTACATTAAGACTGAAGCCTTGGCCAAATTACTGATAGTGGAATGTAGTGCAAACTCTTCCAAGGGGCCTCTCAAGGAAAGAGGTGGGATTCCCGATTAGGAACACCCAGTGCTAAACAGCTCTTGCAATCTTATCTAAACAGCCAAAGAAAGATATATGTCTAAACAGACCATACATTCAGAAATATAAACATCAACATAATGAAATATGGCTGCCATCCTCTTCCTTATATAAGTTGCGAGCTTCCAAACCCTAAGCCCCATCCAATAATGGCACTACTTGCATGCAAAGAGTCTCCATCTAAAACTACACTATCTTTCATTGAATGCCACTAATCCATGACAACGTTGTTGATTTGGTCAAAGTTGACCCAGTCTTCATGCTCCAGCCCCTTTTCACACCTAAGGGTTTTCAATCCAAGTTTTTAGATGACCTCCATTCACACTATGAGTGACTTTATTCCTACTAAGGAGATTTATGGGTCTCCATACCCTCTTATTCCTCCAAATAAAAAAGAAAATCAAAATTTTAATATTCCAATTAGCTGTATGCTAATTTAGGAATATTACAATTTTCTATAAATATACCCTCATGGCTTAATGTAAAGGGATATTAGTTTTGGATTGAATTGGTGTATATTATTTGAGAGCTAATACCCCTTTTATGAATGCAAATAGTGATTTTGCACTACCACTGATGGATTTCACAGGATTTTCATGTGACGATGTTATGGATATTTTAGCTTAATTTTTGAATATCCTTAAGCCAAGAGTGCAATTATTTCATGTGTCATCTATCATTGTGATATTTCTCTTGCAGTGATTAGATGGTATATGTTGTGCTTATTTTATGGTTATTTCAATGAACCATTGTATTGATTTAAGTATATATTATGTGTAGGATTATATGCTTCTAGATGCTTTCAATGGTGTTGTTGATTATGAACTTGTTTATGATCAATGAACTAATATTTACCAGATACATGGGTTTTATTCGAAGTTTTTCTTACACTTCTTCTCTTAGGATTTGTGTCACAATAGTTAGTCATAGCTATATGCATAACATTCTATGAGTTTAATTTCCATAAGTCACTCATTTGCATTTGTTGAAAGTTTTATTTTGTTCTCTATGGATTGTTGTTTGCTTTTTACAAAGAAAATTTTAAGTAATATGATGGCTACCGAGCCTACATACCATATGGGACTTCCAAACCAAACCATAGAGTCTAGTTGGGATTCTACACCTGGGAGATCTCCTTGCTATTGGCAGTAAATTTCAGCCCGTCAACATTATGGTAACAAATCATAAGTAGAGTTTCCATTGAAATTACTATATGGGAAGTGGTATAATCATAATGTCTAAAATTACATGATTTTATGTGGAATACAAGTTTATGGTTGAGTGAATTAATTCATAAATTTCAGCAGGCTAATCACTTTCTAGGTATTCGAATTATTGGCTCTCAGAGCAATTGCACTCATATCAAAATCCTGTGTATGGGATTGGAACCCATAATGTAATTGTTGGGCAGTCCATAGGTTTATGCAGGGTGATTTGAGTCAACACCTTGTGTTGTAATATATATATATATATATATATATATATATATATATATATATATATATATATATATATATATATATATATATATATATATATATATATATATATATATACGTGCTTAAAAGGTACTAGAGTACATAGGACTTGTAGTTGGGTGTGGTCTGGAAGTGACCAACATTAAGCCTAGAGTCAGGGCTCGTATGCATTGAATTAGACGCCTTAGCCTTGGGGGCTAGGTTGTGAATCCATATAACTGGACTACATGATTGAGGGCGGAATTTGGATTCAATCAGACGACATGAATTGATCCACAACATCGATGATTAGGAGGTTTGCAAGGCCTCTACCCTATAATGTCAATAAAGGGAGGGGAGAGTATTTCTTCTTTCATAGTCGTTGATGGAGTCAGGGAATATCAATGGTGAGGGAAACCATGGGCCCTCTCCTTTGTGACTTCAGTGAGGGGAGGGTGAGTTCCCACAAGCCATTGGATGAAAATGGTACCGAAGGATTGTCAAATATGTAGTTGAAACCATGAGAAGGATTCATGATAACAGACCCCCCTATGATGTCAACAAAGGGAGGTAGGTGCGTTATTGAATTATGGTTATATATTGAATGGTTTAATGTGGGTTGTTGATGGTGGAGGGTCATATATATGTATATTTGTGTGTGTGTGTGTGTGTGTGTAATGTTTTACATGGGGGAACCACTTGTTATATGTTTATATTTTTGTGGATGGTGTGCCCACAAGTAATGTTGGGGAGTAAAACAGAGAATCAGGTATTGAGACATGCCACATGAGCACCACGTGGTGAACATGTGGGTGATATATGGCAGGAAAAGAGCGATAGAACCTTTGAATTTAATGAGACTTTAGAGAACCATAATTTGCAATCTTGGAGTCCAGATTGGACAAGATTTATATCACTAGAAAATTCTTACTGAGACAATTATGATGAGGACATCCAAATTGAGCTTTGGAAGCTTAGAAGAAAAAAAACATTACCCGATTTCTGTAATTGTACTAGGGAAGTTGGGTTAATGTAACAACCTCAGGTTAATTTTACATGTAAGTAAATAATGTATTGACATTATGAAAGAAAAAATAAAACCAAGGTCATGTGACATGTATTCCAAGCTGACTGAGGGGAAAAAATTACATTTGAATACACTTATGGTTAATTATTTATTGGCTATGGAAATTGGCATTGGAAAGAGGGAAAAAGAAATAAAGGAAAAATGAATTATTATAGGCTAGCAAGGACATGAGGTAAAAATTCAAAAGAAATAAAGGAAAATGAAATAAATTCCACTTCAGCGAGCGGGGAAGAAGAAGAGACAAGAAAAGGATAAAAATAGTTAAAGAATATGAATGCAAGGAAAAATGAAGAAAAGGAAAAATAAAAGAAAAGAAAATTGGAGAGAGAGCATTCTAGCATTCTTTTTTGGAAAAAGAGAGAGAAGCTAAAACACTTGGGTAAAAGCAAGACAAGCAAAGAAAGAAAGTAGTGCAAGAGGAATTTGAGTGGTATTCAAGAATGTTGGGTATGTGTTATATTCTTTCCACGACTAGCTCCACGAGCTGTTCTCTGGTGTCATGCAATAAGGGGTCACTGGAAGGCACTGTTGGGGTCCAGGGTAGTGCCTCGGTGAAATTTTTTTTGGTATGCGGTCCCACTCATAGAAGGACCCACCCATGTTTTGTGCATGAGTTTGCACATGGTTTTTGGGGTACGATGGTTTTCAACCCCTGGTATTTTGTAGATCCGGTTAAGGGAACTACAGTTATGTTCTAATCCAGGGTTAATGGATTGGGGTTTATGTATGCTTCGGCATGTAGATATATGTGTTGTAACACTAAAAGGAATATACTGAAAAATCAAGCTGCTTGTCTCGATTTGGGATCCAGGGGAAAATCTCTGTGTTTATCTGTTTTCTGTTTTATGCTCTCGCTATTGTTTATTTTATGTTATAAGATTCATGTGTAGATAATTTCTGTTCAGGGTTAAAACCTACAAATAAGAAGGTTTGAAAAATATCTGTAAGGGAAGAAAAGAACAGAGAAAAGAGCAGCCAACAAGAATATTTTTGTAGGTAACAATGTGCATGCTTGATTATCTTGTTGGGATTTGAATGCATGGTTCATTTACTGGTTTGCTAGTCATTTTTATTGTCATTGGCATGCTTATTTTCCTTGATCAAAAATTTTGTATAGCCTTGCCTTATGCCATTTCCTGGATAGGAATGGTATAGTGCATTCTCTATTTGGTTGAGATTGGGTGCCAATAGATTTTGGATCCTAGTTGAGGTGGCCTCAGGAAAATCACAAGGGTTAAGGGTGGAGATGATTTTCTTTGGGGATCCCTTGACAAGTGGGTGCATTAGAGTAAATTTCAGCCTAAAAGTGGCCTCCTAAGGAAAAATAATAAAATAATAGAATAAGGGTTATGAATTTTGGAGGGAAAATAAGAAAACTACTTTTTTTAACTGTATTTTTGGCTTATCTCCTTATAGGTTTACTCAAATTTCATTTTAGACACTCGTTGGATGTGGAATTAAATTCCACATGCAACAAGTACCCATCATGCATAATTTTGAGAAGTCCCACATTGATAAAAATTGAAGATATAATAAAAAAATGTGTTTCCACACACTTTTTTAATGTATCTTCATTTTTTATTAATGCGGGTCTTCTCAAAAGCATGTATGATGGGTATTCATTGGATGTGTACTTTGATTCTGGATCCAACAAGTGTATAAACTTGAAATTTGAGTAAACTTATAAGGAGATAAGCAAAAAATACAATTAAAAAAGTAGTTTTTATTATTTTCTTTCCAAAATATTTACATGTACCTCTTTTTAAATTTAAAGGATTTTGATTCATTTACATATTATGACATGGAAATTACATGAAAATTTCATGGGAAACTTTAGGATAAAATTTCCTCTAATGGGAGATAGGAAAAATCCTCTACGTATGGTGAAGAAATTATAAGGCATCCAAGCTTGTATTGGTTTTGGTGATTTCTGTATGTTGCCTTAGATAAAATAATTGTGGCTTAAGGGTGGAGGTGTTTTTATTATGGATTCCCTTTTTGGTTAGGTTTTTGTTTATCTTGTGTGATCCCAAATTTAGGATTGGAATATGACACAAGGGGTGATTGGGCAGGAAGATGTAGGTTTTAACCATGTACAAAAATTATTTGCAAACGAGTTATTAAAATGGAAAATATACACTAGAAATAACATAAAACATAAAACAGATATACACAGATATTTTCCCCTGGATCCCAAAACTGAGACTACTAGATTGATTTTTCATTATATTCCTTTCAATGTTACGATACATATATATACATTCCAAAGCATTCATAAACCCCAATCCATTAACCCTAGATTAGAACACAAACTTAGTTCCCTTGACCGGATCTAAAAATACCATGGAAAGAAAACCATCATGCTCAAAACCATGTACAAACCCATGGAAAAAACTATAGGTAGGTCTGCCCACCTATTATAGGGTCCAAAAAAATTTCACGAGGTATTTCCCCAAACCCCATGCAGGGGAGATTCCACCCCAATGTAACCCCCAACATGGGGGCTACTGCCCCCCTGCAAACCCCCCAACAGGGGGGCTACCACCACCTTACAAACCCCTCGACAGGAGGGGATTATTCCCCCACAGTGACCCCCCTGTTGCGCCCAGTGCAACTAACAGGGAGGGATGTTGACCCGCTTTTGACCCCCCCACGATTGCAACAAGTCGTGGAAAGAATATAACACACACCCAAAATTCTCCCACTTTTTGTTTTATTTTCACACAGGGAGTCGCAGTAGACCTTAGTCATTGGTCTAGACCTGCAATGCCCATTTTTTATCTACACCAATAAAACTTCTCATTGATCACAGTATTCGTTAATGCATCTCCAAGATTCTTCAAAGTGTCCACATTTGCTAGCAACACATTTTTTTCCTCAACCATATCCCTCACAAATTTATACTAAACATCATTTTTCTTTGTCTTCGAATGATAAGTAGGGTTCTTTGTCAAGAAAATTACACTTTGGATATCACATTCTATCCTTATAAATTGCTACACAAATCCATACTTTGACATAATCTTTGAAACCAAATTGCTTCCTTTCTTTCATTAGTGGCTACCATGTATTCCGCCTATGTAGTTGAAAGAGCCACTACAGACTGTCTTTTTCTCATCCAACTAGCCGCTCCAAATAGGTTAAACACATACCCACTTGTAGATCTTCTCTGATCTAGATATCTACCCTGATTTGCATCAAAAAGCTACGTACGTCCAAATTTTTTTCCAATCTTGGTCTTCCTTAGCACAAACCATAATAACTAGTGCCATGCAGATAACTAAAAACCCGCTTCATTGTTGTCCAATGCTCCTTCCCTGGTTTTGATATAAAACTGATCAATACTCCCACTGCATATGCAATGTCTAGTCTATTAAATACCATTTCATACATGAGGCTACCAACTACACTTGCATATGGAGCACAAGAAATGTCCTCTCCCTCTTCTTATGTCTTGGGAAATTATTCAAAAAATAACTTTACACCTACAGGAATAGGAACATTCACCGATTTACTATCCTGCATATTAAACCTCTGCAATATTGTCTTGACATACTTGCTCTGGTTTAACGAGGGATTCCTCTTTTCCTGATCTCATTTAATTTCCATGCCCAAAATATAGTTTGCAACACCAAGATCCTTCATATTGAAGTTGGAGGACAATTGGGTCTTCAAATCCTCGATAATTTCTTTTTCATTTCCAATCAACAACATATCATCCACATACAAGACCAAATAAATAACATGGTCACTAATTAATTTAAAATACACACAAAAACCCACTCTACTTCTGGTGAAGCCAAGTCCTCGTATATATGTATCAAATTTCTGATACCACATCCTTGATGACTATTTTACCCCATACAAATACCTTTTTAATCTGCATACCAATTCTTTCTTACCCTTCACCACAAAGCCTTTAGGTTGCTTCATGTAGATATCTTCTTCCAAATCCCCGTGAATAAGTGCTTCCTTCACATCCACCTGTTCTACCTCAAAATAAAAAGAAGCAACATCAGATAAAAGTAATATAATAGAAGCTACCTTAGCAACAGGAGAAAAAATATCACCAAAACCAATTCCCGACACCTGGGAATAACCTTTTTCTACCAACTGAGCTTTGTATTTATCAACCTTGCTTTCTGCATTTATCTTCTTCTTAAACAACAATTTTCTGCCAATGGGTTTCCTTCTAGTTGACACCTCCACCAGATCCCAAGCCTCATTTTTGTCCAAAGTCTCCATTTCATCAACCATGGCCTCCTTCTAGAGTTTTCCATCCTATGAATCTACTGCATCCCTGATAGTTCTTGGATCATCATCAGTAATATATAAAGAAAAATTTGAATAGAAGGAATATGGACTATACCTTTCTATCTTTCTTCTTTCTCAAACTGATATTCTCAAAGATGCAGTTTGTGGTTCTTCCTCTTCTGATTCCTATGTTTCTATAGAGTATGATTCTTCCTCCTTTAGCTCAAACTCTATCTTCTCAAGTTCCTTTGGTAGGAATTCATGTTTAATAGCATCTTTCACTTCTCTAAACACCACATCTCAGTTGTACACAACCTTCCTCGTTTCTGGGTTCCAAAGCTTATAACCTTTTAAACCATCCTTAAACCCAATAAAGATGCACCTTTTAGATTTACTATCCAACTTGGTTATTTTCTCCTGTGGAACAAGTACATATTCATCACAACTAAATACCATCATATGTGAAAGAGATGGTTTCTTACCAATACATACCTCATGTGGAGTCTTATCCACCAACACTAATGAAGGTGATATATTAACCAGGTAACATGAAATCTCCACCGCCTCTACCCAGAATTCTTGTCATAACCTGACACCACTAAGCATGCTTCTTTCCTTTTCCATCAAAATCCTATTTATTATTTCTGCAACTCCATTTTTCTGAGGTGTGTATGGACCAGTATTCTGCTGTGTTATACCACACTTCTTACAAAACTCTTCAAATTCCTTCTTGTAGAACTCTCCACCATTATCTATCCTCAACACATTTATCTTATTCTTTGTCTGGTTTTCCAACAAAGCCTTAAATTATTTGAACATGTCAAAGACTTCAGATTTATTCCCGAGGAAATATATCCATGTATTCCTTGAGAATTCATATATTATAGGTACATAGTACACAAATTTACCTAATGATGGAACCGACACAGGTCCAAACACATCACTATGCACAAGATCTAATATCCCTTTCACCCTCTTAGCACCAGAAGAGAAACTCACCCAATTTTGTTTCCCATATACACAATGTTCACAAAAATTGAAATCAAGAGAGCAATTATACATACCTTCTACCATACCATTACCATGAAGTATTCAAAGACCCTTCTCTCCAATATTTCCAAGCCTTTGATGCCATAACATGGTATTTTATCTAGAGACCATGATCCAGGTTTATTTAGCTACCCGAATTATCCAAGATATTTTACTTCTATGATGTTAATATAAATACATTTAAAAGAGCATAAAATAGCCATAGATGCATGCTTAAACAAGAGGAAACATAATGATGATCAAAAAATCAAGAGAACGACACATTTAATAACGAAGTTCACCCAATGTGGGTTAGGTCTCTGAGACTGGTGTCAAGATAGTGAAGGCCACTTCATTAATTGCTGCTAATGATGATGATGTACATGACATGTTCTTTGTCATAAAAAAGACAAATACCCTCAACAAGAGTGGCACGTCTCTCCACGAGATGTTCTCCCTACAAGAACTCTCACCCAAAATGGGTTTTCCTTTTGCATGACAAGCAATGAAATCTCATAATAATGTGAAAATAAGTATCCCTCAACATATTGTTAAATAGGAATCTCAACAAGAGTAACATCATCTCCACCATAAAAAAAAGGGAAGCATAACATAACTACATCATATGCCTCCACTTTCGAGGATGGCCGAAAAATGAAAAGCTCGGCTACCAAAATGGATAGCACCACTGGATTCCTAGTGATGAGTGGTGTAAAATCGATTGTCAACTTGTCCAATTTTGACACCATCAAATTCTAGGCCTTCGAGAATCTTTTAGATTCCTCATGATTCAAAAAATATTCCTCTCCACTAGTTGACTATGGATCTGTTACTCAAATGAAAAATATGATCTCGCAATCACGCTCCTTGCGAAATTCTAAGAAAAATGAGTATAAAGTTGGAAACATTTTGACACTAGAAAAATTCAGCCTCCAAGGGAATCTTTTAGATTCCTCAAGATTCTTCAAAGATTCCTTTTTGTGGGGAACCCATAATTCTACTGCTCAGATGACGAATTTGACTTCACCATCATGCTCCCAGTGAAATTCTAAGAAAAATGACTATAAAATTGATAACATTCTGTCACTATAAAAATTTACCTCTTAGGGAATCTTTCAGCATCTATTGATTCTCTTGCATCCAGGTTCCACTGCATCTAATCCGCTCATGGTTCCATAGGCCCACCCTCCTTCTCCAGTATAATGAGAAATTGTTTGTTCTATTTTGTTCTAAATGTAAAGTTGCAATGCGTACCTTTTGTGTGTTGTGTACGTTATGGAGATCAAAATATTGCTCCATCTGTAGTATCCATGTTACAGGATCCTTTCCATCAAACTTCCTCATATCCATTTTTGGAATATGGTGGTTCTTCCTGCCAACATTCGAGTTTATGAAATCATGATTAACATTGATTTTGTTCTCATCAGGAGGTTCTTCTCGTATATTTCCGCCATTAGGAATCATTTCTTGTATCAACTTTGCCAGACCGATGTCTGTTTTTAGATCATTCTTCATATTTTCGATCTTCCAGCTTCCATACCATCCATATTAGCTTCCATGCCTTTCTTCAAACCATCCATCTTCGCTTCCACGCCTTTCTTCAAAACTTCCATTTCATTTTTTGTTGCTCTTTGCGAGAGTGAAATTTGTTGCACTTGCTCTTGTAATTTTGATAAATCATGTTGCAATTCTTCATCTTCATGAGTCATAGTAGAGCCTTCTGAAGGCTTAATGGGTGTTGAATTATTTTTATGGGGCATATTTTAGAACCCAATACTGATATCTATTCTACAATATGCCCTTGGAATCAATTCAAATTGATTCTTCTAACAAGACTTATGCAATTCGGAAAAAACATACACACCTTTTTCTTGGTTTTGAGGAGCTCGATGTCGAAATTGGATTATATTTGTGATTGCAGCACTTCAATATTTTATTTTCAGTACCAACGTAGCCCTCTGAATTATCTTTTGAATGCCACAGGTCTGACCTGATTTGGATTCTCCAAGACAAAGTTGTGTCCAATCTCCCACAATGACCTAATTATGGACTGGTTCAGTAGAGCGAACTTGTACGACTTGCCACGTGCCACTGTTTTGTCCTTTGTCTCTAAAATTGATAGCAAAGAAACTAAAGTCTGTGTGCTTATGGAAACTTTTTACGACACTCCAATCCAATGCCCAGAGAGAGAGTTATTGAACTTTTCCCACGATCACTTCTTTGAGATGAAATTCAGGATCCTGAAAAAGCACTACCTTCCACAGATCATATCTCCAAAAATATTGCGAACCAAGCTCTGAAATTTTTTGACGAATTTCCTCAGGATTTCAAAGTCGCACCATAGGAATTTCAGATTCTCAACCTTCGTAGAAAATTTTTTATGCGCAAATTCCCGATGACTGTATGGGAGCTGAAAAAAGACCTAACTTCCTGAGATCATATCTCAGAAAATGTGCAGACCGCTCTGAAGTTGCAGACAATATTCCAGCAGTATTTCGGCTTCGCACCTAAAAATTTCAGCTTCTGAAACATCGTAGAAAAAAATTTATATCGAAAATTCCACGATGACCTGTTTGGAGCAGCGAAACCCTAGAATCCAAAGCTCTGATACCAAATGTTGTGTAACCAGCTCCAAAAAGAGAAGAAAAGAGATATCAACGCCTTAGAAATGAGCTACTTCGAGGGGGAAACCTCCAATACATTACATAAATGAACAATTCTTGGATGATACAATTTACAAAACCTCCTTTCTATATATAGGAGTCCATGGGGCCATAATGTAATCCTAGTGGGCCACAATGTAATCCTAAACCACGACCTAACAATAATAATTTAAGGAGCCTGATAATAACAAAATGGGGGTTACAAGGAGTACAATAGTAACAATAAGGGGGTTACACTAACAACAATAAAGGGACTTTACTAGTAATATAGGGACCTAACATACATTGATTTGGCTATAGAATTAATACCCACGAAATTTCTATATCCTGAGCACCATCACGAATGAGCATGCAGATTGACAAATTAAAAATGAAGTTGCAAGAGGCCCCGTGGAAAAAGGGATATATTCAGCCAAGTGTGTCCCCTTGGGGAGCACCAATTTTTTTTGTTAAGAAAAAGGACGGAACTATGAAAATGTGCATGGATTACCAACAACTCAATAAATTGACTGTAAAAAACAAGTACCCATTTCCATGCATAGAAGATCTGTTTGATCAGGTGAAGGGGGAAACAATGTTTTCCAAGATTGATCTAAGGTCGGGGTATCCCCAAATACGGATTAAGGATGAGGATATATCCAAAACGAATTTCCATACCCAGTACGGACATTATGAATTTGTGGTGTTACCATTCGGGTTAACCAATACACCAACAAATTTCATGAGCTTGATGCATGGTATCTTCCACACATTTTTGGATAATGTTTTTTTAATATTTATTAACGATATACTGATCTATTCTAATAATATTGAAGAGCACAAGTAATTGTTGGAAAAATGCGAGAGAGGGGGGGTGAATGGGTATTTAGAGATGACTGACAATTTTTAGTTTTCCTTTCTTTTAAAACCATATGTTACATTACTGCATCCAACTTGTATGTCCAGAGATCTTATTATGTCTTTAATTAGATCATTGCATCATTCATTCATCAGATAAGCAGTAAGCATGTACAGAAATAACAGAACAAATCATCAAACATAAGCAACACGTATGAACACCAGGATTTAAGGTGGAAACCCAATTCGGGAGAAAAACCACCGCTGCTGTAATCTTCGTCTTCAATATTTATTATAAAGAACACTTCTTACAATTTTATGCTGGTGCAGACTCATACAAGCACGCAGACACCCATCTACAGAAGGCTACAACCTTCTCTCGTTTACCGACCTCTCCTGGAAGGGAGCTATTACCCCCTGATCTCGTTTACCAGCTACCACTGGAAGGGAGCTACAACCCCCTCACTGAAGGCTTCGACCCTCAGATCTACTGCGGACCACGTTTCATCCACTTCCACACAACATACCTTGCAGTCCACCAAATTTATTTATTTTCTTCAGAGGTGCATCCTTAATTTAGATCTCTCAACAATCTGTTACCCATTCCATACAGATATACTTCAGAGTGAAGTATTCATTCACAACCCTTACTCATGCATACGTTCTTCATGATTTCGTCAGTCGATTAAACCAATAATTAATCATCATCTGATCTAGATATCTTGATCATCATATTCACAGGTGCACCATAGATTCAGATATATCAGAGTTTATTCATACAGATATCTCTAAAAGAGATTCGTTTATTATCAACCCTTTCGCATGCACACCATTCTTCATGATTCTCATCACCTTATATAGTTTTCGCCTTTATTAAAACCTTGGGTCAAAACCATTCAATTGCTAATGGTATTCTTGGACGAGGTCAAAATAGATAATCCAGCGGGGTTTCCATAACTCACACTGTTCTATTGATCTTGGTAATTAATTTAATACTTTTAACTTTAGGATTAAGGTTAACCCTTCGAATTTTAACGCTTTCAAACCATATGGTAAACCTTTGACCCCGGGCCCACAAATATAGTCAATATCCAATCAAATACGCACATGGTACCATAGGTAAAATTCACACAAGTCCAGAGTCCGATCACCATTCGATAACAAGCTTCCAGATCAACAGCGTATATGCATATCGCTCGACCTCCGATGCCGAATGTTAACGAGTGATGGCCCGCCGTACTTTGGTTATTCTTTGTGCACCTTCCTCATATGACCACCGTTCGATGGCTTCCCTCTAGGTCAACGGCGCACAACAATATCGCTGGGCGTCCTGGGTCGAACTATAACGCGCGATGGCGCGCAGTGACAAGCAGTTTTCCGTGGGTCCTCCTTGCCACGTGTCGAGTGATTTATGGAATCGCTCCCAATTCCTCAAATACCGCTCACTCCGCATAGGTGGTGCGATGAAAACTGTAAACCGCCTTCACCACCCATTCACTTGGTCTGATTCTGCTCTTCATACGAGGATACCTTACGCCTTTAATTAAGTTGCGCTTTGTTCACAATTTCGTTTGAGTCTTTTAACATACATTCTTTACACCGGTTGCTGCCTTCCGACCTCGACACCACACAATGTCACTCTGTCTTTAATTCTGTTATGATATATATAATATATCAACCTTCCATTGCATGTTCGGAGTTCTATCCTGTCACAGTTCTGCTTCTAACTGCACATTCAAGTTCTTGATTTCGCAAGCAAAAACATCATATCTCTGCAACCATTAATTCCTTCAATGGATTTCTTACTTATCACGGATTCCATTAGGGTGAATTACCATTTACGGGAGCATTCACTTCTTGCTTCAATTATGCGTTCTGCTTCTATTCATTGTCTCTACGTTGTCTGCTTTGCCCTCGATTTCTCCTTATTTGCCTTCTCTCTTTACCTTGTTGGCACATTGGATGAACCTGCTCAACCCTTTGCTTCCTTTTCCATCAATGACAACATTTCCAACAATCTCCCCCTTTGGAATTGATGGCAATACTCTTCCTCTGATGGTCTTATAGAAGCCCTTTGTTGCTTTTCCTCCCCCTTTGACATCAATGGAAAAGAGTTTGATCAAGATCCTTTGAACCGACAATGCCATGCTCCCCCTGAGATCATGCTGCATCTTCAAACATAATATGACCAACAATTCATCCTTTTCATATGACCAATGCTCCCCCTGAACCTGTGCATTCAGAGATGCCTAACAACACCTCACAACCAATTTAATCTTCTGTATGTAAGTAGACCTGTTCCTCTGCATGCCAGAGACTACTCCCAGTTTCTGTCTGAGATATTCGAACGCTTCCCTGGGTAGAGGTTTGGTAAATATATCAACAACTTGTTCTTTGGAGGAAACATACTCCAATTTCACTTTTTGTTCAAGCACTTGTTCACGTAAGAAGTGATATTTGATGGGAATGTGCTTGGTCTTGGAATGCATAACAAGATTATTTGAGATACTGATGGCACTTGTATTGTCACACATAATGGAGATAGGAGGTGAAAATTTGATTTGAAAGTCTTGTAAGGTTTGCATCATCCAGAGAAGTTGAGTGCAACATGATGCGGCAACCACATATTCTGCTTCTGCTGTAGATAAGGCAATAGAGCTTTGCTTCTTGCTAAACCAAGATACTAACCGGGGCCCCATATAGAATGCACCACCACTAGTGCTTTTCCGATCATCAACACTTCCATCCCAATCTGCATCAGTGTATGCATGAAGAGTAAGATCAGCATTCTTTGGATACCATAGTCCAAAGTCTTGAGTTCCTTGTAGATATTTGAATATTCTTTTCACAGCTTGAAGATGAGACTCCTTTGGATTAGCTTGGAATCATCCAACAATCCCAACTACATGCATGATGTCTGGTCTTGTCCCAATGAGATAAAGTAGACTTCCTATCATAGATCTGTATTCTGGTTGATTCACCATGGGGGAATCATCATTAGAACTGAGATTACATCCGGTTATCATTGGTGTACTTACAGGTTTGCAATCTTCCATGCCATACTTCTTTAAGATTTTCTTGAGGTATTTTGCTTGTGATAAGAATATGCCATTTGTTGCTTGTTGCACTTGCAAGCCAAGAAAGAATGTTAGTTCCCCAAGTAAAGACATTTCAAATTCTTGCTGCATATCAGAAGCAAATTTCTAACTCATAGACTCTTCATTACTTCCAAAAATGATATCATCAACATATACAACCACAATCAATAGTTTGTCATTTTTAGTTTTTGTGTATAAGTTGCTATCAGCAGACCCTTTTGAAAATCCTTGTTGATGAAGATATTTGTCAAGACGATAGTACCATGCCCTTGGAGCTTGTTTGAGGCCATATAGAGCCTTTTTAAGTCTACAAACAAGTTTTTCATCATTTCCCAAAATGAATCCTTCTGGTTGTTCTATATAAACTTCTTCTTCTAGATCACCATTGAGAAAAGCATATTTAACATCCATTTGATAAACTTTGATTTGTTGGAAGCTTGAAAATGCAAGAAACATTCTTATGGCTTCAAGTCTGGCTACAGGAGCAAAAGTTTCTTCAAAGTCTATACCTTCTTGTTGAGCATACCCTTTGCAAACAAGTCTGGCTTTATTTCTTATAACATCCCCATTATCATTTAACTTGTTTTTGAATACCCATTTAGTTCCAATGACATTTTTGTCATGAGGTCTTGGTACTAATTCCCAAGTGTGATTCTTCTCAATTTGATCAAGCTCTTCATTCATGGCTTGAATCCAACAATCATATTTTCAGGCTTGACTGACATTGTGTGGTTCAATAGTGGACAGAAATGCCAGATTGCTAGAAGACCCCACAAGAGTCCTTCTTGTTTGTACACCAGATCCCTTTTCTCCCAAGATTTGAGATTCTGGATGATTCTTTTGAACATATCTGGATGGAGCCTTTTCAGACAAATCATCTTCGGGTTCTTCACTGGGTTCACTATTTGTATCATTACTATTTGATGTAGAAGGATATGTGTCATCATCATCTTCATCTGTTGTTTGCTTTTCTTCTTTTGGAGCTGCAGGAGACTCATCAATAACAACATCAATACATTCAACAATCTTCCAAAGTCTTTTATTGTAACATTTATATGCCCTACTCCTAGAGGAGTAACCAAGAAATATTCCTTCATCTGCTCTAGGTTCAAACTTGCCAAGTTTTTCATCATTATTCTTGATGAAACATTTGCTTCCAAAAATTCTAAAATGCTTTATAGTGGGAGGATTACCATACCAGAGTTCATATGGAGTTTTATCACTATTTACACGAACATGTGCCTTGTTGAGAATGTTTACTGCTGTATGTGTTGCTTCTCCCCAAAATGTGTCAGGTGTTCCGAAATCATCAAGCATAGCTCTAGCCATTTTTTGAACTGTTCTATTCATTCTTTCTGCAACACCATTTTTTTGTGGAGTGCCAGCTACAGAAAATGGTCTTTTTATGCCATGTTGTTCACAAAATTCAAGGAATTCATCTGATGTATATTCTCCTCCTCGATCAAATCTGAGACACTTGATTTTTTGATCTAATTCATTCTCAACTAGTGCTTTGAAGATCTGAAATTTCTCAAATGCTTCATCTTTGTGTTTAAGCAGCCCAATCCAACACATTCTAGAGAAATCATCAATGAATAAGATATAGTATTCTTCACCCATGGTGAATTTCCCACCATCATAGGTCCACATATGTCGGTATGAATGAGTTCAGAAGCACTTGATGATCCTTCCAGCATCAAAGCTAGAAGCTTTTGTTTACGAGTGGCGGAGGTGAAAGATGATATTTTTGAGTGAAATGTGTTGAGGAAGATCACGAACAACTTTAAAATCAGCGGTTGTTAATTGAGAGAAGCTCGGATACTATACATCTGTACCTGCTTAGGTTTACGAAGAGATTTACTCAAGTAACATTGTTCTTTACGGATCACTTCAATACATACGAGTTGCTTGGAGTTCTTTTTCTTTTATAATATTTTTTACCTTATCAGATCCATTCTATTCTTTTGAACTAAAGACAACCAGTTCCTTGATCACACATTTGACTTGCTTAACAAGTTGTTCTTTAATCCATCCACATACATGACTTCCATTAACTTTCACCTTTTCTTTTATAAGCAGGACCCTTTTCCCTTAATGACCTTGAAGTATCATTTTCAAATGTAACATTTTTTTCTTTTTCTAGGCACTAAATACGAAGTTTGGTTTTATCACTGTCATGTGTCTTGAGCATCCACTATCAATGTACCGTTGGTTTTCTTCATCTTCTGCAAATAACGCTATGCCACAATTTTCAACCTGTAATTCCTTCTTTTTCCATACTTTGGAGCTTGAAGGAACATGTTCTTTTGGCTGAACTTTGCTCCTGTATTCAGATTATTCATGGCCAAAGTTATTGCAATAAGCACATTTAACTTCATTTTGAAGAGAAGAAAAGTTGTTATAGGTATTCTTCTTTGTTACAATATCAATCATTTTCTTTCTTGATTCTCTTGTCATGATAGTTTTATATGCTACACATTGAACAACTTTATGACCAAAATTGTGACATGAGAAACATTGTCCATTGAAGAAGAAATTTCTACGATCATAAATTATCCTTCTTGAATTTACCTGTTGATTGGTGTTTCTTTGAAAGATATTCCTGTTAGTGTTCTTTGAATTGAGATGATCATGCTTTACCTGCAAATATTCTTTATTCCCTTGCTGAGTGGCAACATGTTGTATACCAGCAGTAGCTGCTTTTAGATAATTTGGTGTTGAAGCCTGAGAAGATTCTCCGATATATCCAAGACCTGTCTTTGTAAGGGGAGAACGTTGTAACTTGATAATCTCATCTAAGGTTTGAGATCCTTTAGCAAATCTAAGATTCAGAGTCTTTACTTTTTCAAGTTCTTTTCTTAGACTTACTACTTCACACTCTAATTTCTCATTGTGTTTCTCTTTTTCTTCAAGCTGATTTTTCAGAGTTTCTATGATTATTTCACTCTCTTCTAATCCAATTTTGAGTTGATTGTTTTCATCAAGAAAATCATTTTCTGCTAGAGCATCCACAAAAGTATCCTTTTCATCCTTTAGCAAATCTAAGATTCAGAGTCTTTACTTTCTCAAGTTATTTTCTTAGACTTACTACTTCACACTCTAATTTCTCATTGAGTTTCTCTTTTTCTTCAAGCTGATTTTTCAGAGTTTCTATGGTTATTTTACTCTCTTCTAAGCAGATTTTGAGTTTATTGTTTTCATCAAGAAAATCATTGTCTTCTAGAGCATCCACAAAAGTATCCTTTTCTTCTCTAGATTCTTTTTCAAATGCCATGAGAAGTCTAGGATCTTGTTCACATTCTTCCTCACTATCAGATAACCCATCACTGTCTTCATGAGTATAGTAACTCTTTTTAGTGCTAAAATGATTCTTATTCCTTCTTTCTACTTCCTTCCCCTTTTTATGTGTTTCTTTATAAGGACACTTAGCAGCATAATGACCAACTCTTCCACAATCAAAACATTTGAAAGGAAGCTTACCTCTGAACTGTCTTGTGCCAAGTTGAAGTTTCTTTACAAAGTTTATCTCATCTTCTTCTGAGATATATCCTGATCCTTCTATTTTTTGTACTTCCTTCCCTTTTGTAGAAGTTCTAAAGACTGCTTCTTTGACTTTAGATGCTCCTCCTCTTCTCATTTCATATGCAGTTAGTATGCCATGAAGTTGCACCACAGTAAGATTTTGAAGATCCTGCTTTTCTTCAAGAGCAGAAACTTTTGACTCAAATTTTGTCGTTAGTGATCTTAAGACTTTCTCAACCAAAGTAGATTCAGTTATTGTTTCTCCCAGATTTCTCATACGATTTACAATATCATCCAGATGTAAAAAGAAATTGGAAATTCTCTCCTCATTATCCATTTTTAGATTCTCATATTGAATTCTGAGAGTTTGGAGTTTAGCACATTTTACCTTTGCATCACCTTCATAACTTAGAATGATTTTGTCCCATATTGCCTTTGCTATATTCAGCTGCATGAATTTGACAAATTTTGATTCAGTTAGACTTCCCAATAAAGCATTGACCGCCTTTGCATTTGTTTCATATTTTTTTCTTTCCGTCGGATCTGTTGGTACTGCAGCTAGATATTGATATCCTCCTTCAACAATTTCCCATACCTCTGCTCCCAGCAACTGAAGATAGGATCTCATCCTTGTTTTCCAGAAGATTAATTTTTTTCCGTTCAAGAGTGGAGGCCTGATAGATGCCGTTCCATCTTGATTTCTCATCTTGCTTGATCTTCCTTCTAGCAGCTAAGATTTTTCAGAAGGACCTGCTCTGATACCAATTGTTGGAAAAATACTGAGAGGGGGGCGTGAATCAGTATTTAGACCTGACTAACGATTTTTAGTTTTACTTTATTTTAAAACCATATGTTACATTACTGCATCCAACTTGTATGTCCAGAGATCTTATTATGTCTTTAATTAGATCATTGCATCATTCATTCATCAGATAAGCAGTAAGCATGAACAGAAATAACAGAACAAACCATAACACATATGAACACCAAGATTTAAGGTGGAAACCCAATTTGGGAGAAAAACCACCGCTGCTATAATCTCAGTCTTCAATATTTATTATAAAGAATACTTCTTACAATGTTATGTTGGTGCAAACTCATACCAGCACGCAGACACCCATCTGCAGAAGGCTACAACCTTCTCTCGTTTACCAGCCTCTCCTAGAAGGGAGCTACTACCCCCTGCTCTCGTTTACCAGCCTCTCCTGGAAGGGAGCTACTACCCCCTGCTCTCGTTTACCAGCTACCACTGGAAGGGAGCTACAACCCCCTCACTAAAGGCTTCGACCATCAGCACCACTGCGGACCACATTTCATCCACTTCCACACAACATACCTTGCAGGCAACCAGATTTATTTATTTTCTTCAGAGGTGCATTATTAATTTAGATCTCTCAGCAATCTGTTACCCATTCCATACAGATATACTTCAGAGTGAAGTATTCATTCACAACCCTTACCCATGCATAAGTTCTTCATGATTTCGTCAGTTGATTAAACCAGGAATTAATCATCATCTGATCTAGAGATCTTGATCATATTCACTGGTGCACCATAGATTTAGATATATCAGAGTTTATTCATACAGATATCTCTAAAAGAGATTCATTTATTATCAACCCTTTTGCATGCACACTGTTCTTCATGATTCTCATCACCTTATATAGTTTTCGCCTTTTTAAAAACCTTGGGTCAAAACCATTCAATTTATAATGGTATTCCTTTGACAGTATTTTCATTTACCACCCTTACGTACCTCTTTGATTTATTTTTAATTTATTTATCAATTTGAAGAAATTGATAAATAAATATATTTATAACTTTGAACAGAACTTTAGGATTAAAGTTAACCCTTCACATTTTAATGCTTTCAAACAATATGGTAAACCTTTGACTCCGGGCCCACAAATATAATCAATAGCCAATCAAATACGTGCACAGTACCATAAGTAAATTTCGCGCAAGTCTACCGTCCGATCACCGTTATATTAGCAAGCTTCTAGATCAACGGCGTATATGCATATCACTCGACCTCCGATGCCGAACGTTAACGTGTGATGGTCCTCCATACCTTTGTCAATATTCGTGCACCTTCAACAAATGATGACCATCCGATGACCCCTTCCCAGATCAACGACGCTCAACGATATCGCTAGGCATCCTGGGTCGAACTATAACGCGCGATGGCGCACAGTGACAAGCGGTTTTCCGTGGGTCCTCCTTTCCACGTGTCGAGTGATTTATGGAATCGCTCCCAACTCCTCAAATACCGCTCACTCTGCATAGGTGGTGCGATGAATACCATAAACCACCTTTATTGTTCACTTGGTCATGGTTCCGCTCCTCCACGCAGGGTTCCGTCACCTTTTAATTAAGTTGCGCTTTGTTCACAATTTCGTTTGAGTCTTTATCATCCATGCATTCTTTACACCGGTTGCTGCTTGCTTAGACCTCGGCACAACACAATATCACTCTGTCTTCAGTGCTGCTATGCTATATACTATATCAATCTTCCATTGCATGTTCAGATTTCTATCATCATGATTCGCTTCTTTGCATGTAAAGTTTCTTGATTCTGCAAGCAAAAACATCATATCTCTGCAACCATTAATTCCTTCAATGGATTTCTTACTTATCACGAATTTCATCAGGGTGAATTACCATTTACAAGAACATTCACTTCTTGCTTCAATTATGCATTCTACTTCTATTCACTGTCTCTGTGTTGTCTTAATTCCTTATCTACCTTGCCTACTGCTGCTCCTTGCTTCTCTCTTTGCCTTGTTGCTGTTCAGATGCTTCTTCTGTGCCACTTCCTTTGCCATCAATGACAACATTTCCAATAGTAACACCTATGCTTGGTGCTGAAAATGTTACGGGAACACCAACTCTACGCCAAATTTAGTAAATGTAATTTTTACAAGGAACAGATCCAATATTAGGGCCATGTGATATCTACTAAGGGGATTTCTATGGACCCCAAAAAGATAAAGATTATTATGGAATGGAGAGTTCCTAGAAATGTAGCATACATACGTTCATTCACGGGCTTAGCTGGTTACTACCGGCAATTCATTGGAGGTTTCTCTAAGATAGCTTTTCCCATTACCTCCTTGCAGCAGAAGAGGCAAGTCTTTAAGTGGACTAAAGAGTGTCAAAGAAGTTTTGAATGACTAAAGGAACTATTAACTATTGCCCCTGTACTAAAAGTAGCAGATCCATGCAAATAATTTGAAGTCTGCACTGATGCCTGTAAGGAAGGGGTGGGAGTAGTATTGTCCCAATAAGGTAAGGTCATAGCATATGAATCTGGGAAATTGAAGGATCACAAACAAAGGTACTCTACCTATGATTTAGAGTTAACTGCAGTAGTTCATGCCCTTCGATTTTGGAGACATTACTTGTTGGGGAAAAGGTTTTTGCTAAGAACCGACCATAGTAGTTTGACTGGCTACTTTAAAAAATCTTATTTAAATGCCCACCAAGCAAGATGGAATGTGTTCCTAAGTGAATTTTATTTTGACATCTATCATGTAAAAGGTAAGGAGAACCATGTTTTTGATGCTTTAAGCATAAAATTGCATTGCATCTATGAAATTTATTTTAATCAAGTTCAATCTAAGTTCCAGGAAAAGATCATGGAGACAACAAAAAGAGATCTTGAATATCAATTCTTATGGCCGCAAGCAAGAGAGGCCGAAAAAAAAGGAAAGAAATAAGATTATGAAATCAATGATAAACAACTCTTGTTATTTCAAAGGAAAATAGTAATCCAAATCAAATGAGCTTAAGGGAGCTGATTTTGGATGAATATCATCAGAGTTCCTATGCAGGACATCCCGGATATCAAAATATGCTAACAATAGCTAGGAAAGAATATTTTTGGCCTAGAATGCATAAAAACATTACTGATTACCTGACCAAATGTTTGGAGTGTCTGCAAGTCAAGGTGGAGCACCAACATCCAACGAGATTGCTTCAACATATTCATGTACTAGAATGGAAATGGGAGGTCATTTCATTTGATTTCATCATAGGATTGACAAGAAGTAAAATAAACAATGATTTAGTTATGGTGGTGGTGGATAGGCTTGTCAAGGTAGCTCATTTTATACCTGTCCAGTCAACTTACAAGAATGTATAGATTACAGACATCTTCATGAGAGAAATATTTAAACTGCATGATATTCTGAGAATCGTTATTTCAGATCGAGACGTAAAGTTTACATCAGATTTTTGGAAGACACTATTCACTGGATTGGGAACACAAATCCATTTTAGTACCACTTATCATCCTCAAATGGATGGAAAGACGGAGAGGGTGAATCAAATATTAGAGTATATGATGTGCATGTACGTGATGTAGCAACCCACAAAGTGGGAAGAGTATCTGCATCTGGTCGAATTCGCTTATAATAATGGATATCAAGAATCCCTCAAGATGAGTACTTTTGAAGAATTGTACAGAAGACAATGTCGGACCCCCATAAATTGGAGGAGTGTGGAAACCAAATTGATGCTTGGACCCGACATACTAGAGGAAATGGAGCGTGAGGTAAGAAAGATTAGACAGAACTTAAAAGCAGCCCAAGACATGCAAAATATATATGCAGACCGAAAGAGAACTTTCTAGAATTTGAGGTGGGTGACCATTTATGTGTGAGGATTAAAACAAAGAAGATTACTTTGAGGTGGAGTACATGTGCCAAACTGGCTCCCAGGTATTGTGAACTATTCCAAATTTTGGAACGTATAGGGCCGTTGGCTTATCGACTGGCTCTTCCTAGTCACATATTGATACATAATGTGTTCCATGTATCTCTATTGAAGTGATACATACATGATCCCAGGCATGTGATACACTGAAAGAGAATACATGTAAGTTATGTTTACATTATGGCTTGCAAATAAGAAAGGCCCTTAATTAAATTAATTCAAATTTGATGCTTGCAAGTAGAACCAGATGAAGAGTTTCCGGTAGAACCTCAGTTTATTCTCGATCAGAGAGAAATAACGCTCCGGAGGTGAGTCATCCCCCAAGTTAAGGTGCAATGGAAGCACTTGAGCCTAGAGGAGGCTACCTGGGAGGATGAAATTTTTTTCGAGAGGCATATCCGGAAATGATTTCAATGATAAAGTAACACCAAGGACGATGTTTACTTTAGTGGGGGAAGATGTAACACCCCATTTTATTTTAATTATGGTTGAAAAACTTTTATAAATGCATTTGAATTATTAAGTGAAAATATAATTAACAAATATGGTTATTCGTTAGTAATACTCGATTTTATTTCATAAATAAAATTGATAATTATCTTGAGTAAATGGATTAACTGAATGGTAAAATAATTCCAAGATTCTAGAGTAAAAGTAGAGGTAGTTTTTGACAGTTACCTTTCCTAAGAGAATAAAAAGGAAACCCTGTGAAGGGGAAGGGGTTTTGTTCAGAAAGAAAGAAGAGGGTTGACAAGTGTATGTTGTGAATGAAAGATTTGTCCAGAACTGGTAAGAAACCAGTGGAGCTCTGAAACCCAAGGGAAGTGTAGGTTGGACAAAGTTCCTGAGGCCTAACTTCTGATAAATTACCTACTACCTAAGACTCTGGTGCAGAGCATGGGGGGAGAAAAGAATGTGATAACCTCTCTCAAGGTTGGGAGGAACCATCAGTTATCGAAAGAAAAATACAGAGATAAGTATTTTCATTTTCTATTAGAGTTCTAGTGATAAAAATAAGTGTGCAACTTAGTTTCACTTTTCTGTTCATTATTCACCACTGTTACGATTAAATAGTACAAAATTTCCAATTTTCTTAAAGTAGAAGACAGAATCTGGAAGTTAAATTTAAATAACGAGAGAACTAGAACATGGTTATTTATAAATTATAAATCATCATATGATATGCTAATGGAAATTACTATAAATTGCTACTAATATAAACTCTGTATAGAAGGAAGACTCCATATGACACAGATAGAAACCATGTATTAAAACTAGTAATTTCTTTGTTACGTATGATAGAACTATTGAGCTTTTACTGTCAAGGCTCCATAATCTAAACAAGAAACATAGAATCTATAAATACATGGGTGACAACATTATTTAAAAACATAGAATAATGAGGCTCAGAGGTTTAGAGCCAAGCCCCGTGGAGACAGGGTTGGGGTCATGGTCCTCTGGCCATAACATCCCAAGGAACTGAAGTATACTATTATTAACTAAGAAGAAGAAAGTTGTATAAATTTCATTAATAAAAAACTATCGAAATAAATATAAAGGAAAATTACAACTTCATTTCCTAAAACAAGTAAAATGATAGATATCTAAGTATAATACACTGTCATGATAATCGAGAATTTCTTTGAAACAGAAAACCCTAAATTTTGTAAACCAGACACAAGACCCTCAGGCTGAGGGTGATAGACCGACAAATACATGAACAAAGGAGTCATTTAGTAGATAAACATATTAGCTATAAATATCATTCATTATTTACGAGACAATTATAAAGATTAAGTCTCTTCTACTTCTGTAGGGTTGCACTGGTTCACAGAGGTTTTATCTCCGAACCAAAAATATAAATACAATCCTAACAGTAGTTACATTATGCATAGGCATCCAGACCTGAGAGGGACAGAAAAAACTGACTGTTAAAACTAATCAAGAAAACTCTGAAACAACAACATTACACTCACAAAAACCCTTTAATGAAAATAAGGACTCAGAATACCTTGCATGAAAAATAGTAACCATGTCCAGATGTCGCACCTATTCACATAGAGGGTATAACCCTTAGTAACCTAAAAACAAGTAAAATAAGGATGTACAGTTGGATAGGAAGGGGCTTACCTGTGGTGGCCGCCTCGGAAGCATCGTGTTGAACTCGAAAGGACCCATGTTTTTTTATCCTAAACCAGACCTGCAACGAATAAAGAATAGTATGGGGCTAATCATGTTTGAAATGGAATAGGAAATAAAACCCTTAGAATAAAATGTGAGAGCAACACTAAAAAAATATGAAGGAAAGACCTATGAAGGGTCTCGAAAAATTACCTGCATAGGTCAAGCATGTAATGACCCAGCTTGCACCATTGGTTCAGAGTGAACGACGGACGAAGAAGCATCCAATATGAAAAATGTTCATTGGAAAAGCAAAGGAACACCAAATGTAATACCCTTTGAGGGGTTAGCCACCAAGCATTAAACCCATAACCAACCAGTTGAAAACAGTAGGGTATGTAGTTGAGAATACCTGGGTCATGAAGACGCTCAGCATAATAACACAGCGGAAAATAATGACTGATAATCTGATTATAGAACTGAGAAAATCTTCGAGCCTCACGGTATAACACGAAAACAATATATATAAACTTATGCAGGAAAACAGAAAGCATAAACCATTCATGTAAATCCATAATCTGATGCACAATGGGCGAACTATACCTCAAGCGCCAAGGCAGAGTTACATAGAGCTACCTCAAGCTCTGAGACAAAGACATGCAGAGAAGAACCATTCTGAGACAACAACAAATGTGCCAGGGTTGCGGGGCATGGGGTGGGTAGTTACCCTAACCATCCCTTCCTACCCCATGTCCATCCGTTCTAGGGACTCGAAGATTAACAGTGGGCAGATCATGATGGTTGATAGTGCTGGAAAATTGCCACCCATCCACCATGATAGATAGCCGAAACTCCATATTCGAGGTGGTCAGACATATATAGCATTAATCAAAATCTCATGCGCAATAGTACTTGGAAACATGGCCATATAAATATGTTAATCAGGATCTTAAACTACAAGGCTTATGATGATTAACACAAATGATTAACCACATTATGTAAATTGTCCATGTTCCCACTCAGGAATATGTAACAATGATATGGTTTGTATGTGCATGAATAGAATCAAAACAAGTATGGTATTAATGAAAGTAGAAAGTTCAATCTTTTATTATTATGTTATGTGTATTAAGTTGTGACAAATAAATCACTCTTACCACCAAATTAGAATGATTTATTTTCTGTCTTGGGCGAAATACCACCAAATTAGAATAATTTAATTTCTACCTTGCTTGAAACCTTGTTGGTCTCTGAAACAAAGTGATTTCAAGGATCTATTTCTAAATGTGTAAAGTAGGACTCTGAAACAAAGTGATTTCAAGAATCTATCTCTAAATGTGTAAAAAACCAACCTAGATCCATCTTAACTCTGGATCTATCAAGCCTTGAGAGGGATAAAAAATCTTTCGATGTGAAAACCTTTCCTCAAATTTTGCACTAAAAAAAGAGGTTTGCATCGAGAGGGATAAAAAAATCTTTCGAGATGCAAACCTTTCCTCAAATTTTGCACTAAAAAAAGAGGTTTTCCTCGAGAGGGATAAAAAATCTTTCGAGGTGCAAACCTTTCCCCAAATTTTGCACTAAAAAAAGAGGTTTTCTCCTCCAGATATTTGATCCCTCTCAGCGCTTGAAGTAAACATTTGGAATGTCAAATTATATTTACAAACACTCAAACAAGAGGTATGGTAAATAAATAAAAATAAAAATAAACGAGAGGTGTGGTAAATGAAAATAAAACCTATTTTTATACTTACACCAAAGGTATGGCAAATAAATAAAAATAGAAATAAATTGGAGGTATGGTAAATAAATAAAACCTCTTTTTATATTTGATCTAGAAGTATGGTAAATAAATAAAAATATAAATAGACTATAGGTATAGTAAATAAAGAAAACCTCTTTTTATAAACCTTTTTATATTTACTCCATAAACCTTTTTATATTTACTAAAGCTAAAAAATGAGGTTTTATTTAGATGAAGCCTATTGGCCAAATACCATAGAACAAATTATTATTAATACCGTGTGCTAAATACTATGGGCCAAATACAATATTTATAAAAGAGGTATCCAAAGGTATGGTAAATACATAAAAATATATCAAATATGATTAGAAATCACCATCTAAGTATATACCAAGCCTATGGGCCAAATGCCATGGTAAATAAAAGAGGTATGGTAAATAATTATAAATATAAATAAACTAGAGGTATGGTAAAAAATAAAACCTCTTTTTATATTTACTCCAGACTCCTCTTTATATTTAAGAACACTCAGAAAAGATGTTTTATTTATGTGAATTGTAACCACCCTCTTAGCCGCTGGCGAATGGTTAAGCTTTTATTAATTAAGGATTAATTATGACTGCTGTTTATTTTAATTGGAATATCTGAACAAAATTAATTTTGGTATTGAATAAAAGATTTACTGTGAAATTAGTTTTCATGAGTAAAATTGATGGTAAAAAGTAAATCAAGATCTGGAGTTAGTTGAACAGAAAAAATAGTTTCCACAGTTACCCAAAGAAACTCTGGAATAAATAAGGAATTCCAAGGAGAGTTTGGGGTTCTGTCTGTGTGAAGAAAAAGAACTCTGCTATTCTGGAGAAAGAGTTTCCAGAACAGACTGTTCTCTGGGTTGGAGAATTGGATCGGATTGTCCCGTGTTCTCCCCAGAATTGCTGTTTTTCACTGGAGTTGGAGAATTGGACCGGATTGTCCCGAGTTTCTCCTCTAGAATTCTGTCCTAACAACGATACAGTCTTGAGCTCGGGGGAGAGCTGCAGGACGTAATAGCCCAGCTCGTGGAAGGGAGGCATCAACCATCATCACTCGGATTTGAGTCAGATGAGTAAATTACAGTCGATGTTATTGTCATGAAAAGAAGAATTATTTTGTTATAGTTAAATTAGATTTGGTAATAAGTACATTTCCTCTTTTCTTTCCTTCTGTAAAATTTAAAGTGTGAATTTTGAAGTGATTATTCTCTTTTTCTGAGACTAGTATCTTATAAGACAAGCTGGCTAAATAGTTTTATGCCTGTAAGAGTTAACTGTGAAATATAAAAATTAAATTCCTTGTATGAAACCAGTAGGAGGCAGCCTAGGCAAGAAGAGTAAATATAGCAGCAGGGAGATGTAATTTTCTAGTCAAAGAAAACAAACTGCAAAAGTAAATTCGTTACCCATACTGTTAATGGAAGGTGAGGAAGACTGTTAACCCATAGTGCTTGTGAAAACAGAGCTTCTGGGCAGGTCGTCATTCCATCTATAATAACACGGACAGTTAGGTGGTTCGGACACCTCCATAATTCTTTAACGAATTTGTGCAGGAACAGACAAGAAAACTAGAAAATTTACTACTTCAATAAATATAACCAAAATAGTATTAGCATTTAACCAGCCTAAAACATTAAATATTGAAGAGAAAATTTACAGCTATGAACAAGCATTCTGTTGAAGAATTCCAAAGGGGCGAAACCCTCTTAAATATAGAATTTCACAGAGAAGATATCGTAATAACCTTGAACGGGTTGCCATTAAGAAAAACCTATAGAATACATCGAATATACAGCAGTAAACATCTACAATAAGAATCTCTGTATTCGCGCCCTATTCATTCATATAGAATAGAAATCTCAAAATAGAACAGGCTATTGTAAAACCAAATGAAAATATATATTCTTTTTACTTAACTGCACAATAAACTCTTATCACAGATAAACCAGTTGAGAAACACCAACTGTCAAAAGAGTATTTAGGACAGAACTAGATTGGAAAGAGTCTAACTAGCACCCAGCTACCACAACTGGGTATTATACACAGAAAATCGCAGAAATTAAAACTCTTAGAAAATGAATACGAACTTGAATTACAAAGTCGTAAAACCCCGGTTGAACTCAACTTAAACTAATAGACCAGAATGTCTGCTAAAATATAGTTCCGGATTTAAGTTGAGATAAAAAGGAAAAGAAAGCCTGATACAATGCCATTAACTAAGAAAACCCTTTGAAGAGAAATCTAGGGTTCACAACCCTGCCGGCATGCAAATGGGTACCTTTAGATGGAGGTAGCGATTAGACCATCAAGGTAGGCGGAACGGTGTGAAAATTTAGAACTCTGAAGATGGCTGGAGTAGGAGGAAGGTACCTGTCAACGGTTGGCAAAGACCTTAGCCATGCCAGAAAACACTGTGTGATTATAATAAGCAAAACAAAATGCAGATGCCGAACAGGAATTAACTTGTAGACTAGCGGAAGAACCGGTTGTAGCTGGGAGGAGTTTGCGCTGATACTGCGCAGCTGTGCCGGAAGGGGCCAAAAAAAACAATTACTCAATGAGTGCACAAATCAATAGAAAACCCCCAAGGAAAAATAGAAATATAAATCCAAATTAATAACAGGACCTATCAAAATTGTTATCAGATATTCTACGCGAAGAGTTTAAAGACTGTGCAGCAAAATTAGGAGGAATGGCGGTATCCTTACCTGGCGCTGAAGAGATATTATGCTGGAGAATGCTATTTCCCAACCGCGCTGAGCCAAAAACAAAAGAAAGGGTTCAAGCTTGATGCAAACCCTAAGGATGGCTGTGTTGCCTCCAGTTTCTCCGGTGAGGCGCAACACTGAACTGGAAATTCGGTTACAAACCCCCTAGTCATTATTCAACCCTAGAAGATCCTCACCGTAGGATTGTAATCAAATCAATGGTGCAGAGTTTGCCAAATGTCATTCGATGGGACAGGGTCGGTAACCCTCGACTTAATCACCAGATTTATCATTGCATATTAAACATTTCATATAGTTCAAAAATTCACATGTATGCGGAAGTTACCAGATCTTAAAAGAAATGTGATGCCATGGCAATTGACATTTAAAACGAAGGTACAACAAATTTAAGAACCCATGAACATAAATTAATTGTGATTAGCCTGACCATTGTGCTGGCATTGGATCTCCTACGAATTTAATCAATTTATAAATCCATCATACACTGTTGCCATGACATAACCATAAATGTTAACAGATGCATATTGTTTGAGGACAGTTGTCTTATCCGGCTGGCAGTTTAATGACTTAACTTGGCAACGTTATGGCTAATTAAAGGTTTTTACCGGGATAAAAGAATTTTTTTTTTAGATAATAATTTTTAACTTATGTGCGTTACAAGTGGTATCAGAGCGGTGTTACAACACTGGGACACTATTGGGTCAACTGACATTACAATTGTATGTTATTCATGCACAGTCAGATAATTAGATGGAACGACAAACAAGACAGACACCTTCACAACAGCAACAATGAAATGTCGGAGAGATTCAACCTCCACCAGAGGGAAACCCTGAAATGTGGGTTCAGCTGGGAATAGAGCAGCATCAGCGGTCTAACTGATTGATTGAAGAACAACAACATCAGACTCACATTTTGTTACACACAGTACAACAGTTACATGAAGAAATGGAGAGAGTACGCAGGGAAAATGCAAGGATGATGCAGGATCAGGAGAGGATCTTAAAAAGCCTCTCCGATAAACAAAATCAAAGGGTTGAAAAGAAAAGTGCTGACAGAGAATTCCAAGAAAGGAACGAACAGAAATCAAAGGAACAAGATACAGGCCGAAAAGAAATAAGTGTGTCACAGCGAAGTCATCCAAACAGAAATTTTAATGAGGCTGAATCTGAGAATGAAACCGAACGGAAGGGATACAAAAAGCAAAAGGTGGAGATGCACGGAGAATTCAGAAAGATAAAGCCACCTACGTTCGATGGCGAAAAAGAGAAAGTGGCAGACGCATGGTTGATTAATATGAAAAAATACTTTCAGGTGTATGATTATGAGAGTGGTCTTAAGGCACGGTTAGCCATTTACCAGCTAAAAGATAAAGCTACCTTATACTGGGAGGAAGTGAAGAACGTGCGGGGAATAGAGGATCAGGATGTGACCTGGGATAAGTTTCAATAGTACTTCAAAGACAAGTACTTGAGTGAGCATTTTTATGATGAAAAGGCTCGAGAATTCCATGAATTGAGACTAGGACAGTTGACCATGGACGAGTTTATCACTAAGTTTACATCGTTACTGCGCTATGTACCGTACTTAAGAGATGAAAAGGCCAAGGTCCAAAGATTTCTGAGCAGTTTACCCATCCATATGAAGGAGCGTATCGAGTTTGTAAATCCTAAGACAATGGATGAGGCCATTAGAAAGGCGAGGTTGTGTTATCAGCAAGCGAAAACCAAAGCAGACCAAGGAAAAGGGTGGCAATCAAGGAAAGAAAATAGAAACAGTGTTGGTTCCAAAAGAGGAAAAACCAGTAGTTTCAGAGGCACAACCAGGAGCTCAGTTAATAAACATTTCAGTAGGAACCATCAGAGGATAAGGTGGCCTGGAGAAGACAAAACTGTTGAAGCTTCTAATAAACCTGAACAACCTCAAAATCAGAGGCCACCTCTGCAGTGTTGGGGCTGTGGAGCAGCGCACTACTATCAAGATTGCCCACAGCGGGGTAAAACCAAAGCAGTAACCAATTTACATGAGGCCTCTACTGTGGGAGATGTTGCCCGAAGCATACCCAGAATTAACGCAGCATTGGAGGACTGGCAAGCTGACTTTCAACCCACCATGATAGAGCTGGAAGGTAAATTGTTATCCCAAACTGTTTCTGTTTTGGTAGATCCGGGGGCAAGTCTAAGTTATATAAGTCCTAAATTAGTAGAAATATGTAAATTGCCAAGTCAAAAATTTAAAAATACCTGGTTGGTCCAGTTAGCTACAGGGGCTAAAAGAAGAGTTAGTGCCAAAATACCAGATTGTGCACTGCAAATCAGTGGACAACAATTAATGGTAGATTTAAATATTCTGCCCTTGGGATCCTATGATGTGTTGCTGGGTATGGATTGGTTGGAAAAGCACTCGACTCTCATAGACTGCAAGGAAAAGATAGTTTACTACAGGGATCATAATGGTAATCACCAAGAAATTCAAGGCATAAAGAAGCCTGTACATCTGCGTCCAATTACAGCTTCCCAAATGGGAAAATGTATAAGAAAGGGATGCCAACTGTACGCTATATAAGTTGGACTATCTGAGTCTAAGGATAAGGCTTCCATGCTAGAGAATATACCTGTAGTACAGGAATTTAAGGATATATTTCCTGAAGAAATACCAGGATTACCGCCTAGACGAGATGTTGAATTTACAATAGAATTGCTGCCGGGAGCATCACTCATTTCGCGAATTCCCTACCGTATGAGTGTGCCAGAATTGACTGAGTTGAAAATGCAGCTTCAAGACTTGTTAGATAAGGGGTATATACGACCCAGTGTGTCACCCTGGGGAGCACCTGTACTGTTTGTTAGAAAGAAGGATGGAACCATGCGCATGTGCATGGATTACCGACAGTTAAATAAGATGACTGTTAAGAACAGGTATCCCCTACCCCGTATTGATGACCTGTTTGACCAGGTAAGGGGAACTACTGTGTTCTCAAAGATTGATTTGCGGTCCGGTTATCACCAGATCAGAATTAAGGATGAAGATATACACAAAATTGCTTTTCACACAAGGTATGGCCACTATGAATTCGTGGTATTACCTTTTGGGTTAACTAATGCACCAACCACTTTTATGAGACTGATGCATAGTATTTTCCACCCTTATTTGGACAACTTTGTGTTAATCTTCATTGATGACATATTGATTTATTCTAAGAATGTGGAAGAACACAAGAAGCATTTGCGAGTGGTACTGGAGATGCTAAGGAAGCACCAGCTGTATCCAAAATTCAGTAAATGTGACTTCTTCAAAGAAGAAATACAGTATCTTGGACATGTAATATCTAAAAAGGGAATAGCAGTAGACCCGAAGAAAATCAAAACTATTATGGAATGGAAGGTGCCACAGAATGTGGCAGAGATACAGTCTTTTATGGGTCTCGCTGGCTATTACCGGTGATTTATAAAAAGGTTTTCAAAGATAGCTTTCCCCATTACTTCTTTGCAAAGAAAAGGGAAAATTTTTAAATGGACAAAAGAATGTCAGGATAGCTTTGAAAGATTGAAGCAGTTATTGACAACAACACCTCTGTTAAGTGTCGCAGATCCGGATAAGGAATTTGAGGTTTGTACGGATGCATGCAAGGAAGGAGTTGGGGCTGTATTATCACAAGAAGGGAAGGTAATTGCATATGAATCCTGCAAGCTAAAAGATCATGAGCAGCGATATTCAACTTATGATTTAGAACTGACCGCAGTTGTGCACGCTCTCCGAGTATGGAGACACTACTTACTTGGGAAGAGATTTGTATTAAAGACTGATCATAGTAGTCTAACCAGCTATTTTAAACAAGCTGATTTAAACTCCCGACAAGCAAGATGGAATGCTTTTTTGAGCGAGTTTGATATTGATCTACAACACGTAAAAGGAAAGGAGAACAGAGTTGCATATGCATTGAGAAGAAAACTGCATAACGTTTATGGGTTATATGTTAACCAAATTGAAACCAGATTCTTAGAACAAATCAGAAAAGAAGCAGACAAGGATCCTGAGTATAAATACCTGTGGCAGCAAACAAAAGAATCTGAAGGACAAAGTGGACAAGGGGATTATGAGATTAACCAGGACGGGTTGCTAATTTTCAAGAAGAGGATAGTCATTCCAAACAGAGTGGAATTAAAAACTATGATACTGGATGAATATCATAGAAGCAATTATGCGGGGCACCCAGGATATCAAAAGATGCTGACAGCTATAAGAAAAGATTACTGTTGGCCAGGCATGAGGAAGGATATAGCAAGCTATCTAAACAGGTGTCTAGAGTGCCAGCAAGTGAAAGTAGAGCATCGTCATCCAGCTGGATTAATGCAACATATACCCATTCCTGAATGGAAATGGGAGGTGATCTCATTGGACTTTATCACCGGATTACCAAAATCAAAACGAGGCAATGATTCCATAATGGTAGTTGTGGATAGACTAAGTACGTCAACACATTTCATACCTGTCCAATCCACCTATAAGATAGTACAAATAGCATATTTATTTATGCGTGAGATCTTCAGACTGCATGGCACTCCTAAGACCGTTATCTCGGACAGAGATGTAAAATTTACATCAGCTTTTTGAAAGGCACTGTTTACGGGGTTAGGAACTCAAGTACATTTTAGTACCGCATACCACCCGCAAACAGACGGTCAAACCGAGTGAGTAAATCAAGTACTGGAAGACATGCTGAGAATGTACGTCATGCAGCAACCAGTTAAATGGGAGGAGTACCTACACTTGATAGAGTTTTCCTATAACAATGGTTACCAAGAATCATTAAAGATGAGTCTGTTTGAGGCGTTATATGGGTGGCAGTGCAGAACTCCCATTAATTGGAGCAGCCCCGAGAATAGACTCATGCTAGGACCAGACATGCTAGCAGAAATGGAAGCAGAGGTGAAGAAAATTCGACAGAATTTAAAGGCAGCACAGGACAGGCAGAAAGTGTATGCGGATAGAAAGAGGTCATACCGTGAATATGAAGTTGGAGATCACGTGTATGTCAGAATTAAACCAAAGAAGAGCACATTAAGATGGGCATCTTGTGCAAAATTAGCACCCCAGTTCTGTGGCCCTTTCCAAATACTGGAAAGAGTAGGACCGGTAGCATATCGTTTAGCTCTTCCTAGTCATATTTGAGTGCTTAGTGTCTTTCATGTATCGTTATTAAGACGATATATTCATGATCCGAGACACATAATTCATTGGCAGAACATACATGTAGTGAGTAAGCATAATTATTAAAATAATAATATGATATTAAAGACTTATATAATTAACATAAGTCTACTATGTGCAGGTAGAATTGGACGGAGCGTTTCTGGTCAAGCCACACAATATAATCGACTGCAGGGAAATCATGCTCCAGAAACGAGCCATCGCCCAGGTGAAAGCACAATGGAAGCACTTTGGACCAGAGGAAGCTACCTGGGAGGAGGAGAGTTTTGTCCGTGAAGCTTATCCTGAGCTTTTTGCTGAATTAGAATAAGAACACTGGGGACGGTGTTCTCTTCCAGAGGGGGAAAACTGTAACCACCCTCTTAGCCACTGACAAATGGTTAAGCTTTTATTAATTAAGAATTAATTATGACTGCTGTTTATTTTGAATTGGAATATCTGAACAAAATTAATTTTGGTATTGAATAAAATATTTACTATGGAATTAGTTTTCATGAGTAAAATTTATGGTAAAAAGTAATTCAAGATTTGGAGTTAGTTGAACAGAAAAATAGTTTCCACAGTTACCCAAAGAAACTCTGGAATAAATGAGGAATTCCAAGGAGAGTTTGGGGTTCTGTCTGAGTTAGGAAAAAGAACTCTGCTATTCTGGAGAAAGAGTTTCCAGAAAAAACTATTCTCTGGGTTGGAGAATTGGACCGGATTGTCCCGTGTTCTCCCCAGAATTGTTGTTTTTCACTGGAGTTGGAGAATTGGACCGGATAGTCCTGAGTTTCTCCTCCAGAATTCTATGCTAACAATGATCCAGTCTTGAGCTCGGGGGAGAGCTGCAGGACGTAATAGCCCAGCTCGTGGACGAGAGGCATCAACCATCATCACTTGGATTTGAGTCAGATGAGTAAATTACAGTCGATGTTATTATCATGAAAAGAAGAATTATTTGTTATAGTTAAATTAGGTTGGTAATAAGTAGATTTCCTCTTTTCTTTCCTTCTGTAAAAAAATTTAAAGTGTGAATTGTGAAACGATTATTCTCTTTCTTTGAGACTGGTATCTTACAGGAAAAGCTGGCTAGATAGTTTTATGCTTGTAAGAGTTAACTGTGAAGTATAAAAATTAAATTCCTTGTATGAAACCAGTAGGAGGCAGCCTATGCAAGAAGTGTAAATATAGCAGCAGGGAGATGTAATTTTCTAGTCAAAGAAAACAAACTGCAAAAGTAAATTCATTACCCATACTGTTAATGGAAGGTGAGGAAGACTGTTAACCCATAGTGCCTGTGAAAACAGAGCTTCTGGGTAGGTCGTCATTCCATCTATAATAACACGGACAGTTAGGTGGTCCGGACACCTCCGAAATTCTTTAACGAATTTGTACAGGAACAGAAAATAAAACTAGAAAATTTACTACTTCAAGATAAAATAACCAAAATAGTATTAACATTTAACCAGCCTAAAACATTAAATATTGAAGAGAAAATTTACAGCTATGAACAAGTATTCTGTTGAATATTTCCAAAGGGGCGAAACCCTCTTAAAAATATAATTTCACAGAGAAGATATCGTAATAACCCTGAACGGGTTGCCATTAAGGAAAACCTATAGAATGCATCGAATATACAGAAACAAACATCTACAATAAGAATCTCTGTATTCGTGCACTATTCATTCATACAGAATATAAATCTCAAAAGAGAACAGGCTATTGTAAAACCATTTGAAAATATATATTCTTTTTACTTAACTGCTCAATAAACTCTTATCACAGATAAACCAGTTGAGAAAGAGTATTTACGACAGAACTAGATTGGAAAGAGTCTAACTAGCACCCAGCTGCCATAACTGGGTATTATATATAGAAAATCGCAGAATTTAGAACTCTTAGAAAATGAATCCGAACTTGAATTACAAAGCCGTAAAACCCCGGCTGAACTTAACTTAAAACTAATAGACCAGAATGTCTGCTAGAATATAGTTCCGGATTTAAGCTGAGATAAAAAGGAAAAGAAAGCCTGATATAACTCCATTAACTAAGAAAACCCTTGAAGAGAAATCTAGGGTTCACAACCCTGCCGGCATGCAAATGGGTACCTGTAGATGGAGGTAGCGATTAGACCATCAAGGTAGGCGGAACGGTGTGAAGATTTAGAACTCTGAAGATGGCTGGAGTAGGAGAAAGTTGCCTGCCAGCAAAGGGCAAGCACGTTAGCCATGCAAGAAACCACTGTGTGTTTATAATAAGAAAAACAAAATGCAGATGCCGAACGGGAATTTACCTGTAGACTAGCGGAAGAATCAGCTGTAGCTGGGAGGAGTTCACGCTACTACTGCCCAGTTGTTCTGGAAGGAGCCAAAGAAAGCAATTACCCGTGAGTGCACAGCGGTAGACGCTCGGAAAGATGAAAATAAAAAATCCAAATTAATAACAGGACCATCAAAATTGCTATCGGATATGCTACGTGAGGGTTTAAAAAAAGGCGTACGCGAAATTTGGAGGGACGCCGGTATCCTTACACAGCGCCAAGGAGATATATCTTGGAGAATGCTATTTCCCAAGCTAGCATTTGGGCCAAAAACAAGAAGTGGTTCCAGAAACGATTACGAAACCCTAAGGATGGCGGTGCGACACTCCCGGTTTCTCGATGAGCGCAACGATGAGCGGGGGGGTCGGTTACAAACCCCCTAGTCATTATTCAACCCTAGAAGATCCTCACCGTAGGATTGTAATCAAATCAATGGTGCAGAGTTTGCCAAATGTCATTCGATGGGACAGGGTCGGTAACCCTCGACTTAATCACCAGATTTATCATTGCATATTAAACATTTCATATAGTTCAAAAATTCACATGTATGCGGAAGTTACCAGATCTTAAAAGAAATGTGATGCCATGGCAATTGACATTTAAAACGAAGGTACAACAAATTTAAGAACCCATGAACATAAATTAATTGTGATTAGCCTGACCATTGTGCTGGCATTGGATCTCCTACGAATTTAATCCATTTCTAAATCGATCGTATTATCAAGGCTACGACATAAACATAATTGTTAACCGCTGCAGGTTACATGGACAGTTCTTTTGTCTTATCCGACCGGCGTTTAATGATTTAGCTTGGCAACATTAAGGCTAGTTAAAGGTTTTAATGATAAAAGAATTTTTTTTTAGATAGTAATTTTTTTTAACTTATGTATATATTAATCCTAAGGGCCAAATACCCTAATATTAATATTAAAAGATTAATACTAATATTATTATTAATTTGGATCCCATAGGTTTGTATTTGAGTACATTACATGCATTGACTATCTCACGTAAACGTAAATGTAAATGTAAAAGTAATGTTTAACATTTAGTACTTAATATTTAATCTAATTAATCTAATGTTTGCCCTAATAAAAAATCACTTCTCTCTCTAAATATATAAATTTAACACAAATAAAGTGTTGAATTGTATTTGTGAGGAAGCATCTCTGTGACACTTCAAAGAGTGAAATAATATTTGTGAGAAAGGATTTCCGGAAATGTGGTGAGTGGAAAATAATATTTGTGGGAAAGGATTACCTTTTTTTTTTTTTTAACCTTTTCATCTAATTTGACTCCATGGATGAGATCATGTGTAATGAATCACTCTTACCACCAAATTAGAATGATTTAATTTCTACCTTGCCTCAAATAATATTTTTGGGAAAGAATTACCTTTTTGTTTTTACCTTTTCATCTACTTCGACTTTGTGGATGCGATCATGTGTTATGAATTACTCTTACCACCAAATTAGAATGATTTAATTTTTGCCTTGCCTAACACCTTTACCTACTCTGATACAAAGTGATTTCAACAATCTATTTCTAAATGTGTAAAAAACTAGCCTAGATCTATCTTAACTCCAGATCTATCAAGCCCCTACACGGACCAAATATTTCGAGGTGCAAACCTTTCCTCAAGTTTTTCACACAAAAAATAGGTTTTCACCTCTAAATATTTGATCCCTCTCTCTCCTTGATACATCCAAAGTTAAGATGGATCTAGGCTGGTTGCACCCATAGGCTCTCTACAACCCAGTATAGGATACATGTGTAGATGTAACATGAGAAATGTAATGTAAAAATTTGAAGGCACATGTGTAGATGTAATTTGAGAAATGTAAGGTAAGGAATGTAATGTAAAAATTTGAAGGCACATGTGTAGATGTAATTTGAGAAATGTAAGGTAAGAAATGTAATGTAAGTAAACATTTGAAATGCCAAAGTATATTTACTAACACTAAAAAAAGAGGTATGGTAAATAAATAAAAATATAAATAAACTGGAGGTATAGTAAATAAAAACAAAACCTCTTTTTATACTTACTCCAAAGGTATGGTAAATAAATAAAAATATAAATAAATTGGAGGTATGGTAAATAAATAAAACCTCTTTTTATACTTACTCTAGAGCTATGGTAAATGAATAAAAATATAAATATACTAGAGGTATGGTATATAAATAAAACCTCTTTTTATATTTACTCCATAAACCTTTTTATATTTATGAAAACTAAAAATGAGGTTTTATTTAGGTGAAGCCTATGGGCCAAATACCATGGGCTAAATACTATGGGCCAAATACCGTATTTATAAAAGATGTATGGTAAATAAATAAATATAAAATATGTATACAAAGGTATGGTAAATACATAAAAATATATCAAATATGATTAGAAATCAACATCTAAGTATATACCAAGCCTATGGGCAAAATAACATGGTAAATAAATATAAATATAGATAAACCCACAAGTGTGGTAAAAAATAAACCTCTTTTTATATTTACCGCAATAGTATTAACATTTACTCCATGATTGTTTTTCTATATCAACACCATCACCATATGCATGTGGAATCGCTACAAATTGTAATTCATGTTTGTGAACAAGCCCTTCCTTATCACAAATTTCTAGAAAGCCAAATTTAGAGGCATTTAAAATTTAGATAATTAACATGTTCCATCTGCAAATGTGTCACTTCTTAAAAACCACCTTTTTAAAGTGTTTACAGTAACATCAATGGCTGCCCCTAAAGAGGTGACATCAATGTACGTTTATTGGAATTGTTTTTTTAACTTGTTTAATTCACACATTATATCTACAAGCATATGTAAACAAAATTGTACTGCAAAGATCCTTGCCTTATCATACCATGAGCCTTTTCCTTCATTTTTCCACAATGTTAATATGGGAGGCATAAGTACAACAAGTATTTCAATGACGTGTCCCCTTGAAAGCCATCTAACTCCATGGATTTGAAGAGCTTGAAGAGTTTCAAGTTGCATAAGTTCCTGTAGAGCAATAAGTTGACTATTTTTTTTTGTAGAATTTTGCACCCAAGAATATACCTTATTTGCTAGTTTCTCAACAAACAGTAATTTAGGTATTCTTTTTGAAACATCTGACGCGGCTAAAGCTTCACGATGAGAAATGCAGTGAACACCTAGAAGATTAGGTACATCTTTCTTCAAAAAAGTAATAAAACCATTTTCATTAACAACCATTGAAGAAGAACCATCTGTGGAAAATCCTATCAATCTTTCTTTTGAAAGACCCCTTGATTCTATTAAATGTTTGATTGCATCATAAGTTGTTTTCCCTCTTCCATCACAAACATTTATGAGCTTTAAAAACTATGAAATTTGAGGCCCCAATCCTTTTGAGTTTATAAATGTGGCATAAACCACAAGATTTTTCTCTAAGCTATGATTTGTACTTTCATCTAGCATCAATGAAAATAAAGGGCTATCTAGCATTTTTTAAATTTGTAGCTCTTCAATATATTGGGATATGGCAAAAAGAAATTATTTTTCAGCCATGTGATTTGTGTAGGATGTATAATAATTATTCTTTGGCATATTTGGTGTTTGTAAAGACATTGAAAACAAACAAAGAGATTAATATTTTGAGAGAGGTAGATCCTCTTGCACCATCCAATACACTAATTTCATGGTAGTGATGGCTCTTTCTTTGTTCCTATCATCAATGCCTGCAATGTGTTTTGTTATAGGCTTTTCTTTCTTTTCATTTCCACATATCCACTTTGCTTGTGAAAGTTTATGGATGATTGAACTAGTATGAATAACTACGGAATCATGTTGCAAGGTATAGAAACCAGTGCCAATTCCCCATGGCCCTGCTTCCTTATGTATTTTTCAATATATGCATTTCATAATTGTTATCCCTTCATGCTTTGCCTCTATCAACCACTTATACTTAATTTTCCATTGCTCATGAAACTCTTTTGTTACTTTCATTTTTTTTTTGTAGGTGCTAGGTTCCCCCCCTAAAATTCTTCATCGCATTCTTCATTTGCCCCAAGATATCAAATTCTTTATTATTCCCCAAGATATCTAAATCTTCAATCAGATCAAAATTACAATCATCTTTATCAGGAGATGAAACTTGAGATGTAGTAGACCATCCAAAAAAAATTTTGATAGAAAGTTGATTCCCTTTTTTTAAGACATATTTTTATATAGATTACCTATATAAGAACAATGAATTAACTAGATATACATGAATTTCAATTCATCAATTTAAAGCATATTAAAATATTATTTTATCACAAACTTAATAATTTACATAATATAAAAATAAAAAATAAAAAATAAAAAAAAATTATCTCATAGTTTTATAAATATGGTAGGCCCTCTCTATTTGCTATTTATCTTTGAAAAGCAGGTTACAAAATTAGACACTTCAGTTCTAGCCTCAACCTGCCCGAAGGAAACCAGGTCTGTCGGCCATCTAAGTGCATGAAAAGCATTCCAAAACTGAAAAAGTTTCATTGTTATATAGCCTACATGAGCTAACTGCTCTATAATATTGCTATCTAACTGCTGATTTCGGAAATTAAGTTCATACAAAAAACCAAATACATTCAACGAAACAGTAAATAAAGTATTAACCATCTGAGCTAGAAACTGGAGCGGGGTCTTTAACATTAGACCCGGGCATATCCACTTGTTGCAGCTGTTGTAACTGTTTTTCCATGCGACCTACTCTGTCATCCAATCTGCTCATTCTATCAGCTGCCTGGTACTGGGTTATTTTGATATGGGAGAGCTAGTCCTGCATATCCTCCAGCTTTTCCATGATTCTGGCTTCCATCTTTGATGCATCAATGCTTTGCTGTCCAGGGGGAAAGCTTTGCATGGCTTTTGCTATCAGGCACTTCATTGTCCAGTAGGTATGTATAGTTTGCTGAAACAAGGTGAGGCGACCTCGGGTATTGGCAGGATCATTGATAAAGTCAAGAATTTCTTCTTCAGCTTCATTGTCTTCTGGTTCAATTTGAATCTCTCTTTCCCATCCCTGGATTTCCTGACGAATCTTGGAGGAGTTCCCTTTAACATATCTGTCTGCCAGTGTTTCCACCAGCTCTTGGTTGGATTTCCGTCCTATTTTCTTTGGCAATGGTTCTGGATGAATTGGCTGCTTCCCTTTCCAGGTCTGAGAAGTTGAACGGCGTTTCCCCATACTTATCTGAATCTGAAACTGTAACAGAAATATACAGGCTTTAGTACAGGCCCGAGTCCCTTCACATGGCCAGGTTACGATACTCTTCTTGGTATTCCAGGTATAGTTGCGCATCCCGCAGCTACCAGTTAACCAAATACTAACAGCATGAACATAAAGCCTAACTTTACTGGGTCTATGAAAAAGGTCGACGCTATTTACCCCATTCCTTTTTATGAGGGTTGAAGCCCTATCTATCAAAATTAACTCAAAAAAGAGGTTCCTAAGCATAATGAGCTGAGCAAACAGATACAAGGCAAGACTCGCTAACCGAACAAGAATATGAAAATCATTCCACAGACTATAATTGGCATTTCTGAGAGGAGAACCCATTGTTGACCGAAACCTGCGAGTACTGATACCCACACTACGACTTGAAGCCGTGTCAATTGACCATAACATTGACAAATTTAACAATGCAACCAAATTCATGGCCAGGCTCGTTGGAAAAGCAGGAATAAGGAAATCAATACTCAGATCATTGAAAGTTTGATGTAAGGGAGAGATGACCCTAAACATTAACCTGTAGGTAACAATACTGACATTAACCCGACAATTCCCCTTCGCACCGAAGGTGACAAGCCTGTTGACTAGAAGATAGTTATCCTGGTGGATGAGAGTAACGCCATGCCAGGTAAGAGCCTGATTGCATGGGTCACGAAAACAGGGTCTAACCCTCTTTTGGATGGGTAGACCATAACCAGAAATTTCATTAACACTACATTCTACCCAATTATACCACTTACAATTCTGATCCAGAGCAACGACATCCATTTTCAGAAGAAGGAAAAGGTTATGTACATATCGCCACCTATCCGAATTACCAAGCAGAGCCTCGCTTCCAGTTCTCGTCCTCTGCTTCTCCCCAGTGTTTGCATGCAATGAGCAAAGCAATGCCGCATGGAGGGAGTTTAGAAGGAAACTTACCATGCATGAATGTGGCCGTCCTCCATCTGACCGCACAGCCTGTCTCGTATGCGCCATCATAAAACCTTGCTCGTTCCTGTCCTGCCTTGGGCTATGATCCCGAAGGCACATAATGAATATGACTTGCTTTGAAATGGATCCCACCGCCATCCAGTAACTATGGTGAATTTCGGTTTGCCAGGTGTTCACCCCGATCGGGGGTCTGAAGATCCTTATTTACAATCACTTGGAGGGAATGTAATTCCACCTCCCAGATTGCATCTATGGGTCGAGCATCGATTGATCTATCACTCTGCTTGCATCCCCAATTTGCAAGATAATCTGCAGCTGCATTTCCTTTCCTCCTGATATGTTTTGGCACCAGATATTGGATCCTCTTCATCAATTGACTGATTTCTTGAATGAGACCTGCTGTCCTTCAAATTTGGGATATTTTCTCCCAGGGTGTTCCTTGTTGCAGTTTACGGAGAATATTCGTAACAAGGGCTGAGTCTCCTTCTACTATTATTTTATGGTAATTTTCACGGATTGCAATGATAATACCTTGTTGAACTGCAGTCAGTTCAGCTTCATTATTCGTTGCATGGCCCAGCTCTAAAGCGTAAAAACGGCATACTGCCCCCTGCGAATTGCGGAAGATACCTCCTGCTCCTGCCTGCCTCAGATTTCCTTTAGAAGCTCCGTCATAATTCAACTTAATAAAACCAGATTGAGGGGGTGTCCAATTATCGTCAATAGTTTCTCTCGGCGGTTTGAACTTCCATAAATGTTTATATAACATCCGGGGTTTAAGATTCAAGTATTCAAGAATTTGGGTTTCAAAACCCACCGCTTTCCAATCTTCATCTGTCCAGCTTTCACTGAGGATGGTTTCTCGAATATTGTCGATGGTTCTTTGCCAGATGTGCTGCAATGGTTGCTCTATGTCTTTGAAGATTCTGCTGTTCCTTTCTTTCCATGTATTCCATATGAGGAATCAAAATGAGAGGTTCCATGCTCTGTTAATCACTTGGCATTGGAATTTTCCTTTTTTCCATTTCCTGATTGTCTCTATTATGCTGGTATTATCTTTGTCTGTTTTTCTGAACAGGTTTTCCAGTTTTCGCCACTGCTGTTGCACAAATGGACAGGAAATGAGGAGATGGTCTGTCGTTTCCTACTCTTCTTCACATAGGGAACACCTAGAGGGACCTATCATTCCTCGTTTCTGGAGGTTTTCCCAAGTCAAGATCCTGTTATGGCTGACCAACCATACGAAGTATTCCACTTTTGGCCAGTGTTTTAATGCCCAGATTTTTTTCCAAAGAGGTCTACCTGCCTGAAGGCCTTGTTGAGATTGAAGCGAATATCCTTCTTTTATTGTAAAGAGTCCTTTTGTCATATATCCCCATCTGAGTATGTCTGGTCCTGCCGCTTTCCTAATTTTTCTAGTTTTAAGTTCTTTAGCTAAGTTACCCCATTGCTGAGTTTCTGGAGCTGTCGACCAAGTGGTTTTGTCTTTCCATTTCCTCCATTGATTTGGATTGTTGTGGTGCCAATAATGCTGTAGAAGTCGTTGGTTGGGAGTACTTGTATACAAGAAGATCTCACCCAAATACAATCGGCTAAATAGTTTTTCCCGCTGTTGCCAGGAGTCTTCCTAGAAGAGCACTGTGCCACCATCCTTGACCTCCCAAAAGCTGTGTGACCTGACTAAATATCTGTTGACAGCTGCTAGATTCCAGATTGAGGATCCTCTGGGTATTATGTCTGTCTTTAAACGGCCTGATATAGTTCTAGGCATGTCATATTTAATTGTCCAAATAGTCTTCCAGAGATCTGAGCCTCCCTGAACCCACCTCCACCATAGTTTTGCTCCCATCACATTATTTAAGATGGATGGATCCCTTAGGCTCAATCCGCCTACCGCTTTTGATATGAGTAACTTGTCCCAGGAGAGAAGAGCCCATTTCCTATTAGCTTGGGCACCCTGCCATAAGAATTTTTTGAACTGCCCTACTAATTGTGAACAAATCCCTTTTGGGCATGCCCTTGCAGACAACTGATAAATTGGTAGAGCTTGCAGCACTGTCTTTAAGAGGATGAGTTGCCCTGGCGCGTTTAATGTTCTGAACGCCCAATTCTGAATCCTATTGGTTACCCTGAGTAGGGTGTCCTGCCAATCAGCTATCCGGCTTGGTCTAGGATGTAGATTCATTCCAAGATATTTCATAGGGAATGATCCACGTTGGAACCCCAATGTCCTAGCAAGAAAATTCTGAGTCTCTAATGGACAGTTGAAAAAATAGACGTTAGATTTGCCATTATTTACTTCTGTTCCTGAAGCTACCATGAAGATATTTAATTTTTTTTGGATTGCTTTATATTCCTTCAAGGTTGCCTGACCAAACAATAATACATCGTCTACAAATTGCTGATGGGTCAAGGAAAGGTTTGGTCCCCACAATTTCAATCCTTGTAGTTTTTCTTCTGCTGAGTGCGCTTTGAGGAGTCTGCCAAGGCCTTCAGCTACTATTATGAATAAAAATGGGGAGAGAGGATCCCCTTGGCGAAGACCTCAGGAGCTTTTAAAATGAGTTGTCGGACTGCCATTTACTAGAATTGAGTAGTGAGAGGAGGTCATGAATGATCTCAACCATTGGAGCCATCGGTCTTCAAAACCAAAAGCCCTTAGCACCTGAAATAGATATTGCCAACTTATGCGATCGTATGCCTTAGAAAGATCTAACTTAATAAGCAGACCTTTTCGTTTGTCATTTTTTAAAGAATGCATGGCTTCCTGAGCTGTAACTATTCTGTCAAGGATTTGTCTTCCTTTGACGAAGCTTGTCTGTTCCGGGGAAATAAGAGTAGGCAACAGAGGTTTTAGCCGATTTACCATAATAGTTGAGAGAATTTTGTAAATAACATTACATAGCGCTATTGGCTGAAAACCTTCTGATGTATCTGCCTCTTTGTGCTTAGGGATGAGAGTGATAAAATTTGCATTCAGCGCTGGGTATACCGTCTTCAGTCTGCGGGATTCCTCTACCACTTCAAGAATGTTTGGGCCCATGAATGGCCAGACTGCCTTGAAGAATTCACTTGTGAATCCATCTGGTCCCGGGGCTTTGTTCTTGGGAAAATTCAAGACTACCTCCTCCACCTCCTTTAGCGTAATTTCTCTGAGCAAGGCCAGGTTTTGCTCTCTAGTGATGAGTTTTGGAATATGAGCCGTGATTTTTCCGATGGCTGTCTGCCGATTAGGTTGAGGTTCTGTGAGTTGATCTCTAAAGTGATTAACTAACTCCTCCTCTATATCTTCATGTGTTATTTTCCTTTCCCCATTGGCTGTTTTTAAAGAGAAGATTCTGTTGTGTTGGCGTCGTTGCAGCATGGCATTATGGAAGAACTTGGTGTTGCGGTCTCCTTCCTTAAGCCACTGTATCCTCGAATTTTGTTTCCACAAGATCTCTTCTTGTTTGCGTCTCTCTTCTTGTTGACTGAGTGTGGCACCTTCTTCGATTACTAATTCATGCGTTCGACCTTGAAGAATTATCTGTTGTTGTATATCCTTCATTTTTGCAGTTAGTTGGATTTGTTCCTGATGTATATTACCAAATTCAATGCGGTTCCATCTCTTTATTTCCTCCTTTAATTGTTTTAGATGGAGTTGAAAGGAATGCATTTGTTTTCGCCCTCTTATTTGTATAGTGCTCCACTAGTTTTTCACTTTATCCATGAACCCCTGATCTCTTAACCAAAACTGTTCAAATCGGAAGGGTCAGTTGTGAGGGCTTGCCTTGACATCCACTTCTAGTCAGATTGGCTAGTGATCCGATCCCAGAGTTGGAAGGATTGCTGCTTCAAAGTACTTGTCCTGACTAATAAGAGCTTCAGAAGCGAGAAAGCGATCCAGACGAGAAGCTACCTGGAATCGTTGCCCTCTTCTGTTGTTCCATGTAAACTTTCCATTGACCGTTGGGATGTCTACTAACCTTAGGTCTGTTATTAGATCTCTGAAAAGTACCATATTAGGGTCTTCCCTTCTTATGCCTCCTTTTTTCTCTGATAAGTCCAAGATCATATTGAAGTCTCCACCTATTAGCCAATACTGTGCATCATGCAATGTTTTTAGTGTGCGTATGCTCTGTACAAAAGCTGCTCGCTCTCTTGGAATTGGGGGTCCGTATACTGCTGATATAAGAATTCTTTCCTCTGCTCCTAGTTGTCTGAAGGTTGCTGTTAGGATCCTAGGTAGACTGATCCATCCTTCTGCAGTAATTTCAGCTGTGTTCCATAAGATTGCTAGGCCACCTGAAGTTCCTACTGAATCAATAGCCATTGCTTGATACTGCAATTTTAAAGAATGGATTATTTCTTCTAGTTTCTATCCTGTAACCTTTGTTTCTTGAACTAGCATGACCTGTGGTTTTTCCTCCTGCAATCTCTTCCTCAAGTTTCTCTGTTTACCCTTACTGTTGAGACCCCTAATATTCCAAGAGAGCACTTTCATTATGCGTGTTTAGGGATTTGTTGAAAAACCGTTGTTAACGGCATTATTCTTCCTGTATTTATCAGAGTTTCCCCTACTAGTTGTATTGATTCTTGCAACGTTCTACTTCCTCTTTTTTTTGCTGGTTTAGGGGGAACTTGCTTCTTACCTGCTGCCTGTTCTTTTTCTTGGCTTTCTTTGCGGACCTGCACTGTGAGATAATTCTCGAATGTCTCTTTATACAATTTGTTTTGATCTGCAGGGATGAAACCGTCATCAAGATTTCTCCATTCAAACAGCAGCCGTTTCAACAATTTCTCTTTAGCACTCAAATCCTCTTTGGGTTGCTCCACCTCCATTGGGGTAAGTTTTGGCGTTTCCTGTTCTTCTTGGGTTCCAGTCTCCTGTCCAGCTTTCTGTTTGGACGACATCGGCTTCTGGTTCTCCGCTGCAGTCCCTTCAGGTTTACCTTCATCTGCATTTTCCAGCATTGTCGATTCGTCTTCCTCCTGAACTACTGTTGGTTCTCCTTCCTCCTGTAGAACCTCATAGCTATTTTCCATTGCCGTTTTTTGAGAGTTTGGCTTTGTTACTGATCCTGGCCCATTATTCTTTGCTCGTGGAGGTCTTCTGCGTGAACTAATGGTTATAAAGCCATCCTCTATTTGGCGAGGTTGCTCTTCTGGTCCGTTTGCTTGGTGCGGTTGCTGCTGAGATCCATTTAGGGGGCAAGATTTATACAAGTGACCATATTCATGACAGCGTCTGCAGTGAAACGGGATGTGTTCATAATCTAAGAGCTGTAGCCACACTTTTCCTTCATATTCCAGTTCTATCATCTCTGGCAAGGGTTCAAAGATATTCATGTAAACACATATTCTTGCGAAAGATGTGTAGCGTCCACGGGCTGTGGACTCAGCTATTTTAACAAAGTTACCTAGCGAATTTCCTAACCCTCCAAAATTTCAGGGTCCCAAAAATCTATGGGAAGCCCAAATAACCGAACCCAAACAGGAGCTGCCATATATTTCTCTTGTTCTGGGTTGTATCATTCCTCCCATTGTCGGAGGAAGAGTCCCGCATTGCTGTAAAAATAGGGACCTACTTCAAAAATGCGTTCTTTATCATCTAGATTTGAAAAAATTACTGTAAAGAATCCTTTGGCCCCGAGCTTTAGATCAATGTGACCCTTGGGCTGCCATTTTATTTGAATCCATTTTAATAAATCCTTCTCAGAAGACCAAATTCCTATAAACTTACAGATCAAAGCATGATTCTTCATGTATTGTCTATATTCATCTAACTTTGATGTGGGAATAACAAACCTCGGCTTCTTGGTTGCCCTGGGCAGACATTGACCCTTCATTTTGGCTTGTTATCTCATAGTTTTTAAAATATGCTTGAATTTCAAAATTAACGAATACATACAACTTTTCAAAATTACAACGAAATTTAAAATAGATAAAATGAGTAAATAATTTTAAATACATAAAACTAGTGACATCGTCAGCCCATGTATTTCGTGTGCATCTGGGTCAACCACACTTGCATGAAACGAACTATTGATATCTTGATCTAGAGTTGGGGTATAACACAAACATAAAACCCTACCAACATCTTGAGATACAGTTGGGGTACAATACAAAATTTAAAACTAGGATGCTAAGAGTGAAATAATATTTGTGAGAAAGTAAGAAGAGCTAAATAATATTTGTGAGAAAGGATTTCGAGAGCTGTGGGGAGTGGAAAATAATATTTGTATGAAATGATTACCTTTTTTTTACCTTTTCATCTACTTTGACTCCATGGATGGGATCATGTGTAATGAATCACTCTTACCACCAAATTAAAATGATTTAATTTTGTGGGAAAAGATTACCTTTTCGTTTTTACCTTTTAATCTACTTTGACTCCATGGATGTGATCATGTGTAATGAATCACTCTTACCACCAAATTAGAATGATTTAATTTATGCCTTGCCTAAGGCCTTTATATACAAAGTGATTTCAAGAATCTATTTCTGAATGTGTAAAAAACTAGCCAAGATCCATGTTAACTCTGGATCTATCAAGCCCCTAGAGTGAGAAAATATTTCAAGGTGCAAACATTTCCTCAAGTTTTGCACTAAAAAAAGAGGTGCACCTCTAGAGATTTGATCCCTCTTAGCACTTGATATATTCAGAGTTAAGATGGATCTAGGTCGGTTGCATCCAAAAGCGCTATACAACCAAGTGTAGGGTACATGTGTAGATGTAATGTGAGAAATGTAACGTAAACATTTGATGTGTCAGAGTATAAGGCATATGTGTAGATGTAATGTGAGAAATGTAACGTAAACATTTGATGTGTCAGAGTATAAGGCACATGTGTAGATGTAATGTGAGAAATGTAAGGTAATAAATGTAATGTAAGTAAACATTTGAAATGCCTAAAAAAAGAGGTATGGTAAATAAATAAAAACATAAATAAACCAGAGGTATGGCTTACTCTAGAGTTATGGTAAATTAATAAAACTAGTATTTGCACCAAGAGGTGAAAAGTAACATTAGGGAGTGGGGAATGTGGAAAACAAAAATTAAGTGAAATGTATGGAAATTTTTGTTTCTATATATATTTTAAAGAATGTAATAGGAGGTTAAATTTAAAAAAAAAGTTACACTAACATAAAGTAACACTAACATAATTTTTGGCATAGTAATGATGGTATCCTTCCTCTTCGTGCTCCCTCCTCATACTATGCTTTAATATATGAAATTTGAGAAGTGGATAAAGTACCAACGTGGGATAAGAATCAACAAATGACAAATAAAAAGAGAGAAAATGAAGGAAAGGAAACCCTTTGCACTCAAGAAGCATACAAAATGGATTCATGAACTCCCTCATACATTCGATCAAATAAAAAAATCATGGAGCTCCTTGCCAATAATGAGAAAGAAAATAAATTTTGAAAAAAAGAAAAAACTTAAGAAAGAGATGCTCATTTGAATATAACACTAGGCTGAGAAGCATCTCTTGCCAAATTGGCTACTCTATGTGAAATTCCATTAAAATTAAAGTATATTTTTTCATTGTGTAAAGACAATTTATCAAGCAATGGTTAACACCTCTATTTATCAAGTCCTTTGTTTTAAATAAAACTATGGGGAAAAAACAACATAGCTAGAACTCACATAGAATTTAACACATGATTTGAGTGCAAGGAAATGTTGGTGTTAATGCTGAGTAGATGTCGGATTAAAATAACAATTTTTTATTTTATTTTTATTATTATGATGAGTGAGTTGAAGGAGATGTTACACTTGTTCTTGCTATCTCTTTATAGCTTGGTAAAAGAAAAATGTGTAAGCTTTATGTGTAATTGTAAGAAAAATTGTCTAACATTTTTTAATTTAGATTTCAAAATGAACTGACTATTCACATATTTATATCCACATTCTTTGTATGAAGCTTTTTTTTTCTAACAAAGTAGCAATTTTGGTACCGAGGGAAGAAAATGAAGTAGTAATTGTGGTATCGAGGGAAAAAGGCAGTATGTTGATTGCTTGCACTAACAGAATGATGGCTAATTTGAGAGGCTGAAAGATGACACCACTATAGGTATTAATGGGGGCTCAGTGGGAGGGAAATATTATTGTCCGGGTTTTATTGTCAACATTATTGTCAAAAAAATTTCTAAGTGCTTGTAGAATATCGACGTCGAGATTTTGGGCTTTGATCATATGAAAGATCAGAAAATTTCAGTAATGGTGAATTTTGATGAAGACAAAGCTCAAACAATAAAAAACAAAAGTGAAATAATCGAACGTAACAATGACAAACTATTTTATACTCCTGCCTCCTACTGAAAGGAAATTCACACATTTTATTTTGTAAAGTTTAGATCTGATGAAGATCTACCGCTAAAGCTAAGAAATGATGAGGTTGACAAAAAAATTTGATATCCCATCGGGGACGAAGCCTCTGAGGCCATTGATGCTGTAATCCAGAAGCATCAGGTGAAGTTGATGAACTGTAATTGACTACAATTCCTCAATCATTATTCCCATCGGAATTATGGTTTACTACATCATGAAGATCCGTACGACCGCGTGGGTGGGAATTCAAATTTCAATGATTATGTTGGTTTCAATTTGGGCGAAGCTGAATTTGCATCATCATCATCATTCATGGATACCGAAAAAAGAGACGTGGAGGCTCTTTTGTCTTTCAAATATGCCATCAAATATTCCATCACAGATGATCCATTTGGATTTCTGTCCAACTGGATGGCTGCCATTCAGAAAATGTATGTCATTAGATGGGATTTCTCGCAAAAAACACACACAGAGAGTAGTCGCCATAATACTTCCTCGATTATCATTGTCAGGTGCCATTTCCACATCTCTATGTAACCTCTCTTTATTGAGAATTTTGGTTTGATCTTTCATCTAATCAGTTGAATTAGAGCATTCAGCCAGAATTTCGGAAATTTGAAGAGTTGCAAATGCTTGACTTGTCGTTGCAACGGGGACTCATACTTGATTTGTTGTCACAATGTTGGACATTGGGACTCAATGGAGAGACCCCATCAAATCTAGACAATTGCAGTCAATTATAGTTCATCGACTTCAGCTCTAACAACTTGAGCAGGAGAATTCCATTGTAACTTGGCTTCCTACGCGATTTGAAGCACCTGAACCTATCTTTTAGGCATTTGGAGAATATCATACCTGCATCTCACGGAGATTGCAGAAAACTTGTGAACCTGGATTTACGTAGGAGCATGTGGGAGGCATCCCTACCCATGAGTATATTTCACCTTCCCCTTTTCATATTAGATCCTAGTTCTAATATGTTGACAGACACCTTACCGGAAGCCATTGGCAATCTGACTCAGTTGACCTAATTAGATCTTACCGGAAATCCCTACTTGGTAAATCCCATCAGCGGAGATCAAATCACCAATGGGCTTAGTGGAGAGATTCCATAAGCTCTTAGCAATTGCAGTCAATTATGGTTCATCGAATTCAGTAGCTCCAACACTGTCAGGTGAGTTTGCAGATTCAAGAGCTTCGATATCTCGTTGGGGATGAGCCTGTGAGGCCATCCATTCTCCAATCCAGTTGCTCCAGCACTGTCAGTTCTAGACATTAGAGGCTCGTGAGCTCATGCGAGGTGGGGCAGAACGATACATGTCCAAAAGCGTTAGCGCCTGTAGGTTTCCCAGGCCGAGATTCGAGGCAACCTGTGAAGTACGATGAGACATGTTTAGAACATCATACATGTTTAGAAACGCGAACCCCTCTAGGTTTTCGTGCGGTACGATGAGGGACATGAGCTCTAGAATGCTAAGGGAGATGAGTTAGCAAAGCGGAGACCCAAACCTTGCAGAGATTACTTGACACAGGCAACGTGGTCAAAAAATAGTTGAGGACAGCTAAGACGACTTAAACTCACCTAATCTTCAGTCTACACATGTCAACATACAATTCGCTAGAAGGGCGATAAGGAAGCTTTGTGATTAGGTGGGGTGAACAGTGTTTTCCCACCCAATCTCATAAAGAAAACACCTCTGGCGCAAATATAAATAGACTAGAGGTATGGTAAATAAATAAAACCTCTTTTTATATTTACTCCATAAACTTTTTTATATTTACGAAAACTAAAAAATGAGGTTTTTTATTTAGCTGAAGCCTATGGGCCAAATACCATGGAACACATTATTATTAATACCATGGGCAAAATACTATGGGCCAATATTTATAAAAGAGGTATGGTAAATAAATAAATATAAAAGAGGTATACAAAGGTATGGTAAATACATAAAAATATTTCAAATATGATTAGAAATCAACATCTAAGTATATACCAAGCCTATGGGCCAAATACCATGGTAAATAAATATAAACTCCATGGATGCAATCATGTATAATGAATCACTCTTACCACAGAATTAGAATGATTTAATTTATGACTTCTTGAAATAATATTTGTGGGAAAAGATTACCTTTTTGTTTTTACATTTTCATCTACTTCTACTCCATGGATGTGATCATGTGTAATGAATTACTCTTACCACCAAATTAGAATGATTTAATTTATGCCTTGCCTAACACCTTGAAAGTGATTTCAAGAATCTATTTCTAAATGTGTAAAAACCCAGCCTAGATCCATCTTATCTCTAGATCTATCAAGTCCCTAGAGGGATCAAATATCTAGAGGTGCAAATCTCTTTTTGATCTCTCTTTTCCCTTGATAGATCCAAAATTAAGATAGATCTAAGCTGATATGATATTAAGTTTTACCCCTATACATATTAACATTCACAAAGGTTAAAATTGGTTAAATGCTAGATATCTTAAAATCAAAATGTATATTATTATATATCTAGTATAATATTAAGTTTTAACCATACACATATTATGAAACAGATTTAATGGACATGAATGAAATATGTGTTTTTGTAAGTTGAAGATACGTTTGGAAGGGAATGGTTAATGGTTTTCTGGTAAATATTTGTAGAAAATGTATTTTAGGGGATGGTTTTGCTGTACTTTTTTATTTATATAGATCTTTAAAAAAAGCCAATAATAAGTATTAACATTTTGTAATTAATTGTTTTTTTTTTTTTTTAAATTTTAATTATAAAATAAAAATAATATAATATTTAATAAGGTTGTATAGTTAGTGTTTTATGTTATTTAGTTTGATTTATTGAATTATGAAATGTATAAATTAATTGTCATATTTGAACTAGAGTTACATTGTAAATATTTTTATTTAGGTAATTGAGAAATGTAATTATAATAATGAGCAAAATATAAATTTTAGTTTTATATTTTGTATGTAAAATATTAAATTTGAATACGTTTGAGTTTGATTCTATACAAATATTTAACAGTCTGAGGGATCTATACCAGTTTTGAAATATCTAATTTAAAAATAAAATAAAATATTTATTAAGTAAAAAATAATATTATTTATAATTAAATTTATTTGTAAATATTAAATAAACTTAAAATCAATATAAATTTACGTCAGTAAAATATAAATTAGAAATATATTTAAATTTCAATATAGATTAATTAATAAAATATTTATTAAATAAAAAATAATATTATTTATAATTAGAAGAAAATATATATATTTTTAATTAAATCTAATTTTTAAATATTAACCTGAAATAAATTTATGTTGATGAAATAGAAATTATAAATATATACAATTATTAAAAATAATATTGAGTTGTTTAAGGTAATTAAGGATAACACGTTTCTCATTGTATTATAATTGGATTTGAGATAGAGTGTACCAATTTTCTTTAATTAGATGATGACAAATATATAAATATTATAAATTGAATTTTAAATAATATATTACTGAGTAGTCTATAGTGCGACTTTTTGAAGGTTTTTACGGTGGTTTTTTCCGGTGTAATTTCTCTAAAATCCGGTAGAAATTTATTGAAAAGGGAAGTTTGATTGCTAACTTTGCACAATCGAAGTGCCCTAGGGGTTTTTGAGGGTGTTGAATCCATATATAGATTCAGAAAACTAGTTTAAATAACAAAAACCAAGATTTTACCTCAATTTTTTTCACCGGATTCCGGCACCTGAAACTCCAAAAAGTCGCACTAAAGACAACTCCATATATTAATATGATTAGAACAATATAATATGAGACAATTAGACTTTAGACATGGAAATTGTGAGGCGAACAACACATTATAATTAAATAAATGTGTATACCTAAGCTAAGGTTAACCTATATTTCTCTATATTTGTGTGTGGAACTAACGCAGTTATTTTCGCCAAAAGGAAGTGGATCGAAACCCATTTTGTAAACGTGCACCGATGAGAAGTTGACGCCTGTCGAGAGTGGTATTTTATGAGGGACTAAATTGTGAAATTAAAATATGTGCACGCTAATGGATCAAGTACGTAGAATTGATGAGTCGTGGTAACAACTCATGGCCACGTGTAAAGGTAAGTCAAAGAAGAAGAATAAGATATTTTAATGTTTATGAGGTTAAATATAGTTTATGGGACACATTGTTCTTCTAGCTGGTTTCTGTAAAAAAAATTTCCTGTGCAGTTTCACAATAAGCTTGCCCAACGTCTCAACAAAGCCCTTGCCGAATAGAATATCCCAGGAGCTAGCTGCCAAAATATCTACATACATTTCCCTGTTGTCTTTGAAGACCTCACATTCTAAAATGAAATGCTTTTCTGTTTCCACCTTTCTGGAAGCACATAAAATACATACTCTTTCCTCCCACACTTCTTTTGGCATTTTCCAGCGCCCTGTTTTGCAACGGAGTTGATGCGAATTAGTCCTTAATTTTGTTTTAAGAATTTTGGCTCTCAGAGAAATATTGGCCCCTATGTACGCTTTTTGTTGATAATTATGAGAGGGATTAAACTCTTCAATATAATAATTTTTTTTCCCTAACTCCTTCTCCCAAGTACATTTGTGAAACTTATCCATAAAAAATCTTTTATCTCTTTACTACTTGTGGGACACATGATCAAGCAAATGCCCCATTTGCTAAACCATTTTTTATTTTGTCGCATCCAAGTTTTCTTTCTTGTGCACAATATGTCATTAGACACAACCTTAGGCCATCTTCCCTCTTCCATTTGCTCAATTTTTTTTTAAATACCTTATGACCTGTATCATAGCCATTGCTTCAATAGGAGCCATCCCTGTTTCACTTAACAAAATAGCACATGGAACTGAACTTCTAATTTTGAATTTGTTTGTGATCAAACGCTTCTGAATTTTGTCAATTTTTTTCCACTGCTTGTCGGATGTACGAATGTCCCACAGTTCACAGCCGTAGAGAATCACTGGAATCACTAGAAGCCCAAAAAGAGTTACAGTGGTTTTCCAGTCCCATAACTCTGCCTCTCTACACCTATTTGAAGAACATAAAATTCTTTCCAACCTCCCAAAGTTCTTTTCTTTCTACATCCACCCCAACTTAGATTTCTATTGAAGTCCATTTCGAGGTATTTGTAATCCGCAACTTATTTGAGTATGTTGCCCTCAAAGTAAAACTTATGATGGTTATGATTTATTTTGTTAGAGAAAACCACTATTTTTGTTTTGCTGATATTGACTTGCATCCCCGCATTTCTACAAAAATGCTCCAGGGAAAGTAAGTGCTCTTGCAAACCATGAGCATAATTTGCAATTAGAATAAGGTCATCTACATACAAAAGAAGCCTTATAACAAACTTGCCCAAATGTATCCCACCGCCCCCTTGCGAATTTAGCCACTCTTCAAGTTTGTCGATATAAAACCCAAAGAGGGTAGGAGACATTGGACAACCTTGTTTGACCCCGATATAACTTCTAAAACTTTCAGAAATGCTTGCTTAAGTTCTAATTTTGGCTTTCACCTCTTCATACAACCTATGCACAATTGCTCTCAAATGCTTGGAAACCCCCAGTTCCTCCATTTTGTGCCAAAGCTTACCCCGACGGACCGTGTCAAAGGATTTTCTGAAATCAACAAAACAACAAAAGAATTCTTCATTTTTCTCCCAAACTTTCTCAATGATATTCCTTAGAGTTACACCATGATCAACTGTGGAATTCTTAGGTCTAAAACCCGCTTGTCCTTTAGCACGTTTATCTCTTTCTTCTGCCTTTTTGATTTGATTCTCTAACATGATTTCGAATAAATTTGAAAACAAGGGTTTTATCATTACGGTCCTATAGTTGGAGGGGTTATCAACGTCACCACTCTTGAAAAGAGGTATTACCAAACTAATTGTCCAATCAGTGGGGAACCCCTGTTGTATGATGTTGTTGAAATTTTTTGTAATGTGAGGGGCAAGAATTTTTGAGCCCCACTTTAGATACTCTACCTGGAGCTCAACTAAGTCTTTTTCTTTTCCAACACCCCACTTCTTGATACCCATCTCTACCTCTTGCACTGTGAAGAGTTTTGTATCAGTATTGACCAAGGGAGGAAGGTCAACCTTGGGATCTTGCTCATATAGTTGTATTGCATAGTCAAACCATTCAAACACTATAATATTGTTTTCAGTTTGCACCTTCCTCTGTTGGAGTTCCTTCCAAAATAATTTGGGGTTATTTTTCCCGAGGAAGATTAGTTCTTCTCTCCTAAAAACCATGAAGTCAACCTTTTTTTTTCTTAATATTTGCTTGTAAGCTTTGAGCCTTATGTCATCTTTGTTTGACTCTTTCCACATTCTCCTTGCCTTTTTTCATTCCTCGTCAATCCAAGCATTAACAGGAAATAATTTTTTTTCAAAATTCTTGTTTTTTGTTATCTTGCACTCTGCAAGTGCGCTTTGAATTAAATGTGTTAATTCATGACTATGCAGGTCGTGAAATGGTATTTTCTCCTTTTCACAGCATCTCTCTAATTTCACAAAGTGTGTTGAACACACTAATTTTTTGACCCTAACTGCTTCTTTCCAGTCCAAGACTCAGGCCTAGATAAATTGGTTTGTGATCTTATTATAAGTCCCAAAGTGGATCTCCAATCAAGACTTCCCCAATTTTCTCACACAAACTATGTGAGAAAATTACATAGTCTACTACACTTGCTCCATTGTAAGTATTTCAAGTGAAATTACCAAACTTTTCCCATCTAGTAAAACCATTTGAAATGACTAAATTGAAAGCCCTGCATAGAGTAAGAAATTGTTCACCAAAGAGATTGCAACCCTTATCCTCTGAGATTATTTCCCATTGATGATTACTTTCTTCTGTAAGCCAGATAGGGTCGCAGTCTTCTTCACAACAAGGAATGCTAGTTTTCTCTCTTACAGTCCTAGTATTAAAATCACCCACTATAATGACTTCACCTAGCTGAGAATATGTTGCAATATATGCCTTTAAGGCTACAAAAGGATATTTGTGTTCAAGCCCTCTACTTTTGTAGATTTTTCAAACTTGTGGTGCAAAATAGCATGCTGTAATTATCACGTGATTTCCATTTTATGATATTTTAAACCAAATAAATTTTTTATTTGAATCTTCTTTTTCTAGCTGAATGAAACGACCTTATTTTTCTCTCACTAATACCATGACACCCCATTGTCCTTTTCCATTCCCTGCTACCTTGTTCCACACTGCCATCTTCCAGTACCCTTCAAACCAAGGGGTCTTGCACCCTTAATGCTCATGTGTTTTGAAGGTGCTTGATTTTGATTTCGGAGCTATTAAAAACCCAGTTCAATTAGAATATTTGATCAAGTTAAAGAACCATTGATTAACGAGAAATGGAGATGAATTTTTGAGGAAGAATGTTAGATTTGTTAGATCTAAGATTTTTGTGATTCATAATTTAGATAAATGTATTTTGAATTAATCACATTATTAGGATTAGGTCGACGTTTCGAACCATCTAATGTGATTCATCCTCAGGACAAGGTGAAAAAAAGATGATTGATCTTAATGAATAAATAGTTAGGATGCATTATTTCCCGGAGATATCCATTGAGACTAGTTGTTTCAAACTAGCCGTTAATTAGTTCAAAAAAATGATTAATATATGATTATTATTAAAAAATATTTGTACATTTATTATAATAGGGTTAATAGTTAATTGTTTTGAAATGTAAAAACCAATTTCATAAGAAAATATAAAAGCTAAAACACAATTTAAAATATATTAAATAGAATAGGGTATTTTAATATTATAATATGTTAATATAGATTATTATAATAGGTAATTCATAATATATAATAAAAGCTTATAACAAACCATTATTCATAAATCAAGAATAAAAATCATAAAAAGAAAAGAAACCAAGAAGAAAAGGGACAAGACACAAATAAGATAAAGAAAAACTAAAAGAAGAATAGAGAACAATAAAAATAAGGACCAAAACATAAACACAGGAGGGCGAAATCATTTAGAGAGAGCTAGAGTCCAGCTCTTACTCAATTTCCACCCATCATCCCTATTGAGATTCTTAGCATGCATTTCAATCTCAATGGCTTCCCTAAGCTTCTTATGATGGAAGTGACCCACCCTAGCAAGGACTTTGGAATCCTCAATGAAAACATGGTGACATTATTTTTCCATGTGTTTGACAAGAGCAGAGGTGTAAGATCGATTGTGTCTGATGTCTGTCGCATGCTCCTAGATTCTCTCTCTAATAGACCGACCTGTTTCCCTAATATAGGGAGTGCCACAGGAACAAGGAACCAAATAAACACCCTTCATGCCCTTAGGTTCAATAGGGTCTTTTACGAAATCTAATGAGTTTATAATAGTACAGAGAGGCTTGAAATAAGAGGAGACAATAAGCCGCTTGAGTACATGAGAAATTTTTTCTGAAGTCCCCTCGATAAATAGAAGATGAACTTTGGAGATAGGATCATTTCGAGAGGATTTACCTTTTAACCCTTTATAGGCTATCTAAAAGGCCTTAAGGCCCTCAGATCTACTATAACCATTATTCTCAAACACTTCAAGAAGATGGGATTTCTCCGCCTCTAAGTGGCTATCATCAGAGATTCTTAGAGCATGGGTAGCAAGAGTGCAAAGAACACCAAATTTCTGAGCAAGAAAATGATGAGAACTAGCATGGAGATATTGTTCCGTGTGAGTTTTCTTGCGAAAAAATTGGTGGGAAATGGAACCATCCTCCCTTCTAGATAGAATAATATCCAAGAAGGCCAGGAAACCATCCACCTCCACTTCCATCGTGAATTTAATGGAATCAGATTGGGAGTTCATGTGCCTAAGAAATTGATCTAACTTTTCGCGACCATGGGGCCAGATGACACAAGTGTCATCCATAAACCTGTTCCATTTCCTAGGGCGAAATTGAGCTGCGGCTAAGGCCTTAGATTCAAAATCTTCCATAAATAAGTTAGCAAAAATTGGGGAAAGAGGGGAACCCATAGAAACACCACAAGTTTTCTCATAGAACTCACCTTGGAAACTAAAAAAGGTCGAGGTGAGGTAGAGACCCACTAATTTAGAGGTGTCATGATATGAGATACAAATAATGACATCAATGGCTTCCTAGATGGGAATTTTGGTAAACAGTGACACAACGTCAAATATTACTAATAACTCCCAAGCTCCAACTTAATGTCCTTCCATTCTTTGATAAAGGAAGCTGAGTCCTTAACAAAGGATTTTGTGAGCCCCATGAGGGGTTTAAGCTTCTAAGCTAAGAATTTAGCAAGATGATAGGAGGGACCACCTATTGTGTTAACAATAGGTCTTAAAGGGGCCCCAGATTTATGAATTTTGGGAAGACCATAAATCCTGGGGGTGAGGGGATTTCTCTCAATAAGCTTTCTAGAGAGAGGATTAAGGGAGGAATGAGACTTAATGGCAAGGGAAACCTACCTAGAAACCGATTTAAGGGGATTCTTTTTAAGCTTAACATAACAACCACTCTTGGATAAATGGTCAATCATTTCACTGTCATAGTCAGATTTATTCATTATGACTATGGCACCACCCTTGTCTGATTTAAGGATACAATATCAGGGTTATCCCTAAGGGATTTAAGGGAAAGAAACTCAAGCTTACTCAATTTTTTTTGGGAGGTTTAGCCTTCCTCAGAGTAACAGAACAATCCTGTCTAATGGTCTTCTTAATGCTACCAGGAAGATCCCTAATGCCATACTCATTGTTGCAGATAATGTCATCAGTGGGAATCTTCCTAAGGGCAAGGGAAAAATTAAGACCCTTATTAAGGAGATTAAAAACAAAAGAATAAAAAATGAAACTAGAAAGGTTAATAACATTATTCCTACATGAAGGGAAATTGTTATCATTTATTATTATTATTATTATTATGATAGGTGTTATTATTATTATTATGAATATTGTTTCAGTTAAATAAATTAATATTTTTAATATTAGAATTGTTAATTTTATTTTTGTTATTATTAAAAGATTTAATATTGTTAATATTAGAATTGTTAATGTCATTTTTGTTACTATTATTATAAATCATATTGTTAAGCTTCCTTCAATTATGGGAAGTAATATTAGATCCATTAGTATTGTAATATATATTAATATTATTTAGCTTAATAGGATTAATCTTTGTATTAATATTGGATATATTATTATAATTCATATCCATGTGAGTATTATTCTTAATATTTATAATAGAGTTAGAGATATATTGTTTAGGAATCTTCCTATCTATGATAATGCTAGGGCTCCCCACATCAACAATAAGATTATAACCTGAATCAAGGACCGAGCAGCACTTTTCCGCTAAGGAGATGGGGAGGCCATCCATAACCGAATGAGGAACCCCCACCCAGTTCAACGAACGATGTAGCGTAGTGTTGGATGGATAAATCATTCTTGCTGACAAGACAAATCTCCCTAGTGTCATACGGACAGCTAGCAACAAACAGACAAACAAAATCTATTTTCTCTAGATAATATTCGATTTAGAATTAGCTACAACAGAGGTTTTGAAGACCTACCTGTAGTCCAGCGCTGTTCGTAATGATATTCTTTCCAGTTGCTTGAAAGAGTCATCTTCAAAGATCTGCAATCACAAACATGAAAAAAATCAATAGCACCTGCACAGTATAAACTAAATCACGAATCATATATCTAACAAGATGATCAAGGAATTCAAGAAAAAAGCTAATTTTTTTTTCCATAGAAAAAAATCGAACTTTCTATTAGATAGATAGTTTCAGAACATATGCAGAGCATTTCGAAACAGAGCCATTCCTTTTTTTCAAGAGGAAATGGTAACACGGCTGCTTATACATCTGTGTGATGCATAGCAACCAGCAAAAACAACTCCAAAAAGCCAAAACAGTCAACAGTGCATCTCTTTTAACTCATCATCGCTCGGTAACCCGAAAAAAGGAAGTGAGAGCAGAAAGAGAAGAAAGCACTGAAACAAGCATGACTCCACTATCACAGAGAAGGGCTGGTAGTAGAAACTATCCCAACCCCTGAAAGTATATCAGATATAACCAAAAAGGGAGCCCAAAGCCTCCTTACATAAGGAAAACAACTCTGGTCTCCAATAGTAGCTGTTTATGAGTTTTTTGAAAGCAAGTATATATAAACATAGAAGTAAAATAACAGTGGATTAATCAAAAGAAGGCTGTTCCCGAACATGAACAACCCCATTCAGCATCTCAGTTACTGTCCAAGTCCCCATATCAAGCTGAGCACCTTCTTTAGAAAATTTGTCTGCTTCATGGTTCCTTTCCCTGTAAATGTGAACAACAGAGATCTCAAAGAAAAAACATTTAAGACGACGGATCTCCTTAAGCAATGGTAATAAAATAAAATTCCTGCACTGCTGAGTCCCATTGAACCAATTCAAAACATTCCTAGAATCACCAAAAATTTGAATCTGTTTCATATTTTTAGAAATCAACCAACAGAGAAGCAAGTGGAGGGCTTTGAGCTCGGCAAAATTATTTGATCCTTGCCCAAGGCCTACTGAAGCACGAAGGGAGTTAACATGAGAGAGATGTATGACAAGACCAGCACCACAAAGGTCGTTTTCACCGGAAGCCCCATCGAAATAAGCCCACGGAGATGACTCATTAATAACCTCAGGCTGTATATTACGTGAGGAGCCTCTGTCATGAGGAGTAGGGATGCTGTCAAAAATAGCTGCTCCTTCTGCTGCCAGCCTGGTTAAAGGAAAAAGAAACTCATTGAAGATCACCTTGTTGCGCGCGATCCAAGTTCCCCAAGCAATAAGAAGGGGAAAAGCCCTGACTTTGTCATTTGGAGCCTCCTGCCACCAGTGATTCCAAGCCTGAGAAAAATCCTCACCATGCCACCTCAAGGGGATATTTGTCAATCTCAAAGATTCAGCCCATAGGCTGGAATTAAAAGGGTAGAAGAGGAAGAGGTGCTGAACATTTTCTTCTGCAGACTTGCACAGAGAACATCTACTCGGCCCCTGTTTCCCTCTCTTTTGAAGAAAATCCCACGTAGGCACCTTATTGCTGAGGAGACACCAGAAAAAAAGTCTAGTCTTGGCTGGGAATTTCAGTTTCCAGAGAGGTTTGGACCACCAGCTTGGGGCACCCCACCCTTCTTGCGACATTAGCCATTTGTAACCAAACTTGGGGGTATAGAAGCCTGACTGCGCGTAGACCCACCGCAGTTCATCAGGAGAATCCGAGATTCTGACAGAGGAAAAGGATAAGTCTGCAACATAACGATTCCAATCATCCATCCACCTATCTTCTAAATGAAAATCAGTACCTGTGAGCCAACCTTGTTTTACAAGGGAAGTTGTTCTAGGATCAGCTACCTGATTCAAAGTGAAAAATCCTCCTTCATTAAAAAAATTTACCAGGTCCAGAGGAAGAGAGAAATTAACCGAGCAACCAACCCAAGGGTCACAGCCCACACGTACTTGAGAGCCATCTCCAACCTGCCAAGCCAACCCTCTTTCAATAGTTTGAACCGACATCACAACAGCTTTCCAAACAATAGAGGCATTTTTAGAAGATTTCACTGGGGAACGGATCCAATCCAGGATTGAACCATGAGTAATATATTTACGTTTGATGACCAAGGCCTATAGAGAGTCAGAAGAAATCAAACGCCACGCCAGTTTGGCTGCCAAGGATTTTGCGAAAGAAGACAAATTTTTTATTCCCCATCCTCCCCATTCTTTCGGTTTCGAAATTTTATCCCAAGCAACCCAGGGGCTGACTGTGTCCTATTTAGATCCTGACCAAAGGAAATTCCTGCATAATTTATCAATTGAGAACAAGATACCTTTTGGAACCCAGGAAATACTGGCCCAGTAGACTGGAATAGCCATCAGAACTGACTTAATTAAGACCAAGCGTCCGGCCCTCGAAAGCCATTTGAAACTCCAGTGATTTAGCCTTTTTTCAACCTTTGCTAGTAACCATTTCCAGTCTCGGATTCTGTAGGTATTAGGTTTAAGAAGAAAACCCAAGTATTTGAAATTTTTCTGCAGAGAACGAACTTCAAAGTTTAGAAATCTTCTGACTCGTCCTATCTCATCAACTGATAGGCCAGATGGAGTAATTGTCGATTTTTGAAAGTTTATTTGAAGCCTTGATGCTTTAAGAAACAGATCCATCAGAAGCTTTAAAGCATGACAGTCCTCTATACTCCCATTAACAAAAAGCAAAATGTCATCTACGAAAAGCAGATGAGTGATCCAGAGGTTCGGGGCCACTTCAATACCTTTGATATTGCCCAATCTCTTATCTTTATGAATTAAAAGGCTTAAACCTTCAGCTGCCAGCAGGAAAAGTAGGGGCGAAAGAGGGCAGCCCTGCCTTAATCCACGCTCTGGAGAAAAAAAAGAGGTAGCAGCACCGTTTATTAGAAGAGCAATAGCAGAGGAAGAAATACAACTCATAATCCGCCTGACAAAGTCAAATCTAAAACCAAGATGAGTGAGTAAGAGCCTCAAATACAACCAGCTGAACCTATCGTAAGCTTTAGATAGATCTAGCTTGACAATGACCCCTTTCCTACCACTTCTCTTCAAGCTATGAAGGGATTCTTGAGCAACACCTACAGCTTCATGGATCTGCCTACCATTAAGAAAACCAAACTGTTCCGGAGAAATATGGCTGGAGAGAAAAGTTTTAATTCTGGAAGCTGTGAATTTTGAAATGACTTTATAAACACAAGTGCAGAGAGAGATAGGCCGGAAGTCAGCAAAGGAAGTAGGCTTTTCAGATTTAGGAATCAAGGCGAGAAAGGTGGAATTGAAGGGGGGGAAGACTTGTCCCGAAACTCTAGACTCCTCAACAATAGCAACAAGTTCGTCACCAAGCGCATCAAAAAAATGCACAAAAAATTCAACAGTCCAGCCATACGGGCCTGGGCTTTTGTCCCTTTGCATTCCTTTGAGGATGTCCTCAATCTCTTGTTTGGAAACAGGAGCCATAATTACGTCATTTTCTTCCTCCTCAATGTAACTAGGAAACAGCTGCGCCACTCTTATTACTTTTGCAATAGACGCTTCAGCCGGAGCTTTGAATAGATCTTTAAAATAGGTGATACCCAGGGACTGCAGATCCTCAAAGGAAGAAGCCTTATCACCATTTCCTTTGGGGATTTCCCAGATAGTATTAGCCATCTTCCGGCCTTTGGCGAAGTTTTGGAAGAATTTGGTATTCTCATCACCTGCTTGGAGCCATATCACTCTGCTTTTCAGTCTCCAGCTTTCTTCCCGGATCTGGAGAATGGATCTCCTGGAGGCCTCCAAATCCTTGATTTTGTTCCTTGATTCAATAGAGGCATAACCTCCCCCTTCTGGATCTTCCAACAGAGCAATCTCAACATTTACCCTTTTGAGCTCTTCCTCCTCCTTCTCCTTTTTCTTTGCAGCCCAAGATTTTGTAGCTGCTTTCAAATTCTGCAGATTCTTCCAAAAGAGGGCACTCCTAGAAGAATCAGGTTTGAAGGAGTCTTTTTCCCAGGTTGAAAAAAACAATTCCTGATACGAATCATCCTTCAGCCAGGTTGGATTAAAGCGAAAAGGCATCCCAGGTTTTTTTCCAGCACCTTTAACTTCTATAAGGATGGGAAAGTGGTCTGAAATACCACCTTCTCCAACCCAATGACGATAATCCATGATTTTCTCTATCAAAGACTCACTTAGCAGAAACCGGTCTAATTTCTTTCCCACCCAATCCGAGCCAATCCTCCTGTTTCTCCAAGTCGGTTTCAGCTTCAGAAGGGGCATGTCCACCAGATGAGAAAGAGCAATGTGGTTTTTAAAAAACTTAGTTAACGGGTCTGGTCTGGCCAAGTCACCCCATGACTCCGCTTCCCCCAGAGAGAAATTCAAGTCTCCTCCGATAATAAGATTAGGGTAAGCTAACCAAGAAGAGCGAAAGACAAAAAACCAAAAACTCTCCCTATCCACGCATGGGCCGTAAATATTCAGGATGAGCAAAGAAAGGTTGAGCCCACTGGAGAAAAGTTCCAATGCCAACCTACACGAGGACCCCCAAGAAGAAACATAATTCAATTTCTTAGGATTGAAACCAGAGACCACACCCCCAGATCTCCCAACAGCATCAAGGCCATAAAAAGACTAGCCAGGCAACAATTTAGAGAGAAACCCAACAATCTCCTCCCCTTTGCTCAGAGTTTCTTGAAGCAAAATAATATCAGGATTCTGAGAACGCACAAGTTCTTTGAAAGCTAGCTTTTTCGGCTGGCTAGCTAAGCCTCTGCAGTTGAAGGAAAGAACAATCATGGCACATCTTCTGGGGGTGGACGCTCTGCTCTAAGCACCCCAGTGAGAGACATCTGCTTACCGTCAGCTATATCCACAACTGCTTTCGACTGTGCTAAGGATAGGTTGGATTTCCGACCTCGCATCTTTCTGGCCCCAAGAACTACAGGATTTGAGGCTAGACCTCCCACAACCAAGCCGGCCCCTCTCCTGTCGGCCCGAGGTCTAAGATTATACGGAAGGGGTTCAGAAACAGACGACCGAGAGCAGGAGGGCAAAGGTTCAACCATCACAGGAGAAGAAGAGGGTCCAGAGAAATCAGGGACAGAGAGAATTACACTATCTAGAGGGGGCGAGGAAAGGTTTAAAGCAGAGAGATTACTCAACAGCTTCCTGGAAAGACCAGGCTCAGAAAAAACAACATTAGGAGAATAAACAACAGGCTGATGCAAGAGAGGGGAGGAAAAGGACGTACCCGCCTGCGATGCCCCGACGAGTTCCACAACTTGAAGGGGAGCCAGGGAGTCAGCCAAATCCTCGAGGGGGAGGGAGGAAGGTCCAGCCACGTCCACAGGATCTATATCCACATGCGCCACCGGGGGGGAGTGAACCTCCTGAACCAAAGGACCAATCTCATCTGCCTTAAGACCCTCATCCTGTACTAGATCTGGAACTTTCCCCTTCTTAAGATGCCTTCTCTGTCTTCATTTGCGCTGATGACCAAGAGGGCAGTCTCTAGCCAAATGCCCAGTCTTATGACACCTGTTGCACCGAAAAGGAAGGTGCTCATAGTCTAACAACTGCAGAAACTCCATATCCTTGTAGCAGAGCATCATAGCATCAGCAAGACCCTCTCGCAGGTTTAGACTCACTAGAATACGAGCCACACTCTTGTCCCTTGTGTGCAGGTATGATTTATCAGCTTCAAGGAAAGTACCCAGGGTATTACCAACAGAGACAAACACCGAATCTGTCCAGAACTGCAAGGGAAGTCCGGGTAGCTTAACCCACACCGGCATTTCAGCCATTTTTTCCTTCTGGGCATCAAAGAGGGGTGTCCACCTTCTAAAGAGAACATGTCTCTTGCTGAAGAACCAGTTCCTTTGGAGGACTTGATCCACTTGGTCTTTCCTTTCAAAGGAAATGCTAAACCATCCACGCGCCAGGATAGAAATATCAATAGGAATACCTGGGGAATCTTTCCACATCGATTGAGCCCAATCCACGATGTAGTCTGCAGAGTATTTCTGACCTCTTACTCTGCCTACGATCATGATCTCCGTTAGATCCATTACACTCTCAATACTAATATCCACCCCCAGCAGGCATTTCGGGCGATCCTCTTTGGATTTGATGGATTTGCCTTTCTTCCTCTTCGCTCCCACAACTTTCTTGACACCCTCCTCCTCCGCTACCGGATTGACTTGAGTAAATTCAGCTCTCAACGTCTCAAGTAAGAAATGCCTCAATTCATCAATGGTTCTCAGAGGCGCGAGACCAGTGCTAGGATTCTGAGGGGCACCAACCCCTGAAACAACTTCACGCCGCTGCACCACACCTTGACTATTTGATGCAGAAAGATTGGGGAGAAATTCAACTGCCTCATTAGAGGAACCCCTTGACAGGATGCCAGGACCTGGAACCCCATCCTTTACAGTATCGGCCAACCCTCCTTCATTCTGCTTTAAGAGAACTTGTTCCTCCGCCAAGCCTATGGATGCTGTCTTCGAAAGGCCATTCCCAACCTCAGGCAAGAGAAACCCTCTCGATATCTCCTGCAAAGGTCTACCCACAGAGCCAAAACCAGAAGAAATTTCAACCCTAGACAAAGGGGGACCCTGTGGGAACTGAAACCCTCGACAAACTACCACTTCCTCTAAACCGCCGGAGCCTGAAAAAGGATAAAAATTACCTTGAGAAGCCGAACACGACGGGATCCGGTCAAGATTTAGAGCTGCCTTAAAAAGCTCTTCCGAGGTCTGCAGTCGACTGCCGCTTAGAAGGAGCTGGTTATGGGGGCTTACTCCACTCTTGGAAGCAAAAAAAGTATCACTATCAGGACCATAACCTTGCGCTAAACCTCCCAGCGCTGCTTCCGCTGCCAAAACATTCGAAATCCACTGTGGAAAATGATGTTCAATGTTATTTTCCGAAATTTCCAAACCACAGCATGTAAGGAGGTCCTCCGGCGAGGGTTCTAGATCAACTGAAACGCTTTCAAAGCCCATTGTGATCGACGACAAAACCTCTTAAGGAGAGCTTCAACTGATCGCAAAATTTGCTTACCCTCCAAAACCCTAACCTCAAAGCGTTGTTGGAACAGGCCCGATCCGCCAGAAAAAGTAAAACCAATTTTGAATCAGTAGAGTTGAAACGTGTACAGTTGGGAGCAGGCCTCGAAGCCGGAGAGAACGCCATGATTCAACTCTGGCACCTGCTGCGAAACCCTCCGACGTACCCTAGTCACCTCCATTCCTTCGAATGTGGAACACATGAACACTTACTTCTTGATACATCTCAAATTGCTAGAAACAAGCTAATTAATTAAATAACTCATTGATAAAACATGATAAATAAGCTACTTAATTAAAGAACTCATTAAGAAAATAGGATCCATTCGTATTATCTTTGATGAAGAAAGAGCCTTACAACCGTGTCCGCCTTGATGTCGTACAGGTCTTTTTGGGGTCCGGAACAAGCGTTTCCTCTACTCTGACAAGCCTTGCACTCTCTCAGCTAAAATGCACATGGGTGTGTAATCATTACCACATAATGATAAGTTAAGAGAGTCTGAGTTTCTACAACATTTCTCCTCAAAAATTCTCAAAGTATAACTCCCTTTGAGGCTGCACTATGGCTTCAATTTATAGAAAAAGAGAAGAGGTTGCAGCTCCACATAAGAGGGGATAGAATCCTCTTTTGAAGTGATTGAGCTCCATAAACCAAGGGGTAGGCTCCCATAATGGAGGAAAGAATGCACATGATAGGAGCGAACCTTCAACCGGATAATTGCTTCTAGAAGCTTCTAAATTTGACTGCTGGGCTTCTACATGTTACTTTTCACCTTCTTTTTACCTTTAACAGGGGTCCGCACCTTTAATGAAGAAAAAGTACGTTTAGCTCCGCATGATTTAGAACAAATAGGTGCGGCACCGCAGGCAATGTTAAGAGAAAGTGCGATACAAATGTTTTTAAGACTTTTATGAGATTTTATCTCAATTTCAAGGCTTGATTTTAGGAATATAGACACTAAAACGTCATGGTGACAAATTTCAGTGTAATAAATTGCCCCCTAAAGTGCGAAGTCTGAGAGAATTCGAAGAGTGATGTGATTTATCATTTCAAGGATTAGCCTGTGGACACTCCAGTCGGAATCCTATAAAAACATTCAATGCAATATATATATATATATATATATCATCACTGAGGTAGGCATTCCAATACTCAAATCAAAAATTAACTAAACTTGTTCTGATACATAAATGATTTTAATATTACATCAATAGTGTAGACACAACATGGACACAACCATCTGTAATGAATAGTATACTGCATAATGAATAATAAAACTCCTTGCAGCCTGGATGGTGGAAACTAGATCCAGGGTCTTGATTTCTACTTCTCGAACTAGTATGATTCTATCCATGTGATTAAATGTGTCGAAGTCGAAAATGGTAGAACCCAGTTGATTACCAGTCAATGATGTGAACTATTACCAAGTGTGAGAGAAACCACCAATAATGACAATGGCTCTCAAAGTACTTAGTACAATCCATGAAATGTGAATAAGTGATCTGAAGTCGAACATTTCACAGAATCGTTCGATCGAAGGTCAATGATGCAACCTGTCGTCGAAGGCGAGAAACCTGCCATTAAGGCTGCAGATTCCAATGTATTGATGGATTCTAGATCAACTTCCTAGATGATGAGTTGCCTTCGATAGAAAGTGATCCGTCGTAAGCAAGCTCACGACATGAAACCATAGATCAAGTTTTGAAGAAAGTTTTTGCAAGGACTGACTCAGGGATGGTCAACGCGAATGGAGACAAATGTTTGCAGATGAATGGTTTGTTTGAATGTACTCTTGAACACATAATGACACTGCAGATGGTTTGGTAACAATTTACCTAAGCTAATACCCAGAAACCGGCTGAAGACCTTCAATGTGGTTTGATTAACTGATAGGCAAAGGATTTTCCCAACCCAAATAGAAGTGTGATAAAAGTGTCGTGTTCAAGAGTGGTGTACTGCTTTTAAATCAAAGTGTAAAAAATGGATTCGTTTTCTCTCTTTTTCCCCCACCATTTCTGGCAAGTACCTCTTTATTTTTGACAAGCTTGAGGAGGATAACATTTGCTTCTTTATAAGCTTATCCTTCGGATGAGTCCAACTTAGTTTAAAATCGAACCCGAAGAAGGAGTGGTTCGTTCCTGTTTGTAGTCGACAGGTCCTTTACTGTTAAATTTTAACGAGTCCAGTATAGGAGAAACTCGGTGTTTTTCAACTTTAGGGAGTCAGAAGAAAAACTTAAGGAAACTCCTTGGGTGTACTTTTTCGTAAATTTAGTCTCTCAAGCCTGAAAAAGGATAAAATAACACAGGAGAGAACTCTGTTGACCATGATTAGTCAACGTATACCTTTTTCGTAAATAGTCCATTTCAGTCCGGAAAAGGGGTAAACTTATACTGAAGGGACCACTGTTCATTTCCTTTAACGAGTTCGAATAGTCAAGTACTCGACAAGATTTTCATGTTTAAAGAGTCTGAAAAGGGCTTAAAAGAAAACTCAAGATTTCGCTTTCTCGTAATTTTCAAGAGCTCGAAAAAGTGATAAAAGTATACTCATTAGTTTCGCTTTTTCGTAAGTTTTAATGAGTTCGAAAAAGGGATAAAAATGTACTCATATGGCTGAATTTCATTTTAATTTACGATCAGGAAAAGACGGAAAGAACTCAGCATTTTCATGTGTTTTATGAGAATGAAAGATAGCAAAATAATCTCGGGATTTTCATGAGTTTAACGAGTCTTGAAAATAATAACCGAAATCAACTCAAGATAGGTTTCATTTTTACAAAAGCTTGAAACAGAGAAAAACTATTCTTAAGATAGGTTTGTTTCATTTTAACATAAGCTTGAAACCGAGAAAACTGTGCTTAAGAGTGGTTTCATTTTTACACAAGCTTGAATCGTAGGAAAACTATGCTTAAGAGATAAGTTTGAATGCCCCCCAAGCGTAACTTGCTAGAGCGCATGCCCCCCAAGCTTCATTTCATTCAACTAAGTAGACTACTGGTTACTAAAAGCTGGATGGAATGAAGGTTCATTTACGAGATTAGATGAAAGACTCGAAATGACTAGGAGAGGATTTGTTTCATTCTTTAATGAGATTGACACAGGAAAAGAACCATCCTCATGGTGACCTGTTTCATTTTTTAACGAGGTTGACATAGTAAAAGGAACTCTCCTCATTACCCACTGATTCATTTTTTAATGAGGTTGACACAGTAAAAGGAACTTTCCTCTTGGTATCTGTTTCATTTTTAATGAGGTTGACACGAGAGAAGAACCGTCCTCATGGAATCTATCAATCTACTCTAGAAAATCTACCTACATAACCTACCGATTCATTTTTTAATGAGGTTGACATAGGAAAAGAACTATCCTCATGGGTTTGTTTCATTTTTTAACGAGGTTGACACAGTAAAAGAACTGTCCTCATATCTGATTCATTTTTTAATGAGGTTGAATCAGTAACAGGAACTATCCTCTGACCAACTGATTCATTTTTTAACGAGGTTGACACAATAAAAGGAACTATCCTCATGACCCACTGATTCATTTTTAACGAGGTTGACACAGTAAAAGGAACTATCCTTAGCCCAACTGATTCATTTTTTAACGAGGTTGACACAGTAAAATGAACTATCCTCATGAGCCACTGATTCATTTTTTAACGGGGTTGACACAGTAAAGGGAACTTTCCTCTTGACCCAATGATTCATTTTTTAACAAGGTTGACATAGTAAAAGGAACTTTCCTCTTGACCCACTGATTCATTTTTTAACGAGGTTGACACAGTAAAAGGAACTTTCCTCTTGAACCACTGATTCATTTTTTAACGAGGTTGACACAGTAAAATGAACTATCCTCATGAACCACTGATTCATTTTTTAACGAGGTTGACACAGTAAAAGGAACTATCCTCATGACCCACTGATTCATTTTTAATGAGGTTGACACAGTAAAAGTAACTTTTCTCTTGACCCAATGATTCATTTTTTAACGAGATTGACACAGTAAAAGGAACTTTCCTCTTGGTGACCTTGTCATGGCTTCCAACTGGAAGAAAGACATGTCAAGGGACACTCCTCGATCATGGCTTCCAAAAGGTCTTCATTAGATGGAAGAACAATTCTCTAGAAGGGACACAAGTCAAGGGACTCAAAAGGGATAGGAACATCGCATTCAAATAATCCCATTGAGTTTTCCATGTCAATTACTGGATCTAAGTCAAAGGAAGTCGAGAAAAAAGTGAGAGGCTCGCTTGCATTGGTAACTGAAAATATGGGACTGGTTGCCACATAATTAACCCGTGGTGGGGTAGATACCACTTTAGTATAAGGAACATTTTGTGGTGTCGGATTATTGGTAGTCAAATCAAGACTAGTGAATGAAAGTTGGTCAACGGTCACAATGTTTCCATTGTGAGGGAAAGACATCACGCGAAAGAGTGTCGATACAATAGCTTTCATTGCATAGACATAGTCTCGCCCAAGGAGTAAATTGAAATCCAAGGAGCCTCGAACTACCATAAGATCCATAAAGACCAAGGTAATAGGAGACTTAGGAAGGATTCCTAAAGGTTCACTAATGGTTCTATTAAAATTTGACAGATTCTGCATAACAGGCACAGGCTGAGGGGAACCCAAAGCTTGCCAAGTAGTTGAGGATAAAATACTAACAGAAGCACCTTCATCTACATATATTCCCAAGACCCTGACTATCACTGGTTGATGGATCAAGGGAAAGTTGATGAGATTGTTCTGACCATACTTCCAAAACCTTTGGAATACCAGGACAATTGATAAGGAAGTGGTCACCCTTACAAATATTGCAAGAGTATTTGGGTTTACGATGCATGTTGGAGGTTTCTTCAACACTACTAACACTTGCAGCCATGGTTGACTGGTTGACTTCTTTCTTATCTTGATTCTTCTTCTTCTTCCATTTTTTCTTCTTCTTAGCCACCTGGTTACTAGCGTCAAGGCTTTTACCAAGAGAAGAGGAAGAAAGGGAAGAAGAAATATTGGATGAAGAAAGTAAAGGGTTAACATGAGGTTGGTGATGTTGAGATGGTGAACTCTGTTGAGGTGAAGCATCCGGTTGAGGTGGAACAATTAGAGTATTCGAGGCCAATGAAGTTGAAAATAACCATATCGGTAAACCTATTGTAAATCCAGGTAATGAAAATGTAGCCATATAAGGAGGACCAACATTTCCAAAGAAAGGAAAAGTACTAAGATTCTTGTTAAGAGGGGTTCCTTGGTTGGTAAACTCTGGAACAGTTTCCATTAGATTCAACTTCAGTGAATTTTATTAACAATTTAAAACTAAAATTAACAATTCACAATTCACACCTAAAAAATTAAAATTCACAATTCACACCTATGGTCTCTAAAAGTAAAAACAAACAAATAAACACGTTGTTATACAGTAATTTGTCACCGTCCCTGCCATTCCCCATCCCGCATATTGGAGGACTCATTCCGTGACCTGTGAGCAGAGACAAGACTTGAAAATACTTTCATTGCATCCCTCTAAAGATGAGGTTCCGTTGCCCTGAAGACATCTCCCTGCAAAACCCCCTAAAAATAGCTCTTTTTCCATTGGCGTGGTTCCACAGTTCAACCCTCGCGCCAAGGGGGAAAATCCTCCAAAGAGGGCGCGCCAATTGGCGCTCTTTCATAAAGCCGCACCCGCGCCAACCATATTAAGAGATGTTTTTTAAAAATAAATGATGGAAATGTCATCCTAACAAATTCCTGGACTGATATCTATCTTGAGTTGGGAGGTTTGGCTGTGGATCTCTATAGAGAGGAAGTGGTTTGCTACCTCTCATGGAAGCTTCCTTGATGATAGGGCCAATACCATGATTATAGGGATCCCAACTCCCCTTCCTCCATCTATAAAAGCTTGCTCATCCCTTTGCAAGCTAGTTCCCAAGAGCTTTCACATCCTTATGCTGCAAGAGCCTTCTTGATTCCCTTAAGGCCAAATCCAAGCAAGGAGACTATTGTCAAGTATTTGGAGAGAGAGGCTTGTCCCATCCTTGACAGGCTTTATCGAGGCATGTTCTGCTGACGACCCGCCAAAGGAGAGTGCTGCGTCAAAGATATGGTTGTATTCTTTTTTTTGACTCATTAATGATAAGCGACTATTGGTTATGGTTCCACTCTTGTTCTTGATTATGTTCATGAGTTATGTCCTCTTCGACTGACATATAGTTGTATATACTGGATTTTATGCTTGTGTTTGTGTTGTTTCTTGCATGTGCAGGTGTCCGGTCACGGAGATCGTGAGGATTGTGATCTGCCAAGGCAAAGGAACGGGAGCACCACCTCTTCTACAAACGACAGCGTTGGATTCCAGGTAAGCCTTCATCGCAAGTCGGTTTATTTACAATTAGGAACCTGCACTGTAGCGTGTTTGATTGTTGCTATACTCGGTCTGGGCTAGTAGGGATCGCCTCTGTCCGCAAAGGGGATTTACCTCTCCAACAATTTGGCGACTCCGCTGGGGACTCAGCTTGTTGTTTGATTTGTAAGCTATAGACGGAGCCTAAAGTACGGCCAGATAGCCTTCGAAACGCTTTTTCTCTGCATTAGCGGAGTAGATCAACGCTGCTTCAGTCAATCTCCGGTTTAGTTTACGGACTGAACGACTTGGAGTATTGTCTTCTCTTTTCGGTCAATTGCTTAGCTTTGCTTGCTTGGTTAGCTCTTTGGACTGGTTTTTTCTGCTTGTTTGGCTTTGTTTTAGCCTTGTCATCACTTGTCTGTGTCTGAGATTGCTTGTTTTTCACTTTCCTGTAGTAAACTTGGCTGGCGCATTTTTTAGTGTGACAGTCGCGCCCATTGGCGCAGGTTGCTTGTGTATCACCCGCACCATTGCCTTTCTGGCGCTAATTTCAAGCTCACAGTCGCGCCAATCCTGTGAGCTATTAGGGTTTGCTGTGTTTGATGCTTTCTAGGACTGACTTGTGATTTTGGTCTTGTTTTTCTGACTGTTTGAGTGCACTGGAGCCTAGTTTGACTGGTTGTAACCTTCACCCTTTGGTTGTTTGCCTATTTCTTTCGATTTTGCATTCAAGCCCTAGAGCATCTAGGTGCTTTTGTGAGTCGAGCCTCCCTTGGGTGTTTTCGGTCTTCGTTCGTTCAATCGACTTTGGGATTGCTTCCTTGCATTCGTTTGACAGTTTTCTATCATTTCATTGCGCTTTTTGAGTGATTGATTTCGTTTTCATTCGAATTTCCCTTTGCTTCATTTTGGGCCTAGATTACATGGCTCATTAGTGTCTTTGGGACTCTTCTTGGTTTTGAGAGACTTTTGGTCAATTTGAGATCTGATTGTTTGTGCTATTGAGTGAAACCTGATTGTTTTTGCTCTCTTATTATCATTTCTCAAATTGCTTCTTGTTTGTTTTCGGTTTGTTTAGTGCATCTAGCTATCAAACATTGAAAATATAAAAAAATCTTTTTTGCTTTTGATTGATTAGTGCAAATTAAAAACTTTTCGTTGTTATTAGTGATTAGTGACTTTGGAAGAAAAGTTTTTGTTTCATTAGCTGCATTAGAGATATCACTGATTGTCTTCCGATCATTTTTGTTTGTGTAAAAAGCTCTCAACTCTTCTGTAGCTAGCTTTCATCGAACAAAATGATATACTGTGGCATGTAGTTTTGCATTTAGGAGATTTTTGAGACATCACATTCGTTAAGGCCTGAAAACTGAAACGTAATTGAAGATAAACTTTAAAATTTACTCAATTTACACTAAGGCAGCATTGAAATCTAACGAAACACATTTAGAGGTCTAGGCTAGAGACATGTTCCGGCGTCTTAAAACCTAGTAGCTATCGTTCGCCTCTTGGCTTTAGACAGCGCTAGTACGGATTTGTGCTTCCCGTATCATCGCGTATATAAAGGGAGATCCCACTAGGTTTGAATCCTTTATCCATAGGAAGCCGAGTCTGCCGCCCTATACCCGTGATACACCGAACACAGCATTCGGGGAGATTGCCTGCACGTAAGGAAAGTCCTTGGTTGATTTCTCTTTCATTTTGAAACCAAGGTGTATATTGCAGTTCACGGTTATTTGGTACACCATTTTGCCTAGTATTCCTGAGTAGTCATTTGATCTTTTCTGACTCCCTAAATTTGAAAGGATCACCAAGCGCTTATCCTTTCACGCTTGTGTCAAATCTGAAAGAGATAGAGTCACCTTTTCAACCGTTTCTCGACTCTTAAAACATGAAACGGTGAAATTTCTTATTTTTCAATGTGGTAAAAATTAATCACCCGCGATCACACGCCCTGTTAGATTTTTCTTTTTGATTGTTTGATCGTGTGTCTTGACTCTTGTGTAGTCAATTTAGCGTCCTAAATTGCTAAAATAAATTATCAACCAGGGCTAGTAAACTGATGAAGTGTGGTGCACTATATGTGCTTAAGTGACCTCTTTCTTACTTCGTTATATGTGTTTTTCTTATTGTTTTTGGGAACAGAAATGTAATCTACCTCCGGAGTACTCTCACTAAATTAACATGCAACTAGTCTATGGAATTCTACAACCCATCTTGTTCATGATGAATGATATTTTGGAAGAGTTTGTAAAACAATCATGGCTGTATTATCCAATGCAATTGAACATAAACGTAAAAATGAAAGCAAATACAATTAAAATCTAAGACACCACAGCTATTTCTTACTCATTGTTATGATATTTTGGAAGAGCTTTGTAAGAGTAAGAATGGCTATGCCACTTAGTGTAAACAAGAAACTAAAACCTACAATACCACAATTATGCCTTATTCATCATAATGATATTTTGGAAGAGTTTATTAGAGTAAGTCTAACTGTGATAATTAACGAAAGGAATTGCAACTAAAAATGCTAATTAACTCAACATAATACAACCAAATATTTTTCATCTAATAATGATATGTTGGAAGAGCTTTTTAAGAAAAAGAATGGTTGTAAGATGATGAGGATCTTTTAATCTAATTGCAAAATAGAAAATGCTAATTAACTCAACATAATACAACCAAATCTTTTTTCATCTAATAATGATATGTTGGAAAAGTGTTTTAAGAAAAAGAATGATTGTAAGATAATGAGGATCTTTTAATCTAATTGTAAAACAGAAAATGCTAATTAACTCAACATGATACAACCAAATCTCTTTCATCTAATATTGATATGTTGGAAGAGCGTTTTAAGAAAAATAATGATTGTAAGATAATGAGGATCTTTTAGTTAAACAAATAATGCAAGACATGAATTAAAAGCTACTTATCTAGAAAGCATGTAGAAGCCTCCTTGGATAGCAGGGGCCCTCTGCTACCAATTTGGTGAAATCCTTCAGCTCCTTAAAGTTGTAATCAAAACAACATCAAAGAACTGAATTTCTCTATTGAAAATAACTCACAAATCTACATCCCATTCCATCTTAAACTTTGTTACAAACGACTCTCTATCCCTTTCTCTCTTTTTCCTATTTTCTCCTATTTTCTCATTACTTCCTCATTACCCTTGATAGGAGAAAGCTTCTCCTATTTATACAAAATATGAGAAGTCATCTCATTAATGAGAGTCCATGAATCTCTCCCTCCATCTCTAGAGTTACAATCAAAATAGGAAATGATAAGACACATGCCTTTCTGGAGTTTCAACACAACTAAGAAATGAGACACATATTCTCTTAGAGTTTCAATACAACAAGGAAGTGAGACACATATCCTTTTAGAGTTTCAATACAACAAGGAAGTGAGACACATGTTCTCATGATCCCATGATCTTCTCCAACCAAATTCGAATTTGGCCTTAGAGTGCCACATAAGGGTCTTCTAGAAGTCTCTTTTTTTACCTACACATGTCACAAAACTCACAACACATATATAGATATATGAAACTATGTTAATTTTCTAGTTTCTAATCATAAATTCACTTTAAATACATAAAATAAATAACTTTGGAAAACAAGGATCCTAACCCATATATTTATGAAAATGGTTACTGGATGTAGGGTTTTAGGTCAGATGGCTATGAAATAAGAGCTAAATGGTTATGACATAATGGAAATATGTATGAATATGGAAAACACTTTTGAGACTCAACATACCCCCCAACTGAAGTTGTTGCATGTCCTCATGCATCTATTGCAATGATTCATTTGTCCATGAGTTGATCTTTGACTCATATAGATTCGTTCCAAACTTTGCTTCTTGATATTTTCTTTTTGGCAAAGTATAATACATTTGATTGCAACATTTTTTTGAATGGTTGGTTCTTGTGTGACAACCAATTTTTTTGAGCAATGGTTCTTGTGTAACAATGTTTTATTTTCTTTGTTGCATCAAAGTTCATGAAAACATTTAGAATCAATTACTTCATCAATGAATTGATCATTTGCAAGGCATATAATCTTTTGGATCATGTTGCAACAATAGTTGGTTGGGAAGTATATGTGGGTGGAAATGAAATGAAAATGTGTGATAGTGTATGACATGTGGATATGAAATGATGTCCCGTCCCCCCAACTAAAAATATGACAATGTGAAAAAGGGAGTGAGGAATTTTTCCAAAGTTACAATTTTAGCATTCTAATGAATTACATAACTAAAAATTAGAAAACAACATACCTTCACTTAACTTAAATGTGGATGAGTTGTGTATGTGTGGTGGCTGAAAAATTCTGATCATATTCTTCTTCAAGTGGCTGAACAAGAGGAGTCATGGATAAAGAGATAAGATGACTTTTTATTGCTCCTACTAAAACTTGTTGAATTTGCTCCAAAATGCTGAAAATAATAGTCTTCATGTCTTCAAAACTTATTGGCACAATTCCTACTATGTGAAAAGATGTTCTGATGTCGAACATAGTAGGAAATTGTTGACTTAGTGACCATTAATGGATGCCATTAGTCAACACGAGAACTCTCACCATTGATGACAATGAGAGTCAAGATGCCCAAACACATCTTTCTAGGTACGAATGATTTTGCTGATGTCGAGTCACCTAGAAGATCTGACGAATAAGGGACATTAATGTATTCCCATTATTTGTCAGCATGAGAACTTGCCATTAAGGCATACAAGCCTCAAGGTGTTTTTACAAAGAACTTAGACTCAAAGGACTATGGACTCAATAATTTGCATTGAAGCAGGGCTTATTTGCGGAATGAAAATGACAAGAAATGGAAGATGGCAATGGAGAGTAGAAATGGTAATGGGCAATAAGCATGTGAATGAGCCTCTTGCTTTTATTTGTGGGTTATGAATGGACAAAAGGAAATGGAAAGTAGATGTGAATGTAAATGGAAAATATGAAGTGGAATGAGGTGAATGGTTTATTTTTAGGTATGGATGTGATAGAGACAATAGTATCTGAAAGTTTTTCAAGTGTTTGGATCTGATTTTGCATCAACATATTTCCTCTTTGTTGCTGATCATCCTCTTATGAAACAAATTGGTCTCTTAGAGAGACACCATTCTCTTGTAGTCATTTGTCCTTCCTCCTGGAACCTGCAAAAAAACTAATACTTCTTCTGCAATGGAATGTAATATTATCAAAGGAGAGAGGTGATAAATCTCTCTAGTTATGATATTTACACACAAAACTAAGAATTTGTATTAATGAAACAAGTTCTCAAAGGAAAAATCAAAAGAATTTATACCTGTTTTGGAATTAGTGCCTCAAGTTGAATATTACTTCTTTTCAGCAATTTATTTCATTATTTACCATTTCAAACTCTAATGATGGATTTCTCACTGTGTAGATCTTGTTGAGACCTTTCCAACGATACTTGAATAATCAAAATATGATTTTGTATGAGAAAGTTAGGCTGATTTGAACAATGAGATTTTTTCTGCTGCGGAATTGGAGAACAGCTGCGGAATTGGACTTTAGCTGCAGAATGTCGACGGTTTCTGTAGCTAAAAATCTTGAATAAAAAGTTAGCCATTCATCTTTCATCATCAGTCCAAAATTAATTAATACCTTCAGAAAAGTGAGCAAATAACTTATTCATTTCATTGATTCAAAATTATTGAATTTTTTTTTTTTTTTTTATCAAAACAAAATTGAAAAAGAGAAATGCAATTTTTTTTTTTTTTTAAATATATATACATATATAATTTTATTAAACAAACAATTTATTAAATAAGAAAATTAAAAAAAAAAACTAAAAACATGAATGCCATTCTCTTATTGTATTCAAGTTGCCATTCTCCTATTGTATTTAAGTTTTTGACGTCCAAGATTTTTTCTCTCTACAAATGAGCACCAATGCTGCAAACACTAAGCATAGGCCATTAACTGTGCTTTGTGCGAATGAAAAAAAAATTGTCGTTTTCCGTGATTCAGTTCTCTCAGCAGACAAGCATGAAAGGTGGCGCTAGGTTGGTTGATTGGCTTCAATAGAATTTGTTTTCAACTTATATTATTCTTCCTGGAGATCAGGAAACCGGATTATCAATGTAGAGTGCTGTTTTCAAACTCTCCACTGTGAAAAAACCGTTTTTCCTCACGCGGCAGGCAAAAATGGGCTTCAAAGAACTGAGAAATTCTCCCAGACCGCCATGAATTTCGTAAAACGATTTCTGGGTTATCTGATTGACCACGTTGGCGAAAACACCCATGTCTCGGTTTTTCAAAATTCATCCTCAATCGATCAGAAAATCCGTTTCAAATTGACGTGTCAAATAAAATTACGTTTCTGGAGATGCTCTGGAAAAAATCGTTTTTCTCAGAACGTGGTTCAAAATTGCATTTCGTGTGCATCGTTGTTTTCATCCCTGGACTGTTCAGAAGCACAATCTCCCTTTTCATCTACAGGAATGGACAGAAAGATGCTCTGTCATCGCTATTTGACAGCGTATTACAGTTAATAGTATACCAAGAAGGCCGCTCTTCTTGAAACAACGGGTGGCTGCAAAGCTTTGGACATTCAACTATCAATGCATATTTGCATGTGGACACTTCTTTAATTGATGGTTGATCAGAGTCTGCACACATAAATCTCACCTCTGTCTCTCTTGGCTCGTTTGTAAGGTCACAAATTGTGCCATTTCTATATAAATGTGCATGATACCTTTGAGCAGCAGTTTTGGAACGAGGATCTTTCTGAAGGGACACATTTGGTTTTCATCAGATTTGCAGAGTGCTAGACAGCATTGTGGAACCTTCGATCGCAGATTTTGTTTAACAATTGCAAAGGTTGGATCTGTTTCTTTGGTTTCGTTTTACCCAAATGCCATGGCCATTATCGTTGGCTGTTTTCAATTTGTCATGGGCCATGTTATGGCATTTGTTGATTTTTGATTTTTGATTTTTAAATTGTTTTCTTAATAAAACTACATGTTATATTTTTAAAAATTAAAAATACACATATATATTTTATTAAACAAAATGATTTATTGAATTTTTTAATTTTTAATTTTTATTTGTTTTTGTTAATAAAATTACACGTTATATTTTCAAAAATTAAAAATATACATATGTATTTTACTAAACAAAACAATTTATTCAATTTTTTTTTTAAAATTTTATAATTGATTTGTTTAATAAAATTATGTATGTTATATTTCCAAAAATTTAAAAATACACATATATATTCATTAAACAAAACAATTTATTGATTTTTTTTTTATTTTTCATTTTTTTATAATTGATTTGTTTAATAAAATTATGTATGTTATATTTTCAAAAAAATTAAAAATATACATATATATTTCATTAAACTAAGCAATGTATTGGAATTTTTTTTTCAAAATTTTTTTTAAGTTTTTTTATATATATATATATATATATATATATATATATATATATTTTATTGAATCAATTGAAATGATGAAGTTTATTTTGTCTCCTTTTTTTTTTTAATTTTTATTTATTTTTTACATAACAATTATTTTTCTGATCCTCCAGATCACACAAAGTGCAGGAGGAGAGCATATTCAAGAATTATTAATTTTTTTTTTTTTTTTTTTTACATAACAATATTTTTTCTGATCCTCCAGATCACACAAAGTGTAGGAGGAGAGCATACTCAAGAATTATTAATTTTTTTTTTTAGATGTAAGAAATAAGGTCTCCTAATTACACTTCCCCGGCAACGACGCCAAAATGTGTAGTCAATTTAGCGTCCTAAATTGCTAACATAAATTATCAACCAGGGCTAGTAAACTGATGAAGTGTGGTGCACTATATGTGCTTAAGTGACATCTTCCTTACTTCGTTATATGTGTTTTTCTTATTGTTTTTGGGAACATAAATGTAATCTACCTCCGGAGTACTCTCACTAAATTAACATGCAACTAGTCTATGGAATTCTACAACCCATCTTGTTTATGATGAATGATATTTTGGAAGAGTTTGTAAAACAATCATGGCTGTATTATCCAATGCAATTGAACATAAACGTAAAAATGAAAGCAAATACAATTAAAATCTAAGACACCACAGCTATTTCTTACTCATTGTTATGATATTTTGGAAGAGCTTTGTAAGAGTAAGAATGGCTATGCCACTTAGTGTAAAAAAGCAACTAAAACCTACAACACCACAGTTATGCCTTATTCATCATACTGATATTTTGGAAGAGTTTATTAGAGTAAGTCTAACTGTGACAATTAACGAAAGGAATTGCAACTAAAAATACTAATTAACTCAATATAATACAACCAAATCTTTTTCATCTAATAATGATATGTTGGAAGAGCGTTTTAAGAAAAAGAATGATTGTAAGATAATGAGGATCTTTTAATCTAATTGCAAAACAGAAAATGCTAATTAACTCAACATAATACAACCAAATCTTTTTCATCTAATAATGATATGTTGGAAGAGCATTTTAAGAAAAAGAATGATTGTAAGATAATGATGATCTTTTAATCTAATTGAAAAACAGAAAATGCTAATTAACTCAACATAATACAACCAAATCTCTTTCATCTAATCATGATATGTTGGAAGAGCGTTTTAAGAAAAAGAATGATTGTAAGATGATGAGGATCTTTCAGTTAAACAAATAATGCAAGACATGAATTAAAAGCTACTTATCTAGAAAGCATGTAGAAGCCTCCTTGGATAGCAGGGGCCCTCTGCTACCAGTTTGGTGAAATTTTTCAGCTCCTTAAAGTTGTAATCAAAACAGCATCAAAGAACTGAATTTCTCTATTGAAAAGAACTCACAAATCTACATCCCATTCCATCTTAAACTTTGTTACAAAAGACTCTCTATTCCTTTCTCTCTTTCTCCTATTTTCTCCTATTTTCTCATTACTTCCTCATTACCCATGATAGGAGAAAGCTTCTCCTATTTATACAAAATATGAGGAGTCATCTCATTAATGAGAGTCCATGAATCTCTCCCTCCATCTCTAGAGTTACAATCAAAATAGGAAATGATAAGACACATGTCTTTCTAGAGTTTCAACACAACTAAGAAATGAGACACATCCTCTTAGAGTTTCAATACAACAAGGAAGTGAGACACATATCCTTTTAGAGTTTCAATACAACAAGGAAGTGAGACACATGTTCTCATGATCCCATGATCTTCTCCAACCAAATTCGAATTTGGCCTTAGAGTGCCACATAAGGGTCTTCTAGAAGTCTCTTTTTTGACCTACACATGTCACAAAACTCACAACACATATATAGATATATGAAACTATGTTAATTTTCTAGTTTCTAATCATAAATTCACTTTAAAAACATAAAATAAATAACTTTGGAAAACAAGGATCCTAACCCATATATTTATGAAAATGGTTACTTGATGTAGGGTTTTAGGTCAAATGGCTATGAAATAAGAGATAAATGGTTATGACATAATGGAAATATGTATGAATATGGAAAACACTTTTGAGACTCAACAACTCTTTTTCAGCCCGTGTGTGTGTTTGATCTTTTTCTCTTGTCGTTTTTTCCATAGTGGCGGAACCCTCGGCTTCGTCTATTGGTATTCCTTATACGAACGATTCATCAGAGGTTTCCCAATCCTCTACTGAACTACAGCAGCCCATTGTTTCCGAGTTTCCTGACGGGGGACCGGTTCTTTCTGAGCAGCCCTTTGGAGGACCAGTTGAGTTCAATTGGCCCTTTTTTGATCCTTGGTCTGAATTGAGATTAGGATCTGAATTCATTTCTCTTACATCGGGTTTGCCTTTCATAACTGCTGTTTTTCCTCCTAGTCCTCGCCGTCTATTGCGAGATCTAGCGACAGGCTCAACCATGAGTGATTCTGGTGAGGAAATCCCAACGTCTGGTGAAGACTATCAGCTCTTCCCACGAAGATTATTTCCAAGAGACAACTCTGAACCAGCTGTCATGTCAGCGTCCAGTCCCTCATTACCACCAAGGTATAGACCCTTGGGTCAGATCATTTCCGCCGCAGCCTCTATGGGAGTGTCAGCTCCTTTTCCGAGGCCGGCTGCTCCTTCACCGGGGATGTCTCCTCAGACACCTGTCACTTCTGTACCCACTCGACCCACTGTCTGTGTAGCCGCATCTTCACCTGCTGTCACGGCACCCTCTGCGAGGGCTATGCCGCCTCCTGAAGATGTTTATCTAGCGACTACTATACCGGAGAACATTTCTCCGGAGGAGTATCGGTTGTCCCTACAACAGCCAAACCCCGAGGTTGGACCATCCTCTCAAGACCCCAACCGCTCTTATTTTTCACACTATGCACAGGATGGTAGTCCCGTGTATGCTTTTCCAGGTCAGTATGATGAGCACGGGGATATTTTACGTCTACCCACTCTTGAGGCTCACCTCCATGCTTAAGGTTTACCTTATAACCAGGCTTACAACCCGCAAGGGCAACCTTTCCAAGGCAAACCTTCCGGCCAACCTGGCTATCCTTATGACCCACAGGGGCAGCCCGTGCACGGCTATCCTGCGGGCCAGCAAGGGCCATCGTACGGTCCGCATGGACAGTATTACAACCCTTCTAGTCAACCTATGCAGCCTCAGCCGGAGTACCAACCGGGATCGGTCTATGGTCCTGGGGGCAAATCCAGCCTTCTCAACCCATGCAACCGCAGTGTCCTATTGTTTCCAACGTTTCATATCAGCCGGGACCATCCTATGGTCCTGTTCCAGGTCAAACCGGTTACCAGCAACCACCTGGCTCTATTCCTCCACCAGGCCAACCGGTTCATCCGGTACAACCCGGTGTTCCGCCTCCAGGCCAACCGATCCATCTGGCACAACCTGGGGCTCCTTTATAGCCAGGTCAACCTGCACAACCGGTGCAGCCTGTCTATTCGGGTCAACCTGTTCACTCAGAGCAGCTCGTTCAGTCGGGTCAACCTGTTCACTCAGGGCAGCCCACTCATTCCGTTAACCTTGCCCAACAGCCGATTTATTCGACGCCGCAACCAAATCAACAGCTGCGCCCTAGTTATCAGGCCCCGCAGGGTTCCACCTATCAGCAGCCAACTCATCCTCAGGGCGGTTATTATCCACATGGTCAATCTCAACCGAATTATAACCAGCTCCGAGGCTCTCAGTATTATCCTCAACAACCCGGTTATACCTATACTCAGCAGCCGAATCCAAATGCTGCTTATACAGGGCCGTCTCCTAATAAGGGTCCATACTCTGGTTATCAGCCCCTGTACGCTGGTTACCAGCAACCAAATTAGTCTGGTTATACGACCTACCCCCCCTACAGTCAGAATCCTACAAGACAGAACCCATGGGGGCAAGGATATTCCCAACCAGCGTGGAGTACAGGTACCGGTTCGTATCCTGGGCCTGGCATGCCGGTCAATCTGCCATTGTCGTTCTTGGCCACCTTGGAGTTGCCAGATGTTTAAAAATTAACCAATGATCCGATTTTACATAATCCTTATTGGCCTCCGGTTCCTACCAAGATACCAGGTGATTGCCCCAAGTTTGAGGGTAAAGCTAGGGAGGACCCCCAAGCGCATGTGATGATGTATCATCTTTGGTGTTCGTTTAACTCTTGGGTCGATGATTCAATTCGTCTGCGCCTCTTCCAACGCACTTTGACTGGAGCTGTTGCTAAGTGGTACATCGAGTTATCCCATGGCATTTTCCAAGATTTCAATTCTTTAGCCATGGCTTTTCTGACGCACTTTCAGTTACCGGTTCGTTATGAAGCCGAGACGCACCTCCTGACTTCTTTGAAGCAGGACAAAGCCACTCACATCTCTGATCACATTCATGAGTGGCAGCGCCGTCGTAGACTGATCAAGTTTCATATACCTGATCAGATACTAACTCACTGGTTCACCACCTCCTTTGTGAACAAAATCGCCCAAGATATTGCGATGGGAGCGTGTGTGACGGAGGAACAAGCCATTGCGCGTGCCCAATATCTGGATCTTGTATATTCTCAGTCTAGCAAGCTTTATGATATCTTGCCTAATGCTCCACGGTCTGAAACCTCTAAGGCTCCACCTACCCCTGCAGTGGATAGTGTCATTGGTTCCGTGTCTAAGAATTCGAAGAAATCTTCGAATGGGAAGTAGAAGTCTAACTCATCCAATAATTCTGCTTCTCCCGCCCCTACCGATTCTGGAAAAACTGCAGAGGTTAACGCCTTCCAGGCCAATCCTATAGAGAAAAACTCCAAATGGAAAAAGAAAGGCAAAGGTAAATCCAAATCCGACGCCCCAAAGCCAGAATCCAAATCTCGTACTGAGGATGGTTCTCAGCAAAAGCCGAAGTATCCCTGCCTCATTTGTGAAGGAGACCATTATACCAAAGATTGTCCACGACGATCTGAGGTTAGTCAACTTCTCAAAGGCTCTAAAAGAACTCCGGCAGTTCTTAAAGAACCATTTCCCTCACAGCAGACCCAGATGGTTGAACAACCATCACCTTCTGCACCATTTGGGTCCCAAGTTTTCATGATGAATGGTGCTGCACCTATTTCTATTACTACGCACTCGAAGGATTACAATGAATCACGGCAGGCACCTGGGAAGGCGGTTGTAGATGGACCGCCTCCCCCACCTGTCTCCGGTTCATTGGAAATTGAGAGACCTACCCCTGAACCTGTTGTGAAGCCACTGTTGAGTCCCAAACTTGCATCTTTCCTATACACCTTTCTAGACTTTTTCCATTTACCTGGACCTCCTAAGTCATCAACATCATTGCATATTAATCATAAAAGAGCATTTAAAGTGGTTTTTAACTATGTTTTGTGTTTGCTGTTTGAATTAGATTTTTTCTCATTTAGCTGCGGAATCTTGTCACTTTCCGCAGCCGCTTCAACTTTCCGCAGCCATTTTGTTAAAGTCTATATTGCAGGTGTCTTCAGGCAAATCAAGCCACATGGGCAAGTTGGAAATGACATGGACATGGACCGAGTCCTACTGGCTCAGTCGAATTCACCAAAGAAGGTCGTGGTCAAAGGTAGTCAAGCGGTGGTCAACCTAAGAGTCCTACGGTGACAACTCTGTTTTTCACCACGTGAAGACTTGCGTGGCCATTCCTAAATCTCAGGGGACATATCAACACCTGTGGACTGCTCCATAAGCCGAATCCAACGGCCACCCTCCATAGATTTAATCTTCACGGCAGCCATAATGCTAGATTTCTGGACGTGGTTGTTCACGTGTCTTTTATCAGCGCAGATTGTAGGAAAGTATTTATGTCATCCTCTGTTATAAATAATGCGTTCTCATACGCATAGTAGCTAGCTTCTGTAATGTAATTTTGCTGAAAAGAAAACCCACTGTGCCATGACATTATTTCCTTGTTATGACTGCGTTTTGAATACATGAGAAGACTCTGTTCATAAGCATAATTCGTGGTTGATAGCTGTTGCCCGAGGATTGTGTAGAGGGCCCCTGCACACGCCGAGGTTTTGTTTATTGTTGTATAGTTTCATGCTTTATTTCCTTACGTTCATTATGCCATAGTTATTCACGTGTATATATTACATCTTTTATGGTATTAACGTTTTATTTCTGTCCATAATTTTTCATGCTTTATACTGCTGTTAACTGATCAGTGTCTTTGTTCCAGATTACAGTAGGCAGCCCGGGCATTTGCACATAGTTTTACAATGACTAATGACATGGAATCGGTCTTGTCCTTCTGCTGATTTATTTTTCTTAGCTTTTAATTCCAGCACTGTTTTATTTATTTCAGTTTTGTACATTTGCTTTATTAGTTAGATTAGATATTAAATTACTCATGTCATTATCAATTACCTCCGAAAGCCATAGCGAGACTAATGGTGAGGGATTGAAGTATGAGTGTGTAGTTTGATATTAGTTTATTTTTCTGCAAGTTAGATATTAAATTGC